>JBBUKS010000113.1:2178147-2192145 GCA_038050645.1 Hedychium gardnerianum | reverse complement strand
ATATCCAATGTATGAGAAAGAAATAAAGATTAGTGCAATCATACATGAATATATCAATTAAATAATTTTAACTCCCCTTAATCATAACTCTCCCTTCAGAGATAATTTCTAGAAGTTATAATAATTGAAAGCAATAGTAAAAAGAATTTCTTTTCTTCTCTCTTCTCTCCTCTTTTTTCATATATATAAAAAAATTGGTTTAAAATAGGAGGAGAAAACAATAAATTAAATCAAATAAATAATTTGTATTGAAATAAATTAACTGAAAAATATACAAACTATCAAGATAAAGAAGTAAACTGCAATCCAAGCATAGTCAAACATCAAATCTAAGAATAACTAGAAAAGAAATCTAGATAGATAAGAAAGGAGGCTTCTGGCTTGCTTGGATCATATCTCACAACTCCTTAATCTGGGTCTCCAGTAGCTGATATGTACGAAGAACATCCTCCTTAAGATGTGCAACTTTGTCTTCCAAGGACAAAGATGTGGAAGGTGCTAGAGGTTGTTATAGAATTCAGAGCAAAGATCAAGATTGATTGTCTGGTCGTAATAAACAAGTTTAGATTAGCCATAGTGAGAAATGATATCAAGAGTTTCGACACAACGATCTAAAAAGAACTGTCGACTAAGATATTTAGGGGAAAAGAGAATGTAGGTGATTTGTTCATACTTACGCCTAATGTTCTCAGAGAGAAATCTGGAATCAATGGAGAGTGTGTTGATGTTAACTTTAGTAGACCTACGTCTAGATCTAGACATGATAATTTGATGCTTGAACTTGAACTTGAACTTGAGACACGATGTCAAAATCGAACTTGAATGGGGCAGAGAAATTCAAGGTTTTGGGAGAGAATCAAGTTATGAGATGAAATTTTGGCGTTTGGCCATGGTTGTTTATACAAAGGTCGTTCGAGAGACCGGGTGGATAAGTGGTCGACCAACATAAAATAATTTTTATCAGAATTGGTTAAGTCCATGGAATTTTTTGTGGGTCCATTACCTGGGCGCTTGCATGCTGTACGGGCGGTCGAAAAGTCAAAATGTTGACTTTTTGAAAAATGGTTTTTCAATCAATCTCTAAGTTCAAGCATAAAATATGTCAAAATATAAGTTAACAGGAATTGAAAAATTATGATTTTGAAAATATAAGTTTTGAAAATTAATTATTGAAGAATCTTTTTGAAATGTCCAACTTGATTTCGAGTTTGACTATCGATAGGATAAGAGCTTTTAATCTGTTGGTCAAATTAGATAAGAGATTTCCAGCTTCATTTTATGAAAAATTTAAGCTATAAACAGGTGAAAAATTACTAACTTGATCAATGTGAAGGTTTTAAGCCCCAATTCATATTGATGCACAGATAAAAGCATTTAGAATCAAGGCTAAGTTTTAAGCATCTCACACCTTTCTATGTTTCACAAATACAAATAAGATAAACCTAAGGTGTTTGTGAGATGTTGTTTGCCTAAATCTATAGTTGTATGCAATTTATGGTAGAACTTAGGCTAAGTCCATTTAGCATGATAAAAACTAATATATGAATCAAGATAAGATATTATAATAATATTAATTTTAAAATCATATTTGAAAAATATGTAAACATGTTTTGAAACAAACCTAGTCTAATAGTTAAAGAATAGCTCCCCCTAAGTTGGTGCTCTAACCGATTTCAATCTTGCAATTGGGTTGACATAGCAAACATTAGCATTTATCACATGGATGTGTTGCTTAGGTACCCAATAGCATTTATTCTCTAATTGATTAACCAAACATGATTTAGGAACCCAAGCAAGTCTATTTTTAACATGTCTCTTGACTAAGGTAAGATAGGAAACATGATTTTGATTCAAACTAAAACCAAGTCTAGTCTTGTTGTATGATGCTCATCTGGATCCAAGTATCATACCTAAATACTTATACTCAGATGTGAACTTATTCAAGGTTGATTGTAACTCACTAGCTTGGTCTTTCAAATCAGAATTATCTTTCTTAAGCTTTGACACCTGAGTTGAGGTTCTGATTTGACTAACCTGAGTCAATAAGTCTGAGATAAATTTTTTCTTATGGTCTTTGATCTTCTTAAGTAAAGTATTAACTTTAGACTTATATTTAGCCAGAGTTTTAGTCAAATAAGCAATAGTGGCATATAATTTTTCAAGTAGATTTATTACCACATCAGCTGACTCATCTGAGTAGCTGAGTTGATTTTAATCTGATGTTGAGTTGTAGTCTGACTCGGACTCTAAACTTAAAGCTTCTTGGATCACAATTAGTGCTAAAAGGTTGACGTGGTCTGAGTCTGATTCAAATTTTAATGATGACTTATCCCAAGTTGCTTTCAGTGTCTTCTTCTTCTTCTTTTTCTTTTCTGGTTTCTTTCTCTCTCCTTCAGAAGTGGACAGTCATTTTTAAAGTGTTCTTTCTTTCTACATTCATAACATCGTACGTTGGCTAGATCTTTGTTCTAGATTTCTTTTTTTATGAATCTTCAAGTGAATCTCTTTCGTTGGATCATCCTCTTAACCAAATGTGCTACTTCGAAAGATAGATTATCTTCGTCAGTTATTGATTCAGACTCAAATTCTAATTCAATCTCTTCTTTAGGTTTAGATTTTATGTTAGATTTTCCTGCAATTAAAATTATACCCTTCTCTTTCTGATCGAGATAAGTCAGCTCATGTAATTCAAAATCACAAAAGAATTCATCTAATTTAATAACAGAAAGATCTTTGAATACCTTGTAAACATCAACCATTGATGCCCACAAGATTGTCCTTGAAAATGCCTTAAGTGTGTACCTGATCTCATGATTATCGACTTGTTCGTCAATTGCGTGAATGTCATTCAGGATTTTTTAAAGTGATTGTGAAACTGACCTACTATTTCATCCGCTTTCATTTGGATGTTTTGGAGCTGACTTAACAATAAGTCCTTTTTAGTAGTTCGTGAGTTAACTGAGCCTTCATGTAATTCCATTAATTTTTCACATAGTTGCTTAGCATTACTAAAAGGGTTAGTTGTTCCTGTGTTAGCCTATACTGCAATGTAGTTGTGGCTCTAGCATTGTCTTGAGCCTTCCTTTTATTTTCACTTGTCCAATTGCAATAAGGGATTGGCTGTCCATCATCATTTATCGGTGGTTCAACGGCTTACTTCACTATTAGCTAGTTCTCTATCTCATTCATGAGGTAGTATTCCATCCTTTTTTTCCAATAAGAAAAATTGTTGTCATTGAAAAGAAGCAAGCGAGTTGTGCTAAAACCTTCCTACAAAGAGATTTTTGAAACAAATATTTTGTTCAAGTTGTATTAAGGTCTGGGATAGGATATGAGTTTGGTTTGGGTTGGGTTTGGTTTGATTATAGTTAAGGCTGGATTTTGGTTCGAGCTAAGCTCGGATTATTAATTTGTTTGTTTGTTTGTCCCGACTCAGAGTATAAAGTTTGCGCTGTGTTAGATTCAGGTTTTGCTTTGGGTTAATTAAGTAAGAGTTTTTTAAATTAGCTTCTAGGTAGTGGCGAGGCAAGGGACTTTTGATTATTAGAGCAACGACCACTACCTAAGATAAAGTTAACTTAAGAATCTAGAGTTGAACCTACTTTAATACAGTGTCTTGGTCTAACTAGTTTAGAGTGAGGTGAGATAACTGTAGGATCGGGTTGGACCAGCTAAAGAGGGATGAATAGCCCTGCAAATCAAAATTACAACTTCTCTTGCTTCTAGCTAAGCAAGGACACACACATTAATTAAATAAATAAAAAATAAAAATAAAGAAGAAGCACAAGGAGTTTACTTGGTTATAACCTAGGTGGTTGTTAATCCAAGGCAAATAAAGCTCTAAATGACTTCTTCGTTGAAGGCAGAGTAGCCTCTTATAGACTTTGATTGAAAGCACTGACTTGGGAAAGCAGAAATAGAGTTGGAAGTACAGAGTATGTTGTTGTGAACTGGAGGACACAACCTATATTTATAGCAATCTGGTCGAAATGATCGTTTTGCTAACTTGGCACTCTCGGGGGAACCTCGGATGATCGGGGATGCCTCCATCAGGTTGACTCATGATCCACAGTAACGGTTTGCTAATCTGGCAGTGTTGGGGGTGCCTCCGAGTGTTGGGGGTGCCTTGGATCAGTTGACGTGGACTCCAGCTATTATCCATTGCAACGTCTCTTCCTGGCGATCGAGGGGTGTCTCTATTGCTCCGGGGTGCCTCTATTCAATTTGCGAGTGAGGCACCTCCAAGCATTGGGGCACCTCCATTGTCTGGGTGCTTGAGGCACCTCCATTGTTTGGACACTTGAGGCTCCTCCATTCGATGGGGGCGCCTCCAGCGCCTGGCACTTGAGGCACCTCCAGCTGCTCCAAGGCGCCTCCAATACCCGGAGGGTGAAGTGCCTCCAACTGCTCTGAGGCGCCTCCAGTTTTAAATGGTCAATAGCATATTGATCATTCTCTTCTTCCGATCGCTTGGGTGATATCCGGTCGTCCGAAGTTGAGCTCACCCGAACTCAACTTCAACCTTTTCCTCAAGCAAACTTCCTCCCGACTTCTTATCGCTCGGACCGCGTCCTTCTTGCCTCGCGTCTCTCGGATCGCGTCCTTCTCGCTCCACCGGCATACTCTTCCATAGCTTCTCGTCCCTCGAATGCACCGAGTCCATCGACTCGCTTCTCGTGTCATCCTTCTCATCCGCTGCGTCTTCTGCTCAACTTCTCGTGTTCCTAAGTTCTTGCACACTTATACACAATGATCAAAACACACAAGACCTAACTTAACTCGATTGATCACATCAAAACTACCTTGCGGTACTTACAATCTCTCCCTTTTTGATGTGCATCAACCCGAGTTAAAGTTAGGGTTAACAAAATATAAAATTATAAAGATTAATTCAATAACAAGATATTGCAATTAAGTTTTTTTTTGCAAAAGTACAAGCAATAGTTTTGCAATCAATTTTCCTCTTTAACTCAATACTAGTTTTCCCCCATTGATCATCTCAAAAAAATGAAAAAAATATTAAATAATAGGAAAAAAGTGAGAAAAAAATAATTGAGGATGTATACATGAGATAGAAATGTGTATTTTTAGCACAATTATTTCTAAGAAAATAATTTTTTAACAATTAAATCATAAATTTTTCAAAAATAATTTGAAAATTCTTTTTAAGTTTATAAAAATATTAAAATTTTGTGTCAATTTCAGAATTACCAATCTGATTCTTGAAAAAAAAAAATTCACTAGAAAAATATATTTTCTTATAGAGGAAAATATTTTTCTTTAAAGAATTGGAGATTTTCTAAGAGAATAAATTAAAAATAGGATTTGATAGCAAAAAATCTTGTAATTTTTTTAAAATATTTAAATTATAACGATTATTCACAGAAAAATCAAAATTTTCAAAAATAAGTCTCCGAAAATTTTTAATTTTAAAATTTTAATTTTTGTTAAAAAAATTATAAAAATTTATGCAACGATCAAAAAAATTTGAATTTTTTTGGTAACAGAGAACATGAAATTCTATCATAAAAAAATATAGCATTAAAAATAATTGAACAGAAAATTAACGAAGATAATTTTGCAAATAAAATATTAATAACTCAAATAATTTATTTTCTAGCATGCATATAAAGACAATCAAATAGGCTAGACCAGATTTTGGAACCCAAAATAAATTTTTACCTACTAGAGTAATTAAGTATTTTCTAAGAATATCATAATATAATTTTTTTTTAATTTAGCCACTATAGTTTCTAAAATACTAGTTAATTCCTCCATAATTTCTATCAGAAATATTCGAATTTGAGTATGTAGAATTCTTTTTCAATATTTCTATTTGTTCTTTTAAATTTTTATTTTCCACCTTAAATTTATCAAATTCTAATAAGGGACATGCATTTGCTAATTGAATTTTCAAATCAATGCTGACCTTTTTCAAACTGACATATTTCGTTCTAAGTTTATACAAAGATCTAAATAAAAGCTTAATACCGTCGTACAGTTGTTTAGGAGGAAACCGACGTACCTCACTTACCATGCCGGATTCGTAGTTGGATGCTTCCCCTTCGCTATTGCTCTCTTTGGAAGTATTTTTTCCTTCATCGATGTTTTCCTCTTGGTAACTAGTCATTAGTGCTAGTCCAGCGTATTCCTCGGTCTCGGATTCTTCTGAGGACGAGTCATCCCATGTAGCTTTGAGGTTCTGATTCTTGAACTTTCTATGTCCTTTCTCCTTCTTTTTTTCTTTGTCCTTCAATTTGGGGCAGTTGTCCTTGATATGCCCTTCTTCATTGCAATTGTAGCACCTTACTTTCCTTTTCTCCCGTAGAAGCTTCTTAGCCTGTGTCTTATCAAAGTTGTTAGTTTTAAAAAATTTATTGAGCTTCCTTACCATATAAGCTTCTTCTTCGTCGTCAGATGAAGATTCTGAGTCTGGTTCGATCTTCTTGGCTTTCAAGGCTATGTTTTGAGTTGACTTTTCCTTTATTTCTACACATCGAGCTTCATGAAGTTCTAAAGTCGAAAAAAGATCTTCTAGACTATTTACCTCAAGATTCTTGGAGATATAGTAAGAATCTACTATTGATGTCCACATCGAGGTTCTCGAAAATGCATTTAATGCATATCGGAGACTGTCCCTATTTGACACCATTTCATTGAGATTACTTAGTCCAGTTATTAGCTCTTTTAACTTACCATGTAAATGCACAAATGTTCCTCCTTCCTCCTGTCTGAGGTTACTCAATTGATTTCGAAGTAGATCCCTTCTTGCTAATTTGATTTCTGACGTACCTTCGTGGAGTTCCAAGAACTTATCCCAAAGTTCTTTTTGCGCAGGTGTAGTTGTCGATCCAATTTAGTTTTTGTACAGGTAGATCATTAAGTAAATGGAATTCAGCCTTACAATTGTCCATGAATTCGTCTCTTTGTCGTTTGATCCAACGGTGTTCCTCTAGCTCTTCTCCATCTTCTGTTTTAGGTACTTCGAATCCATTTTTGATATACAACATGATGTCGAAATCCTTCTTGAAGAAGACTTCCATTTTACGCTTCCATGCCGTGAATTCCCCCTCGAATTTTGGTGGGTGGATATTTGATCCAGTCATTCCTCTTGATTTTATTGTTGGGTCGGTGGTTAATCCTTCCGAGTGAACTTAGCTCTGATACCAATTGAAGGATCGTAGTTGGACCGGCTAGAGGGGGCTAAATAGCCCTGTAAATGAAAATTTGATTTCTCTTGCTTCCTACTAAGCAAGGACATACACTTTAGTTGAATAAAATAAATGACATAAAAAAGAAGAGGTTCACAGATTTACTTGGTTACAACCTAGTTGGTTGTTAATCCAAGACAATGAAACGCACTAAGAATCTCCTTCGTTGAAGGCGGAGTAGCCTCTTACAGACTTTGAAGGCGCAGACTTAGAAAATAACAAAACAAGTGGAAAGAATAAAGTGTGTTATTTAAAACTAGAGGGCACAACCTCTATTTATAGAAAAATGGTTGAGGTGACCGTTTTACTAACGTGGTAGTCATGGGGGTGCCTCCATTGATTGGGGGCACCTCCAATGGATCGAAACTGATCCATTAGTGATCTGGCAATGCTGGGGGCGTCTCCAAGCGTTGGGGGCACCTCGATTAGGCTTACTCGACTTCCAGATCTTATCCGCTACTTTTTCAACGGTCAGGACGCCTCTATTGCTCTGAGGCTCCTCCATCCAATTGGCAGGTGAGGCGCCTCCGAGCCTTAGGAGCGCCTCCATCGTTTGGGCACTTGAGGCGCCTCTGATCATTGGGGGCGCCTCCAGTGCCTAGCGGTTAAGGTGCCTCCAGCTGCTCTGGGGCGCCTCCAGTCCTTCTAGATGCTTGGGTGATCTCTGGTCGTCAAAAGTTGTGCTCACCCGAACCCAATTTCGACCTTCTTCTCGAGCAGGCTTCCTCATCGGCTTCTCGTCCCTCAGACTGCATCCTTCTCGCCTCGCATCCCTCGGACCGCGTCCTTCTCGCTCCACCGGTGTACTCTTCCGTAACTTCTCGTCTCTCGGATGCACTGAGCCTGTCGACTCGCTTCCCGTGTCTTCCTTCTACACATTTAGACACAAGGATTAAAAACACAGGACCTAACCTAACTCGGTTGATCACATCAAAACTACCTCAGAGTACTTACATCAACTACATTTAGAAGTTCTTCAGGACTTCCAATGATATTCAAATCATCAACATATATAGCAATAATGATAAATTTTAGTCCATTTTATTTATAAAAACACATGAACATATTGGATCATTTTAATATTTGTGTTACACCAAATAATCACGTAGACGTTTACATCACATACGTCTAGATTTCTTCAATTCGTACAAAGATCTTTGTAATTTAATGGAATAAATATGTTTAAAATTTGAACTTGATGCTTCTAGCATCGTGAATCTTTCAGGGATTTTCATATATATATCATTATCAAGTTTTCCATACAAATAAACTGTTATTACATCCATCAAACGTATTTCAAGCTTTTCTTGTATTGTTATACAAAGAAGATATCGAAATGTGATTGCATCTACTACAAAGGAATATATTTCTTCATAATCAATACTAGATTTTTGAGAAAAACCTTGTGCCACTAAATGAGCTTTATATCTTATGATTTCATTTTTCTCATTTTACTTTCGTACAAAAACTCATTTGTACCCTATAGGTTTTCACCTTTTGGTGTTTGGATTACATATCCCAAAACCTCATGTTTTGCGAGTTTAATTCCTCTAGAATTTCATCTTTCCATTTTGGCCAATCATGTCTACTATAACGTTATTCAATATATTTAGGTTCTTGATCATCATTTTCATAAACAATATCAAACGCTACACTATATGCAAATTTAGTGTTGACAACTAATTTTGATTGATTCAATTTTTTTCCCTGCCCTAACATAATTTATTAAGATCTCTTCATTATTTTCAGATATCTAAATCTCTTTTGGAGTTTTATCAATAGTTATATCAGTCATCTCTATAGGAGATCGAACCTCTTCAAAATGGATCGATATCTTGATTATTTGTTTTTTTTTCTTTTTCGGAGAATTTTATCTTTAGAATCAATCGGTCTACCACACTTCGGGTGAGTAGTAGTCTCATTAATTGATTATCCAATTGATACATCAATATGAACTGGAACATTAATAGCTAGCATATGTGACTTAGTCGCTCCCGGGTCAATGATGCAATGGTTAGTCCCTTTAATGGATAACCAAGGGATTTAAGATTCGAATCTCAATTGTGGTACATTACAAGAAATTTTTTCTCCAGTAAAAAGCGAGCCTAAGAATGCTGGTCATTTGGATGGGTCTCCATTAGCACTTCTCGATTTACTCATGTTGGTCATTTGGATAGACCTCTATTAGCGCTTCCCGATTTACTCATGTTGGTCATTTGGATGAGCATCCATTAGCGCTTTCCAATTTTCCCTAGTGGTCGGTGAAAAAACTTTCGTAAGACCGGGTCGATCATCCCAGGTCCGACGTTACCTGACCTGATGAATCAAATTGCAATAATGATGTATTTCAAATAACTTCTTTGGGAAACTTTTTATTTTCTCTCCTTAATTTTGAAAATTTTGTTTCATCAAAGTGACCGTTGACAAATCTCAACAAATCACGTCGTAAAGACATCTTCCGTCATTAATTTCAAATATCTTATCACTAGTAGAATTTTATTGATAAACTTCATCTCTGATTACTTTGATAATTATTAATTATTAAATAGTATATATTAATTAATTTCAGTTATAAAACTAAAATTAATATAGTAAATATTATTTTAAATTTCATATATTAAAAATCGTGAGCTTCACTCTTATTTATAAATAAATGATATTTAATTTCGTAATATTTATTTGATATAATAATAATTCATAAAATAAAATTTTTAATTCCCTTTTTCTTTTAGTGCTAAAGTAATAAATTTAAACAGTTAAAAACTTTTCCTTTTAACATTTTTTCCACTCACTAATGAAACAACCGATCTCATTTTACTAAAACCCTATGCATCCGATTGTCCCGTCGGGCCGCTAACGGTGCGCGTCAACACCTTGACGTTCCTTCCCCTCCCTCTCCGGCGGACCAACCCCTTTCTGACGCCGCAACTGCTTCCTCCGACTGCTTGCGAGCTCCGATGGCCAAGACTTCCAAGAAGATATCGAAGCGAAGCAGGCCGTCACCCTAAGGGAATCTAGTCAGCTTTGCGGGCCTCCTTGGGAGCTCCTCGTTTTCGGATCCTTCGCATTGAATCTCATAGCCATCGCTTTGTTCGCCTCGCCCTCGCTAGACAAGGGCTGCACGCCGCTAGGTTTTGACTCTGAAGGTTCCGGGGCGGAGGCTGCTCTCGTCATGTCGCCGCATTCATACGGCCAGAAGGAGGAGATGGTGTCGAAGGAAGAGGAGATCATTGTGTCTGCCACCTTCGGCTCCCTCCCAGCATCCGAGGATGTCGTTATTAACCTCGCCGTCTCTTTCCCTTCGTTACTTCGGCAATGGAGATCGCTCCCTCCGATCCCCAGCTGGAAACGCCAAACGCAGATGATTTTGGTTCCTGAAGCCACAGGTGTGTGCGATCTCTCTGGCGTCCCTGTGATTCCGCGTCCTCGATTTGATAGTTCGGAATGGTTTATTGGAGCTAGGGTTTCCCTCCAATTGATTTGAGGATCAAGCTCTAATTTTTGTTTTCGTAATTGTTGTATCTCGTAATTGGATGCATAGATTTCGTCTTCTCAATTTTGGATCGATGGTTTCGATCGATAGGTATCAGAATTTGAGTCTCTGTTCTGAATTAGCTGTTAAGCGTCTTTTGTATTGTGTTAGTGCGGGAATCGTAGTTCGTTTGGAATTGACAAAGGGACTATGATTGATCAGATAGCAGACAGAGTGACATGCTTCGACGAGGATTGTTTGCTCTTATTTTTGGGACATGTCTAGCATTCACATTTTTCTTTGGCTTAGCCAATTACTCTACAGTCTTACGAACTCCGTGGCGGCAAACAAAAAAAAAAAAAAAACGAAATGCTCGCTTTTAAGGTTCTCGTCAATTTATTTTAAAATTAATATGAAAAAAATAAATCATAAAAATTAATTTATTAATTTGAATAATAACCTATATATGAAAAAAGATAAAAATCTAATTACTGACTCAAATCTCATAATGATAAAAGCTTACAAACTCCATGATTGTTGCTAATGATATTCTAATTTTGTATTTTCTTGTGAATATTCCATTATGAAGATATTCTAATTGCATTACAAAGCAAGAAAAATGATATTTAGTTTTTTCCTTGAAAAATATACGCTACGATTGAAATTCTTGAACTTTTCTCGATTTTTTGAATTAATATGGTCTATCAACCGATTATAGATCTCCTAAATATATTCATACCCTCGTGTGTGTGTGTGTGTCTATATATATATATATATATATATTATTAAGAGCAAGAATTTTTTAAATACGAATAAGGCACAAGAAATATTCATTTGATAAATGTATCATTTTATTCAAATACTAAGACCATTTTACAAAAGTCCGCATTTGATAAAATCTCAACCAGAATTTAATACCAATATAGATTAAGATAAAATAATTATCATAAAATCATGTTACAACATATCAAATGTCAATTTACAAGAGACAAACTATATGTGATTTCAACAATAATAATAATCCAATTTACAACGATATAAAGAGCATCAATTTACAACTATCATTCAATTACACATATGGTCATTCTATCCAATACAAAAAAACACAACACAATCTAATACAAAAATAATTTAGAACAATACAACACAACAATTTTACACAATCCAATAACAATTCAATACAAGAACAATTTAAAATAACACAATACAATAATTTAAAATAACACAACATAACAATTTTACACAATCCATTAGATTGTTTGAATGGTGAATGTCTATTATCCATTTTTCAAACATTCTAATTGCATATACTAACACACAATTTATATCTCTACATAAAAAGCATATAAATATAAAAACATAACATAGACAACATAACACAAGACATTTAAATGTAAATCAATAGGTTCAAAATTAATGCTATGTTAATCAAAATACACATCTGAATATATTTAGCAAAATACACTTATATATTCATTCATCACAATGATAAGCTTGTGTGCCAAATACATACAAAAGTTGAGTACTATCACAAAAAATCACATCAATACATGTATCAACTTGCTAGAGACATTCTACACGATCTTTTATTATGACTTGTTTGCACCTACTATACTTATTTTTAACCTTCCCCATGTGCTTGGACAGGATCCCGATCCTCGCATTCTTCCTTCTTCCAGGTTGCACAAGACTATTAGGTGGTAAAATAATACATTCGTGTCCAATTGGCCAATATTATTTACTTATACATGGATAAATACGATCTATGTAAGTATTTTTTTAAATTTCAAATAAGAAATAATGCTCACAATACTTATACGGGTTCATGTTCCTCACATGAAGAAAATTATTACATTATAATTAAGATGAAGCAGCTCACATAATCAATACATTAAATTATTACATTATAATTAAAATAAAATAGTTCACATAATTAATACATTGGGTTTAGGGTTTAGGGTTTAGGGTTAAATTTGACAAAGATAATAAGTTAATAACAGATGCAACATCTATATATTAAACTCCAAACAATAAGTAAACTCACATAATTAATACATTAAATTTAATGAATAGATTCTACACTTTCCAACATAATCAAACATTAAACTCAACCAATGAAATCGAGAGTGAGCAACAAAGTAAAGTCATTCTCATAAGGACAGGCATGAATAATGATCCATGGCATGGGAAATCGAGAGCAACAATAAAGTAAAGTCATTCTCATCTTGAATGAAATATTCACTAAATATATGCAAAATTTGTAGTAAATGCTCCCAAATCCATATCTTAACTATCCAACTAGTAAATTTGTCAACTTGATGGAGAAAAAATTATCACATCTTAACTAGATGGACAAAAAACTTGACAATGCATATTCACAAGATTTCATCTCAAAAATTAAAACCCTATATCTGTTCAGACTTCCATATAATTAAAGATTTCTTCAAGTAACTTTCTATCACTTCCTCACTTCTCTTCAAACTTTTTTATTATCTCCCCATAGTAAGCTAATAATCTACCTAATATATATCTTGCACCCATGCATAATTCTTTCCAAACTTCTCCGTTACCACTGCACCAACCTCGAGAAAATTGTTCAAAAGAAAGAAACACCCCATCATTTTCAACCAGCAAAATGTAATTAATTTGCAAGCATTTTATTTCTGTATCTTGGTTGTCTAATCTACGCTTAATTTAACATATATAATTTTTGAATTATCACAAAACTAGTTCAAATATCTGAAGACAATAATACCAAACAAACAAGCAAACCAATAGAATCCAATCACATAACAGCCACAAATATCCTCAACCAAATAAATGGAATTCCCCAAGTGCAACATCTATATAACTTTAACTAAATGGAAAAAGATGGCTACGAAACTGTTTTCAATTTGCTCATACATAAACTTGAATCTAAATAGAATTATGACAACCAACATTCCATACCTACTCATAAATATGATCTTGTATACATTTGCCAACTCGGAACGCACCTCATCAATTTTTTCTTGAGAGTGCTCTGCTTTTGTGAACTGTGAATACACACATATTATGTCAATGAAAAAAAAAATCAAACTTTGCAAATTTTAAATAGTTTATTTCAAATAATTTGAGATAAACAAGATAATATTACTATTTCAAAGTGCATGGAGTTATGATCAAATCTCAATCGGACAGTAGGAGTTTTGTGGTTCCACATGTCTTGAGGATTATCTTGTACGGATATACAAACAACCTCGATTCAGAGAGGACATAGGAATCAAATTCCTTGTTAGAGAGCTGAGAAACAATGGTGCAACGAGCCAAATCTAG
>JBBUKS010000113.1:2111415-2134071 GCA_038050645.1 Hedychium gardnerianum | reverse complement strand
CCACGACATCCCCGATCATCGGACTCGGGAAAGTAGTTCTGAAAATGACGTCTGAGAAGGAGCTAACACTCATTGATGTGCTTCATGTTCCCGACATCAGGAATAACCTAATTTCTGGATCGACACTTGTTAAAGCCGGTTTCAGACTAGTGTTCCAGTCCAATAACTTTGTACTTACGAAAACTGGTGTCTTCATAGGTAAGAGATATTTAGAACAAAGTCTGTTCAAAATAGTTGTAATGACTGTTGATACGGGTGGATAGATCGGGGCCCCCCAACATCACTAAGTGGAGCCACGTGGCACCTGGTCAAGTTAAGGTCAAGGTCAACGCCAACGTGGACACGAAACGTCACCGATCGGGGACTATACCTTAAATCCCCGATCGGATAAACTCAAGGATAACCGATCGGGGGTCTCCACCTTGCATCCCCGATCGGATGCGTAAAGCCCGCCCACAGGAAGCTCAAGGATCACCGATCGAGGGTCTCCACCTCACATCCACGATCGGATAAGTAAAGTCCGCTCACGGGAAATTCAAGGACCACCGATCGGGGGTCTCCACCTCACATCCCCGATCGGATAGGTAAAACCCCTTCACCGATCGGGCCCACTCGCATCCCCGGTCAGGGTTACCTCTAGTACACTCCGATCGGACATTCCTCCAGCACCCCAACCCCTTCGTCGACCGGGCCCATTTGCAAGTACGATCGGGGTCACATCTAGTATACTCCAATCGGACTAACAATCCTTTCTCACCGACTGGGCCCCCTCAAGAACCCCGGTCAGATATATCTCTTATCCTAACCGACCGGAGGTTCTCTGTGGATTCTTCCCCGGTCGGATGTAAGAGTAGCCTCATCATGGATCCTGATCTCCCGCGCAGCTACCATGGATGACTTCGTCACCGCCTGTACGACCACGGTGCTCTTATCTTGTACACGACACCCTTCGCTCGTATGAAGCGAGCACTCCACCCGTACGGCTAGAACACCCCCAACAGTACCTTCGGCACTCCCCGGGAATTCAGAGACGACGATACTTTCAGGCCAGAGCATGCTCGACCATGCCTCCGAAACACGCGCCATTAAATGCTAGCCGTACGTGCTCCCGAAAGATATATAAAAGACCCGACGCCGCTACAGAAAGGAGGTTCTTTCTTCTACTCTCTATTCTTGCATCCTTTTACTACGTCTGGGTTATCTGACCTGACTTGAGCGTCGGAGCGGGATCCCCAGGCTCATCGCCTGGAGCTCTCTG
Organism: Hedychium gardnerianum; assembly: GCA_038050645.1. Classification (NCBI taxonomy): domain Eukaryota; kingdom Viridiplantae; phylum Streptophyta; class Magnoliopsida; order Zingiberales; family Zingiberaceae; genus Hedychium; species Hedychium gardnerianum. Next base: position 2,132,813 of record JBBUKS010000113.1, on the reverse strand, counting down.
CTAACCCTCCGTCTCTCTTTCTGATTTGCGCAGATACCCGACCTGACATCTGGAGCAGTAGACCGGCAGTGCACCCCGATCGGAGTCAAAGCGCACAGACCGGCCAGATCACTTCGCCCTGCGGTGGTCCGGTCAGCAATTCGACTTTCCCGTGGATCGTCCTCCAGTCTCCGCGCAGGAACAAGGGGCATGTGCATAGATCATATGACTACCACATGAGTAATAGCACAGTTGATACTTGAATGACAGACTTAGTAGATTGGGCACGAGTTGATTCTCAGAGATTTCATCGCCTTGAATTATGCCCTCCCACCTAAGAGGTTGTTGTGTATCGTAATTTACCTGTATGTATCTTGTCATGGGACAGGCGATACTGAGTCATTTGGGATGAACGAAATCATTTTTTGCTGGATTATAGATCTTTGTGGATCTCACCATGGATCATTCTACCTCTTGCTTCTATCATTTCTATCCCACACAATATATCAACTTGTTTCCAAACTTATTGATGTGGCAGAGATAGCAGGGATCACGTGGCATAATCCAAATCAAAAGTCAACACTTAGATCAAGTCAAGTCAAGTCACACATCACTAGAAGAGCTCAAGTCAAATCCGTATGAAGCTCGAGTAACTCGAGTCAAGTCAAACATCACTGGAAGAGCTTGAGTCAAATTCATTCAAGTGACATCCTAGTTTGGTTCACCCCTATTTGTGAAACTCTAATTCGACTCGACGATTACTGAAGCACCGATCACTAAGAGGGCGTGTGAATCAAGACCCTCCTTTCACTCTCTATTTAAAGGTAACAGGTGACAGCATCAAAGCAAGCATTGGACAACTTTTCATTCTTTTGTTATTCATTCATCTTTCGTTTTTTCTTACCATTTTCTACCAGGTTTGACATAAGCATCGGAGGGCCCTTGCCAAGGTTCGCCTTGGCCCCCTTTTCTGACATCTTTCTTGAGTCTTTTCAATCCTTTTTACCAAAGGTCTTCGTGGTACTCGACATCTAGACAATGGCGGAGCCAGGATTTGAAACCTATCCGGGCTAAAGATAATTTCTGAATGAGTCCCCGGGCTAAAGACCTTTTCTTTTGATTTGAAAATTCAAAATCAATAGATAGATAATTAAAATCAAAGCATTTTCCGGTTGGCCCCGGGCTACAGCCCGGGTAAGGTTGTACCTGGCTTCGCTCTTGCATTTAGAGAGCCGACCTACCGAAGCCCGACTTGATATCCAGTCAAAAATACTCGACCATGGTTATTTTGCTGAGCCAACCCATCTCTTAATCTCTGACAGGATCACTCATATATTTGAGCTCTCACTCTCATATGATCACAACTTGACTTGACCAAATCACTCAAAAATATTGCTTCATTTCACATTCAACAAGCTTATTTTAGAATTAAGAGCCCTAATTTCCCTCGAGACCACTCCGCATCAAATTCCCTTCAAAGACAATTGGAAAAAAAAAAAAAAAAAACTTTAGACCTTGTGTCGAAGATAATAATAATTATTATTATTATTACTTTTCTAAATTGGATCTCGCAAGAGTACTCAAGAAGACAACGAGCATTGTTCTCTATCCTTTTCTTGCCTTATTCTTCTTCCGAAAAAGGAGGCATATGCCAACATGGACACTAAACAAGTCGTGGTGTTGCTTTCACTAGTGACTTTCTTTGTCTCCATGTCAAGCCTTTAGCCATGGATAAGGTTTTGTATGGAATATGGAGCCATTCGGTGACCTTATTGTACAAGTGACATATTCGGAGGAAGGTCCGTTATATATATAATCCTAATTAATTTTGAAAATATATTTCATAAATTTTTTTTACTAATTATCAAATAAATTAGAAAGTACCCGTGACAGACGATCCATCAATCCAGTATTTGTAAGTCTATCATTTATTAAGAAAAAATTATTTATTAATTTATCAAATTTAAAATTTAATCCTTAAATATTTAAGAAATTAAGAATGTGCTCTGTCACTGCACCGTTATCTTGAGGCAAGGAAGGGTCCATTTTAGATAGCATGTGGTGTTTAATGCAACAATAGATAGAAATATTGTATTGCATAAATATTAATATTTGAAGTTCATCTAACATAAAATCTGAAGATTGCTTCCTCTAGTAGTAAACGGGAGCTAGATCGCAAGGTTTTTTTTGTCAATATGTAAGAGTTTAAATATGTATAATGATATAGTTTCGGGAGATTTAACCTTTGTCGTATAAGTAAATTAGAATAATTTTATTAATATTAAAGTAACTTTAACTAACATTAATGTTAGAATAATTTTTGACCGTATTAAAATAATTATTTTCGTAGGATATTTTTGAGATGAAAATTTTGGTTAAATCTTCCTTTCAACATTTTTTAATATAGAAATTGTAGAACACTATGTGAAGTAGCTTTGATCCAATGGGACAAACTCCCGATTTATTGATTGATGATCAATTATTTTTAAAATTAATCGGATTTTGTGAGCTAGATATTTAATTATTAAATAATAATAATAATAATAAAACTTAACTCATCAAACTCCTAATCAACATCACTTAATTATTCTTTTTTTTTCCTTTCTTTCGTTCTTTTTTTCTCATACCTACCTTGTGTTATATTTCCATTCATTTCATAATTTTCCTTCATATAAATACCCATGAATTAGTGGATTTTATTCTTCTTTGAACATTTATTAATTATCAAAATACGTGTTTAATAGATACTAAATCATCTATTTAACAGATATAACCTTTTATCTTTTATTTTGCTCCAGTTCTTACTGATACTGAGCTTACCAGTAAAACTGCTGTATTATCAACACAAAAATACAGGTTACGATCGATCAGTTCTCAGATTTCCTACCAAATTTCCGTACGAAATGATCATAAAAAAAACTAGTCTTGATCTAAAAGAACAAGTTTTTACACCAAAAACAAAAGCAAAAACAAGTCTTTTTTTCTTCCATGAAACACACGCACACAAAAAAAAAGGAGGAAATTTGCTCTCGAGCTAGCTGTTCAATCCCGGAAGAAATTCCTCGTCCCGCCGGTCTCCTCGTCCATAAACATCTGCCGGCGGCGGCACTCCTCGCTGCAGAAACCTCGATCTCCTCTGCCAAAAGCCACAATCGCTCGAGTCGACTAAAAAAAGGAAGAGAGCTGGAAAAATAAAAACCAGAGCTTTACTGACTACTACTAACTCACCTGTACATGTAGATGTCCTTCCCTTGCTGAAGCTTCCTCCTGCAAAGGAAACAGCGTTCCAAGAACGCACCGCCGGCGCCGCCGCCCCCGTGGCTACTGAGAAAGGAAGTCTTGGAGATGATTTGGGCGGCGGAGCGGTGAGGCTGCTGGGCTTCCAAGAGAACGCCTAGGCCTGCCATGCCAGCTGGTTTCTCTTCTTCTTCCTCCGAGCTAGTTGAGTGGGTGGAGTATTTAAACGGAAGGAAGGCAGGGGAGGAGGAGGAGGAATGGAGGTGAGGTGCGCCGCCGGAGAAGGGTAAGGCGGCACGGAGTGATGGGGATCGGGGGAGCAGCGAGCACGATTTGGACCTCGGAGTGGTCGCTGCTTTGTCTTTAGTGGATATTTGGAGGGTTATAATATTAAGGAGAGCGTTAGAGGGTGATAATGGACGGGAGACAGGTGGGAGCATCTGATTGGAGGAGTTGGTGAGGAAGTCAGTGGTTGGATGGATGCCTTTGTGGTTTTGTGAGTATTCGATTAACCGCCGAGTCTTTAGGGGTTTGAGGGTAATACGGAGGATCGTTACACTGCTGTGGGTAGCGCAGTCAGTCGGACTGACCCAGGGCAGAATAAATCGATCCATCAAAAATTAGCAGATCGATCCGTCATATCTGATAATTCATACCCATCCAAAATGAATTACGAATTAGATTTATTTTGGATGGGTATTAATTATCCAATCTAGCCCGCTTGAAATCGCAATCCGCGCGGGTTGATTTTGGTTTATTTTTAAATGAGTTAATAAAATTTTTAATTCAATATATTTAAATTAATTCGATATGTTCAATCTAAATTGATGGCTTTACTTGTGAATCTATAAGTGTATTCATTGTGGCAATATGAATTTTTAAAATCTTCACAATCTTTAGATAATTTAATACAAACTCATTAAAAAACATAAGTCTATCATATTTACTCACCAACACTACTAAAAAGTTCTTAGGACATTTCTAATTCAAACTATATCAAAATTTTGAAATTCGAAACACTCTAGGTTCATAAGTAAATTTTAATCAAAATTCATTGATAATTATTTCAAGGTCATGAAGATTTCAAAATTTTACATCTCTCAATATAGATGGTGAGACTCTCAAGAATGTAATAATCATGATTTGAAATGATTTTGAGATTTCTAAATTCATCATCGAGTTTTTAACCAAAACGTGTTGATGTCCCTATAGTAAATTTCAAAATTTTAATATAGTCTAAATCATGAGAATCCTACAAACTCTTTGGTGGTGTTAAATAAGTTCTTTAATGAGCCTATGCTAAATTATCTTGAAATTATAAAGATTTTTAAAACTCACATATCTTAACCTAGATTGTAGAGGCCAAGTTGAGGGCATGATTACACTTAGAAGATTTTTAAGAGTGCAATAGTACTAATTTGAAATGATTCTAAGATTTTTAAAATCATCAATGAATTTTAACTAAAACTCATTAACGATCTTAGGCACCTGAAAAAGATTTCAAATCAAGTTAATTATACTCTTGATATCATCTTAAGTTTACCCTTGCCTTGAGATATGAGTTTCGTAGTCTAAATAAAAAGTTGTGTTTTTGAAATTGACATAATTTTAAAATATTTTGAGAGCGGTATAATGATCATGTTATATGATGGAAGTATAAAAAATTTAATAGCTGACTGATAAATTTAGATAGTTTAATACTCATCGCAAATTGAGCATAATAAATTTAAAAATTGACTAATGCATTCGATTATCTAATAAAATTAGTGATGAATGAGCAGTCGACTATTGAGAAAAGAGGGACATCCTAAGAAATACTTATATATTTTAATAAATATAAAAGTTTGATATGTATTTTGAATATTACGAAAATTCAGTTGCGTGATTCAGTAAATTACTAAAACAATAAAAATCACTTTCTATTTTAGTTATTGTTAAAAAAAATATTAAATATTTTTATTTCAATATTTTTATATCAATTATAGTCTTAATTACTGCAATATGAATAGTTAATTTGATGAAATTATTCTATATTATACTAATTATAATCATAACTCTTGTATTAATATTATAAATTTGATCAAATTGATAAAATATACATCCATATAATAATACGTTATATATACTAATTTTGATTAAATTAATATAATTTTATAGATATTACTACGTTTTATATAACGCAAAATAAAGATAATTTTGAGATGAAAAAGAGTATGAGATGTCCTTTTAATAATATATTTTTTTCAAAATAGAATATCATTGTTATGAAAATAAAAATAAGAGGGTACTTTTTTAAATTTTTGGTATTGTAGTTTTTTCAAAACAAAGCCATTTAATATGAGAATTAATAATCTTAACCATTTTAGGTTCTTACTTGCAATGTAGCAAGCCGATGAAGCTATCGGAGATTCTTACTTGCAATGTAGCAAGCCGATGAAGCTATCGGAGACACAATAATAGTCAATAGATTACGGGCTATAATAGCTAAAATATGATAAACAGAGGTTTGTCTTGGGATGAAGCTATCGGAGACACAAGAATAATGAGTACATCGCGGGCCATAATGGCTAAAATATGGTAAATAGCTCCCGCTAGTGAGAAGATCATGCAGCTCGCATGGAGGGAGGGCGCTGAGGCAACTTTTAGTTGATGGCTGACTGATGAGTGAAGAGCAGAGCGGGGAGGCAGCGGTCATCAATTGAAAGAGGAGGTGCTGTGCGGGAAGTTGCTAGGAGTCGTCAATACCATGTCAGCCATATACCCCCTGCCGGTGATCAGTGGCCTCACGGAGGGGATGTGTGGGTGGCCGAAGCTATGTCCAATTGGCCGGAATTTCGTCGGAAGCATAGAATAGACAACGGGTGGGTTGAACTTAATTGTAATCTCTCACCTAAATCAATTTGAACCTGAAGGTTGATGTCGGATTGGCGGGGCATGGCTGCACATGTGGGAGGATGTCGGGACATTGTGGATGGTTGATGATGAGATGTCGTGACCGACGGGATCACATGGACGATGATGACGTACATTGATGCGTGAGATCGGTGTGAGAAATGAATATTGATTGTGATTGTACTTGTGATTATGTTTGAAAGCGATGTAGATTGGTTGTCATAGGACATACACTAATTCATGTGATAGATGTCATGCATTGCGTATGCATCTACTCACTAGAGGGTACCATGAGTATTTCATTGGATCTGACACATAATATGTGTGGATGTGACGAGTGAAAATTATCGATATATGTTGTATATTTTTTCGATGATATATATATATTTATTTTTTATTAAAAAATAATAATAATAAAATATGATAAATAGAAGTTTGTCTTTTTTACCGATAGATCTTTATAACTTTTCTATTAAACTTCCTAAATGCTAATAGAAAATTCATCTCGCTAACTTCAGGCAAAGTGTGCAACTCAATCGGGTCGATCGACTAGAATGTCTAACCCAACAAGGCAACTAACTTAACTAGAATGATGGACCTGATCTAGACTATTTGCCCAATTAATCCAACTTTGGCCCACTTTGCCTGTTCAACTAATTCGGCGGCTAGTTCAGCCGAGTCCATCCAACTTGCTTGGCCCGGGAAAAGATAAAATGGTTAGACCATTTTAATCTATCCAAAATAAGACACAAGTCAAGAGTAATTAATGACCCACTTTTTCTTTGTATTTACCCCCTTATGTACTGGTCACTGTTCCTCCGTGTTGATTCTGAGACGGACTGACGGGGGCGCTGGGGGCGAGCGTTTCGCCTTTTGCCACAATGTAGTAGTAGTACTGGAACATATCATACTTGATTCAACAAGTTACTAAATCATATAATTGAAGTTTTGAAATATTTAAATTTTAAAATTATCAAATCATATATTTTATTTTATTTTATTTCCTTTTTATTATTTTCGATTGATTGATATATTTTATCAATCGATTATTATAGTATAATAATTGATCGGTGAAATTTAACTTGATCGAAAATGAATTAAAAAAATTATTGTTCTCAATATAGTATATCAAATTGATGTTTAAAAGCATGAATATAATCAAGAGAACTCGATAAACATATATAATCTAGTTTCATATCACTCCGAGTTCTTTAGATTTATCAGTCGATTTTGATTTAAATCGAGCTAAAATAGATTAATGAACTTACGAAGCTCGGAATGACATATAATTAGATCTTGTCTAGTTCTTCTGATTATATTCATACTTTCAAATATCATTTTTATATTTCATATTGAAAGCAATAATTTTTTAAATATAAATGTGTCTGAAAAAATTGATTTATGTTAAAAAAATCAATACTCTCAATATAATGTATCAAATTGATATTTGAGGATATAAATTAACTAAGAGAACTAAACGAACACATAAAATTGAGTTTCGTATTATTTCAAATTTTCTAAATCTATCAGTCGATTTTAATCGAAATCCATTGTTGGATTAAAAAATTTAGAATAACATAAAATTAAATTTTATGTATTAATTTAATTATTCTGATTATATTTATATTTTTAAATATTAATTTAATATATTATATTAAAAATAATGATTTTTTAAATATGGATTGAATTTTTTAATTGTTTATTATCGTATAGTAATTGATTTAAAATATTATAGTATTAATGAATAAAGTGCTGATGACCGTAAATATGGATTTGGAAGGCAAAAATTGAATTGAATATGTGATATAGTAATTTAAAATTTTTGATATTTGAATATTTCGAAATTTCAGTTGAGTGGTTCAGTAATTTACCGTACTTGATATCCTCTCAGTGACCCTGATGAACAGTATGAACAGCGAAAAAGAAGGTAAAATCTCAAGCTAAAAGTTCTATGCTACTTCACATGTACAGTTGCTATTCGCTGTGCCTTAATGAATGCGAGGTCTGCATTATCGCTGGCTACTGTGGCACGCTCCTCGAGAGGAGCAGACAATGCCTGTTATTCTCGATGCGCCCACAAGTTTGATTGATATTTCAAAGTTTCGTGGTGGATCGATGGAGTAGGTAAATGGCATAAAATAAGGGCAAATGATTGGATTTTGTTGGATTTAGCGATGAGAAGACAAGAGGAAGAGGTTGCAGTGTGGAAGTGAAAGTTGAAGAAGACGAAGGCTGGCTGCTGACAACACATGAGCAATTGTCGAGCTGGTGCGGGAGCTGTCCACATGCCACCAACCAAACAAATGTTTCAACGTCCAGCCGAGTCGAAGGTTTTGGAAAAACAAAACGCCCCATTCAACGAGTCATTAATTGAATTGCCATCCACAATCATGATGATGATTATTATTATTATTATTATATCATCCAAATAATTAGACCTTTCAAAACAAATTAATTTAAAAATTAAATCTCAATTAAAATATATTACGAGAAATCAATTAGATTAGATTAATTAATTTTTTTACTATCTCTAGAACCTTAAACATCTTCTTTTCGTTTTTCAGATATTTGAGAAAAATCAAATAAGAAATTAATCATGACACCCTTTAAACGATAATCGTAACTAACTAATTTACCATCGGTAATTTTTAAATGCACAGCCAAAATTTAAGATTGCCCATCAAACTTGAATAAATATTCAAAACGTATTTTATTTCGATTTTACTCATCTATTAAAATTATTTTTTTTTCTCTTTCCTCCCTCCTTTATATATAATAAATTTTGCCTTTTTTTTCTTTTAAATTAAATTATTTTTTTTCTCCTTTTTTTTTTTTTTATATATATATATATATACAACAATCACTGTGATATTAATTTTAAAAATCAACATGACATCGTAACTTAATTACACTTGTGGTGTTAATTTTTAAAATCTAACACTAATGTGATGTTGGTGTTTAAAAACTAACACTGTAATAGTACTTGTGTGTTAAATTATGGTATTAATTTTTTAAAATAATAAAGAATGATATATTTGGATTCCAGAGTACTATAAAAATTACAAGAGTTGAAATGAGTTTAATCGGAGCTATCTAGGTATATCAATAAGTTTTGACTAAAACTCATTGATAAATCTAAGAGATTTGGATTTTAGAAAAGTTGACATGTAATGGAAGAGGATAGTACAGTAAAGATATTTATGATATACTTATGATAAATTATGTATATATGTCAATTGTCTTAAAGTCATAAACTTTGAAATCTTCTGAACACTGCTGTTAATGATTTCAAACTGATATATCTGGGCACATATAGACTCCGGGGTACTTTAGAAACTTATAGCACTTGAAATGAGTCCGATCAGAATTCTCTAGATTCATTGATAAGTTTTGACCGAAACATATTAATCTCTCTAAAAAGATTTCAAATGATATTTTTGTGGCTCGAAATTGAGTTGTTATGAGTTCCATCTGATAATAAATATAGATCTCTAAACGAAATTCCATTAAAAAAAAGTATGTCTCATTCTAATATTCGAGTAAAAAATGATTACTTTCAAAAATAGATAATTAATATATACACATACGTAATTTATCATAAAAATATCAAAATCAAATATAAACATCATAGCCACGTAGAGCTATCTTGAAGTATAACCCAGCTCTTATGTTGCTTCATCTATATGGGGAATCATGAATTATTAGAAGTTTAATTTAATAAATAATAATTAAATAATATGATATTAAATTCTAATATGACATCGTTCGTTAAAATTAATTTTTTTAAAATTTCATAATTCTTTTATTTTTAATATAAATAGAATCAACGAATACGAAATGAAAGAAATGAAAGTATTGATTTAAATCGGATTAGGATTAAACAAAATTCATCAGATATGTATGAAAATAAGGAGTGTGTTAATCCAAATCAAAGTTGATTTGGATCTGATTTGATAAATTTATGACTAAACCAAATTTAATTAGATTAAATCGATTTTATCAATATAAAATAAATTCAAAAATTGATAAGAAAACATATTTTCTCCTTTTTTTTTTAATTCTCTTCCACGTATATAATCTCGCTCCCACTATCTCACACGCAAGTTTTCACGCATCAACTTCTTTTGATCTACTCTTAGGGATGGATGCATGTATAAGCTATCCAAGCTATAGTCTATTTTTATTATTATTATCTATATAAATTTTATGAGGTATAAATCAGACATGAAGTAAATGTGCTGAATTAAAATTGAATTGGTATCAAACTAATTCATCGAGTAGGCACGGAAATAAAGAGTATATTAGTCCAAAACTGAATTAATTTGGACTCGATTTAGTTATGACCGAACCGAATTTAATTTGGTCAAATTATGAATTAATGAATTTTTAAGAAAATATATTCTCTCTTCTCTTTTATTTATATTCTTTTCCACGTACGCAACCTCGCTCCTATCGTCTCATGCGTAAGCATTCGCTTGCGACCACGACCACTACCTATGTGGCAAGGCCCTCTCCCCCGAAGGCATAGTCGTCGACATGGCCACTCTCGATTGTGGCTGCCATGACTAGAACAACATGTCCTCCACGCCAACGTACCCTTACAAGTTACGTTTACGTCGGAGGTGAGCAGTTGTGGATTGAAGTCCTATGCAAGACGATCGAGCACAGTCTCGCGCCATGCTCATGGACCAACTACTTTTACCTTACCGTTGACGACACTCTCTTTAACACCACGTTAGTGGCCAAACCTTTAGTCCAAGCCCTTAAATTTCCAATGTTTACGAGTTAAATATTGATAAATTAATTTAACAATTTCTTAAATAATGAAAAAAATATTCAATAAAAATTTAAAATTTAGTGAAATATAGGAAAAAATGAAATGATAATGTGCTTGAACAAAGTAAACTCGAAGCTCTCGACAAATTTGGCCAACTTGAGATCAGCCCATCCAACATCTCATTCTTGGATTCGTCCGTAGACACCATAAATACCTTCATTGTACTACTCTCTTTTATTATATGCAAATTTTTCAGAAATCCAAATCTCCTAGGTCTATCAATGAGTTTCAGTCAAAACTCATAGATGAACCCTAAAGAGCTCCGATCGAACTCATTTTAAGTACTACAAGTTTATGAAGTATCCCGAAATCTATATATACCTAGAGATATCAGTTTGAAGTCATTAAAAATAGTGATTAGAAGATTTCAAAGTTTATGACTCTAAGGTAATTGACACATATACATAATTTATCGTAGGAATATCAGAACCATACATGAATATCATAAATACCTTTACCGTACTACCTTCTTCTATCACATGCAAACTTTTCAAAAATCCAAATATTCTAAGTCCATAAATGAGTTTTAGTCAAAATTTATTGATGAACTTATAGAGCTACGATTTGACTCATTTCAATTCTTATGAATTTTTGTAATACTTCAAGGTCCAAATATGCTGTTCTTTATTATTTTTAAAAAATTAACATCATAATAACTTAATGCACCAATACTGTTGAGGTGCTGATTTTTAAACACCAACATCACTGCGGTGTTGATTTTTAAACATCTGCATCATTGCGTGTTGATTTTTAAACACCAACATTATTGCGATGTTGATTTTTAAAAATTAAGATCACAATGATATTAATGTAATTAAGCTATGATATTGATTTTAAAAATTAATATCATAGTGATTATTGTATGCAAGTAAAGGAGAGAAATTTTTTTAATTTAATTTAAGAGGAAAGAGAAGAGAGAAAAAATATTACATGTAAAAGAGAGAAGAAAAAAATTAACTTTGACAAAAAAGTAAAATGGGAAAGAGTTGTCGTTTGAACAATTCTAAAGTTTGGTGCACCTTTTCAATAATCCCAAATTTTGAGAGCTTCTTTTGAAAAATTGCTAATTTACCATGGGTGCCAAATAGAAGTGAGCATTATTTATATTTATATTTATATTTTGTTAATTCAATATCTTTGGGCTTTAGATCTAATTAATTTTGAAGATGAATAGATTAATTATTAAATAAATTTAAAAAATATAAATGAGTCATATTATATCATCAATATTACCGACGATTTGAATTCTGCAGGCGTTCGAAAATGTCCTATATAAAATTTGAACCTTCGCTATATAAAAATCATCTTCACTATTTACTATCACACCGTGCCAGGGCGCAAGTGAGCATTAATGAACAAGAGACATGAGTGTTGGCACGTAAACATATAAAATATAAAAAAAGAGAGAAAAAATAAAGAAAATATATCTGAGAGAAAACATTCATCTCAAGTTGGATTCACTAATTATTAATTGTCGTGATAAAATATTTAAAGAAATAAATAAAAATATTAAAATTTGAATCTAAATATGTTAAATATCAATCTCTAAATATGTATAAATTGTGTTTCATGAATCGGTAAAAAAACTCATCTCTTTAAAATTAGTGAAGCGAAATTTAAACATCTAAATTATTAAAAAATAATAATAATAAATATTAACTAACCTGTGTATTGTAATATGCAGTGGTAAAGTAGTCAGAGGAATAATAAAAGGATGAATATGATTTTAGATATAACTGTGCTTATTTAATGGATAAGCCAATAAAAAAAACAATATATCTTCAAGATTAATATAATAAAAAGCTAGACATGATCCCGAATAAGTGTCATATTTTAATATAATAATAATTGTGGTCCTCTAGATGAATACTAGGATGTGACCTAAAGTAAAATTCAGTAATAAAATTAAAAAGTGATAATTTAAATATACTTGTTAGTTAAAAAAAACAAATTTAAAAGGCAAAAAACTAGATGCCTACGTCATTAAATTATAATTATTATAATGGTATTTGAATTTTAAGGTAGACGAAGGACAAAATTTATTTTAAGGTGAAATAAAAAGATTATGAAAAATTGAAAAAAATAAATTAAATGGTGACGTAAGACTCTTGAGATGAAATTATGTAAAATGGAATTAAAGGTAAAATATTGTTCGACCGAAATAAATAGTATAATTATGTAACTATGAGGGCTAAAATCAATATTTTTTAGTAAAATTAAAATTATAGAAGTTAGGGACTAAATAAAATTAGGGAATCAGTATAAAACATTCTAGAGATGAATTTTAAAATAAAAAGGACTAGTTTATAAATTCACCTATTTTATAAAAATATTAAAAACTAAATAAAATTTAGAAAAATAGTGAATTAATATGTCTGAAGAATAAATTAAAAATAGATAATTAAATCATAAAATCATCATCGGCGTGTTCCGTCACAATTGATCCAAACTAAGTCAAGTCGTCCAACTTAACTTACTCGTTCCATCTAATTTTATACATAATATTTCAAAAATAAAAATAAATAAATAAATAATTAGTTACTTCAAATCATTTTTATACACCTAAATTAAAAACCATTTATTCCATAAAAATCATAATTATTTCCAACGCTAAACATAGAAATTTTATTCGGTATTAATTTATAGGAACCAAAATAACAAATTTCATAAATCAATTTAATGATTTTATTGGATTTGACGTCTGGTTCAAGTTGAACCGGTCAGCGTCCGGCTCAACTCGAAGTGGGCCCGCTGCCTCCCTGTCAAACCACATGGCACACGCAGTCCCATGCGGCCAACTGGCCGCCACCGCCCTAGTCAATCTCCCTCAAATCCCATTCACATTATTTTGCCTACCACTGTTTTCTCTTCCCATCTTCATTTCAATCCTTTTTTTTTTTAATTTTATTTTAAAAAAGAATTTTGTTTTTCAAAAACTGACCGATTCATCCTAAATTTTTTTCTATCGATAGATAAATTGAAAAATATTCATAAAAATCTATTTATCATTTTATTAAAAAATTTCTTATAATTTTTAAATATTTGATTAATCATTTGAAAATTCTAACTTTCCCACGAGCATGAGCCCACTGATACGCTACAATGAGTTGGCACCTTCTTATTTTGATAATATTAAATTTCCTCCCTTTTCTTCAAATTTTTTCCTTTTATTTTATTTTCTTACTATAACGTGCATTATTTGAGAGGGAATAATTTGGCCGAGACCCAAAGGAAGGGAGCTGATGAGCTACGACAACCGAACGAGACACCACCAGAAAACACCCACCACTCTCTCTTGTCCACATCACCACAAGCCATTCCTACAGGCTGCTGCTTACTCCATCAGATTTAAGGGTCGGGTAAATCTAAGCTTGGATTTTCCTTTTTACATATTTCCCCCCTTTGTTTTTTCTATTTCTTTTCAAGGGCTGTAATCTATAAGCCAGCAAAGTTCGGTTCAGTTGAGTTGAGTTCCCTTGTTCTTGTGCTTCTCTTCTTCTCCTGCTGCCTTCTCTCTTCCTCCTCTCCAGGCTCGTGCAGTTGCAGCCGCACTTTGGTTTAAGGGGCCTTCTACTGCTGCCCCTTTCTTCAAAGGGGTTCATGAAGAGGCTAGTAAGTACGTTTTTGTATTTGTCTTTCTTTCTTTCTTTTTTTTGTTCTTTAGTTAATTTCAACTGGTAGGTGTTGGAATGGTGTTGAGTTTGATGTGTTTGTGAATTTTGAGTGTTATGGGAGTTGTTGTTCCTTCTCTGATCCCTGTTGTGTGGGCAAAGTTCTTTTGGAGTAGCATTGAGAAAGTGGCCATTTGGATCATCTGTGTTTCTTTTCCTCTTAGGGTTTTTGGATCCTCCCTAGTATGAAGTAAGCTGAGATCCACTAGTTCATCCTCTTTTTTTTCCTTATTCTGTTCAAGAACTGATACTGTTCCTTGGTCAATGCCAAGATCTCTGTTGCCTATTTGAGTTCCAATTTTGAGGGATTTACTAATTTACATCTTCCATGTTATTGTCCCAGAACCAGTATTGTTTCTGTTCTTGATTAGTATTGCTTTCTCATTTTCTGATATCAATATCGAATTGCTGTGAATGAACACATGCTAATAGCTCTTTGTGCCTGCCTTTAGGCAATTGTTATTCTTCTCCTAGTCGTTGTCGATGCCGACAGGGGCATCAGAAGTGATGCTTGTGGCTACTGCAATTACAAACAAAGCTTGAATCCGAGACCGCATAGTGTCACCATAACAGAATTTGGGGCGGTCGGAGACGGTGTAACCTTGAACACGGTGGCCTTCCAAAATGCCGTCTTTTATTTGAGGTCATTCGCCGATAAAGGAGGAGCTCAGCTCTATGTTCCGAAAGGGAAATGGCTCACCGGAAGCTTCAACCTAACCAGTCACCTTACTCTCTTCTTGGAGAAGGATGCAGTGATTATTGGAAGTCAGGTCTCAACTAATACTCCTACACATTTTATCGATTTAGTATATGTTTGTATCTACAAAGTTCTTTTTTGTTAGTATAAGTAGATTTCTTAACATTGTTAGCATTCGAGGAAACCATGCTCTTGTATCATGTTAAATTTGTGCCGTTTAAGACTACGTGCCTTTCACTCACAGGATTCGTCTCAATGGCCTATCGTAGAACCGTTACCCTCCTACGGTCAGGGGCAAGATCTTCCAGGTCAGCGGCATCGTAGCTTGATAAATGGATATAACTTGACCGACGTAGTGATAACAGGCATGAGTTCTTTGATTTCTTATCACATGCGCGCAAATTCTATGTTTAGCTCAATTATTCTTATGCTTTGTTGCTTGTTGAGCAGGTGATAACGGAACTATCGATGGGCAGGGTCTTGTTTGGTGGGAGTGGTTCAACTCCCGGACTCTGAATTATAGCCGGCCTCATGTTCTCGAACTCGTGAACTCTACTGATGTCGTCGTTTCGAATTTAACCTTCTTGAATTCTCCTGCATGGAGCATCCATCCAGTCTACTGCAGGTATGTTGTAGAAGTCATGTTTTGACTTGTTTTTCCAGCCTCTTCGAGGACAATTTAGGTGGGAATCATCCCGTGAAATTTGAATTCTGAACACAAGTTTCTACAATGCAGCAAAGTCGATATCCAGAACATAACAGTTTATGCTTCATTCGATTCTCCATTTACAAATGGCATAGTTCCAGGTAATAATCTTGGTTCACTTTCTTCATTACTTGATAGAAAGGTATATAAGAGAATGGTATTTTTCTCTTGAAGTCGATATATTTTAGAACTGAGATCGTCTCGTTTACTCGAATCAAACATGTTACCGAACATTTAACTAAAGCATCAATTGTCTTGAGTGATGATCCTTTTGCCCCAATTTAGCTCATGCGATTTTTTGGCCTCCTTGCTTCAGATTCCTGCTCAAATTTGTGCATTGAAGACTGTAGTATTGAAGTTGGACAGGATGGCATTGCTGTTAAAAGTGGTTGGGACAATTACGGTATTGCTTTCGATAGACCTTCAACCAATATCCATATCAGGAAGGTCCATTTGAAGGCACCACTCGGCTCGGGACTCGCTTTCGGCAGCGAGATGTCTGGTGGAATCTCACTTATATATGTTGAGCACCTCCACATTGACAACTCTTTAACCGGCATCAGCTTTGAAACTGCCCCCGGGCGTGGTGGCTTCATAACAAGCATTGTCGTATCGAATGTGGAAATGGAGAATGTGCATGAGGCATTTTGGTTCAGTGGCAACTCTAGCAGCCATCCCGACGACCAGTATGACCCAGATGCCCTCCCGGTCATCCAACAAATTACCCTAAAAAATGTGATTGGAACCAACGTATCGACGGCCGGGTTGTTTTCAGGAATCGACAATGATCCCTTCACTGCCATTTGTCTCTCAAACATCACACTGTCCATCTCCTCGGACCATGATCTCCCCTTCTCTTGGTCTTGTTCCAATGTTTCAGGATACTCTGAATCAGTCTTTCCTAGTCCATGCTCCGACCTCACTTCAAACTCCTCCCTCTTCTGCTTCTCTCTTGATGACTTCACCATCCTCGCAGAAGCTTGATAAACACTCGCCACTGCA
Source organism: Hedychium gardnerianum (assembly GCA_038050645.1). Taxonomy (NCBI): domain Eukaryota; kingdom Viridiplantae; phylum Streptophyta; class Magnoliopsida; order Zingiberales; family Zingiberaceae; genus Hedychium; species Hedychium gardnerianum. The sequence continues at coordinate 2,115,792 of JBBUKS010000113.1, read as the reverse complement.
GTTGTGATATTCGTTTCAGGCCTCGATCGTGTACAATTGTGAAACTTGAGCTTCATCGCCCATTGTTTGCTTCTTCTTGCTCCCTTAATAAATCCCAACATGGAGTCGATGCTTGTTCACCATCTTTCGTAATTAGTTCTAAATGGAAAAAAGGGATGAAATTAGAGATGGTAATGTGGATTCTTGTACAGTTAAATGCCTTCATTCAATCTGTAAGAATTTTTTTTTGTAGTGCATGGTTGGAATCCAGACATTTGCTCGATATCATTTTTCTAATGTTTACTAATTGCCAAAATTTTAATTTTAGTACCATTCTTTCTATTAAAAAAGTTAGTATTCAAAGTATTTATTTATTATCTTAATATGTCTTTTTATGTTTCCTTTCACGACCATAATATATTTATGGGAAATACTTTCAAGGCATACCCGGCATACCTTATTATATCATGGTTCTCCATTGGTTGTCCGATTACGTATAGTCCGTTGAGAATATTTTGGAGGCGGACGTGGAGTTGAATAGTGGACTCTCCTTCTTGCATGGTTATATTAACTCTTCCTTGATTAGGCCGCACTGCAGAGTTTGTGTAGCTTTGGCATCAACTTCTATCTTCTTCTTCATATGCGGGTCCCAGTTCTCGCATCCCACTGGTGCTCCATCGCCATTGAGGGGTAGCGGAAAGTTGTTTTGGATAGAGATCCACATGTCCACCTCAGTATTCAGGTGATACTCCATGCGACTCTTCCAGTAATCGAAATCATTTCCGGTGAAGAGCGGGGGACGAGCGGTTTGTAGCCCTCTTGGTGTGCCATTTAACAACTTGCACAAAATAAAATAAAAAAATTAGATGTTCCAAGACTAGGTCTTGGATTAGTGGTATGGGAGAAAAGAGATAAGAAAGACAAAGAACGACTTGAGTGGTGTTGCACCAATTTTGAGAAATAAAAAAATTAAAATATTTGTCAGAAGAGGTGATTGCACCAATTCTGACTGACGGTGAAAAATTAAAAATAAAAAATTGGAAAAAAGTTTTTTGCTCGAACAGTAGTTGTACTAATTCAGAGTGATCCCTCTCTAATACAAATTGTTGGATCGAGAAAGCGCTAGAAGGGGGTCGAATAGCGCGCTTCGTACACGTTCGAAAACACAAAGTAAATGCAGTAGGAATGTAAAAGCAGAAAGTAAAGATATTTATCGGAAGATATTTTGGAAATACATTCAAGGCATACCTTATTATATCATGATTTTCCACTGGTTGTCCGATTGCATGTAGTCCGTTGAGAATATTTTGGAGGCGGACGTGGAGTTAAATAGCGGACTCTTCTTCTTGCATGGTTATATTATATAAATTATTCAAAAAAAAAAATCTCTTACTTACTTTTGTATCGAATGTTCATTCGTGGAACTTGATCATCTTGTTTCATAAGTCCCGAGCACTGATGAAGGGGCCGACATGATTTAACTCTTCCTTGGTTAGGTCGCACTGCAGAGTTTGTGTAACTTTGGCATCAACTTCTATCTTCTTTTTCATATGCGGGTCCCAGTTCTCATATCCCACTGGTGCTCCATCGCCATTGAGGGGTAGCGAGAAGTCGTTTTGGATAGAGATCCACATGTCCACCTAAGTCTTCAGGTGGTACTCCATGCGACTCTTCCAGTAATCAAAATCATTTTCGGTGAAGAGCGGGGGACGAGCGGTTTGTAGCCCTCTTGGTGTGCCATTTAACAACTTGCACAAAATAAAAAATAAAAAATCAGATGTTCCAAAACTAGGTCTTGGATTAGTAGTATGGGAGAAAAGAGATAAGAAAGACGAAGAACGACTTGAGTGGTGTTGCATCAATTTTGAGAAATAAAAAAATTGAAATATTTGTCAGAAGAGGTGATTGTACCAATTCTGGCTAACGGCAAAAAATAAAAAATAAAAAAAAAGGTGTAAGAATTTTTTTTTTGCTCGAACGGTAGTTGTACTAATTCAGAGCGATCCCGCTCTGATACAAATTGTTGGATCGATAAAGCGCTAGAAGGGGGGTTGAATAGCGCGCTTCGTACACGTTCGAAAACACAAAGTAAATGTAGCAGAAATGTAAAAGCAGAAAGTAAAGCACACTCTTGGTTTTTACTTAGTTCACAGTCTTATGGTCACTACTCCAAGGCCCGCAGTCAGTTTGACCGCTTTCGTTAGGCAATTACTATCAATTTGTTTCTTTACAAAAATAGGGTTCACTAACAATCTTACCGACCTTTAGAGAAATACGTACTGAAAGAAACGAGGACAATAAACAACAACTAAGCGTTACCCAATGCTAGGCTCGTTTGAGTTCGTAGTGGCATCGCAGAGTTGTTGCGTCAATATAACTTGCGCGTAGCATTATTTTGACGTCCATAATGTGTAGGATGAAGCGTTAATCAATTGTACGAAGCCTCTAGTCATGACCTTCTTTTATAACCTTATCCGGGCGCTTGGATCAGTATAGGGCGCCTCTAGCAACCTCTGTCCGATCCTACATTGTTACTTACTCGGCCAATTCGAGCGCTTGGATCCCTTCCGAGAGCCTGGATTGCTGACATGGCAGCACCTGGTTGAAACTTCATCCGCATCGTGTTTATCCCTTCCTGGACGCTTGGATCCCTTCCAGGGGCTTGTATGCTTACGTGCACCGCTCAATCAAGGCATGCCACCTCATTTGGACGCGGAGCTGAACTTCAGTTAAATAGGGCGCTTGGATTCGATAGGGGCGCCCAGACCTCCAGTCGCCTGGAACCACTTCGGGCACCCGGAGTTCCCTTTTTCAGCCAGCTTCCATATTTAGCTTCCTGCATCACAGTGTTAGCACAACAGATATAATATAATGATTATGATTGATAGATTTCCGAGTTGTCTGACCTCAACTTTAGGTTTCCCGTTAAACCTTAGGTTGGACCTATGCCTATTGTTCCCTTCAAGGGAACGTATCCTCACCTACTCCTCTCAGGAGAGTTTACCTGTTTTGCCAAACATCCGGTCTTCTAAACCTGTTTGGACTTTCTACTCGACATCCTATCCTCCGACCTCACGGCTTTGTCTTGATGTTCGGTCCTCCAGATCCATGACTTGCTAGACGTCCGGTCCTCCAGACCCGTCTAGACTTCCCGCCTGATGTTTTTAAATACCCAAGACTTCTGCCTAGTATCCAGTCCAGCTGAGTTACTAGGACTTTCTCTTGCCTGGTATCCAATCAGCTTGACCTACTAAGACTTTTGCCTTTGCCTAGTATCTACTAGGATTTTCTTGCAAGCTTACCCGCACACTTATCAAGCTTGTTAGATTATAATATGACTTAATTTTGAACTTTTGTCAACATTAAAACCCAGGTTCAATTATCTGGTGCTCTATGCACCAATAGTTTGGCGATGTGTCTACTCCACCGAAGATGGCTTTTGTTAGAATTCTCTATCTATTTTAGGGTTACAATGATTCTATATATACATCCCAAGTTATACATGATATTTTGGACTAAAATCCCAAGTAAAATCTAAAATCCCGCATCAACTCGACGCCTCCGTGAGAAGCACGGTCAGGTCGTGCTTCTGGGCACGCCCGTGCCATGGGCGTGCTAATTCTCTCAAATCTGAACATGACCATGTCGTGTTCGATGGCACGATCATGCCCTGTAGCACGACCGTATGATTGACTGTTTTGATGTGCTCATCTAACCCTCAGCGACTGACACAACTTGACTGTGCCTTTCAGCACAATCATGCCTCGTGTTGGCCAGATACGAGCCATCTTTAATATGCATATAAGCTTTTAATTTTTTTTATATTTGACGTAAGTACATAATAGTAGTAGATTCATCACTTTATATATGATACAATGATAACGCTCTAGCATGCATCTTATTAATAAGAAATTAATTATTTTTTAAATTACTCTTTACAAATGTAAAGAAGAGTAAGTTATTATTATTTGATTTATTATTTTTTATCCATTTATTTTATATTTAAATATATTTTTAAAAATTAAGTACAATATATTTATAATTAGGTTCGACTTTTTTTGATCTAAATAAATGACGTTTGACGATCTTATCATATATCTTTAGCCTATCTAAATATTTATTTATTTTTTACCCTAATATGTCTTTTTAATTTTCTTTCTTAAATTTTTTTTGATATCTTTTACAAATAATACCCTATCTATTTTTCTGATATCTTAAAATTTCTTAAATGACGGCGGATTTGAAGGTGGCAGGATTTACTTTGTTATAATACAATTCAAAACAATAAAATAAATATAGCCGTCAGTCACTTATTTTCTTATTCTTCAAACTTAGGGCACCCGCCAATTTCTCCTCTCCACTTTCCCTCCACTTCCAATTTCTCCTCCTCCGTTACCT
>JBBUKS010000113.1:2093893-2111315 GCA_038050645.1 Hedychium gardnerianum | reverse complement strand
CACCACGGTACTGTGTCTTGTATGTGTCCAGTGAGTTCGTCCATAATTAGTGTAAAAAGATAGGGACTTAGAGTTGAAAATTGACACATGACCTAAATATGTTTTTTGTTTCTAAATATTAAATAAAATTTACATATATACATCTGGCCCAAACTCTCAATACCAGTGATTCCAATATATATCAATTTTTGATGAAGCTAAACTTCCCACTCAAAGTCAACTCAATTAGTCATTTCTAACTTGTCTTGAAATCTCATTGTATTTGAGACTCCCATACACATGACATTTTTTAGGAAGATATTTAAAATGCCATGCATGAGCCACTAGATGTGCAAGTTTAATGTATCCCATTTAGCCCCCAAGGTATAGCTGAGTTGGTTACTACATAGTAGATTTGTAAAATTGAGCAAGGGACGATTCCCGGCGAATTCGATAGAAATATCCTCCCATGTGGTGGCTTGCTTCAATTTTCTGATTTACTCTCTCTCAATGATATGGAGCAGTGGGAGGGGGGGCGTCAAGTGATGAATTTCACGGGCAGAATTAATGTATCCCATTTAATATGTCTGTATCCAAGAATCTACAAATTCCACACTACATTGATAAAAAAAAATTTAGAATTTCCTTTTCAACTCCAATCATTCAATAATTTATACAAGCACAAATTTCACATTTTTAGGCCTAGAGATTCCTTCACAAAGCAATCCATGTTTCTTCCACTTATTAGTCCTCAATGCTAATATAGCAACAGATGCAGAGGATGAGGTGTAGTTATACCATGATCTTATAAGACTACAACCATTGCCCTGTGAGGATATTCAACTATACAAAGAGGTAGGTGAAGCAACAAGGCAGCATTGTATTTGAGTGTGTGCTCATGGTATGCCTTTCCCTCTCTACCTCTCTTCCATGTGTTTATTAATGCCCTAAATTGTGTCATTTGGGGAAGAAAATATACCGTAATAATTTTGAAAGTGTCAGATTGAGTGTTCGAGTTTCTTAATTTGAAAAGATAAATGAAGAAATGTTTAAAAACCCAAAACTAGTTTTGAATTAAAACACCAAATTAGTCCTAGGAAACAAACGTCCAAGTATGACCTCTTAGCACCATCGGAGAGGACGAATTTGTTTTAAAGAGATTGCTTTGCTGCAGGACTTGACGTCTTTATTCCTCGGGCAATGCTCCTCATGCAATCCACTCGGACTTGGATTTCGGATTTGTTTGATGTTCTTCCTGAGCCTTCGGCATCAACTTCATCGACTCGGCACTCAGAGTACTCATCAACTCGACAATTTGACGAATTGACGACTCAACACATCCCCTCTCCATTCGGAATTAGACAGACGAAGTTGACGATTGGCCTACTCAGCCAGGCCGACAGCTTGAGATAATCAGTTCAAGCCATCTTGACAAATAAGTAATCTAAATTGTCGAGTCGGCGAATGCTCCGAGTGTCAAGTCGATGAAGCTAATGTCGAAGGCTCAGAACGAATGCCGAACAAACCTGGATCCTAAATCTGAGTGAATTTCATGAGGAGTGTTGTCCGAGGAATAAAAATATTGAGTCCTACAACGAGACAATCTCCTTAAAACATATTCGTCCTCTTCGGTGATGATTAGAGATCAACGCTTGGATATTTATTTATTATGATAAAATGACAAAACCATGAACATAACCTAACATAAATTAACATAGCGAACTGAGTATATATCTAAATGTTATCATGTGTATCTGTCGAATGTCGACCCCATATAGTGGATAAGGCTTGGTTGTTGTTGTTTGTTGTATCTGTCGAATAAAAAATTACATGACAGAACACAAGAGAAAAAAATAAAGGGATTAAGAGAAAAGACTCTCTTCTCCTTTCAACATTTGTCTGTTGCTTCTTTTCTTCCGTATGAAGAAAGCTTCATAAGCGTTTCAATTTTTTCTTTTGTTTTGTACAAACTTCGCATCCTTTTTAAAGGAGTGGCTTGAGCACCATGTGACATATGTTAATGCAACGTGAACTCAAGCATGCACATGCATGTGGCAAGCATGCAATAGAGCATGTGGCAAGTAACGTTGACTCAAGGTGACAAAAGGTGAAATGCTTGTTCCTAGCGTTTTCGTCAGTCGGTCTCAGGATCAATATAGAGGAAGTAAATCATGGGGATTAATCTAATTAACCTGAACAGTGATTAGTGCATGGAAAGATAACGTTGACTCAAACATATATGACATGTGTCATGCTTTGATGAAGGCATATGTAACACTTGTGTATGCATGCAAAAGAAATTTATGATAATTTTTGACTAATTGTCAGGTCGTGGTCGTAAGAATAGTAAATGTAATTTGGATTTTAAATTTACATCTTTTTTATATTTGATATTAGAACGTTCATATTAGATATCCTAAAAAAAAATTTAGGTTAAATTTTATCCTATTCATTTCCTAAATTTAGATTTATGAATAGTGATTTAGAATATTATTCTCATTATTAACATAGATAATATTAAAAAATTATAAAGAAAAGAATAATAATAATAAATAAATAAATATATGATAAATTATAGAGAAATTGATGTATAGTATAATAAAAATAGATATTTAAATTTAAATAAAATAATTTTTTTATTTTAAATTTTAAATTTTATTTAGGAAATTTGATATGAATGCTCTTAGCTTTCATGTCACTCTTCCGATGTAAAATTAAAATTTCATAAATCATATTTTCATTCACGTAAACTCTTCATGGCTCTGACACCAGGGATTTGGAGGGAAAAAATAAAAAGAGAGAAATCTACTGATCTAAGACATAAAACGGCCTCATTTCTTTTCCTAAGATAAGTATACTTCTCCGGACAATAAAGTCCCTTTTCCATTGAAATGTCAACAAGAACAAAAAAAACAAAAATGTTACATTAGGAAACAGAAGACTAACCGGCAGATGGCTGACTCCTGGACGAGGTCAAGGCGGAACGACAGGAAGTGTGGTTCCATCATTCAAGAGCGCAAGACGGCAACACGTAGGGCGTTGACGGTTCCGAGCTTGAGTTGGGCCTCACGGCGGAAGGCGACATACACATTGGTGAGGCCCGTCTCCGCCGCTATCTCCGAGTAACTCTTCGTCCGCTGCAGCCACCCCACGACTGTCTTCTCAACCGCAAAAAAAATATTTTATTATTTTCTATAAATTTTTATTTTTAACTTAATATTTTATCATTATATATTAATATTATATTATTGATGTACATAAAATATTTTAATTTTTAAAATAAAATAAAATAAAATTTAATTTAATTTAATTTAAAAAATTTAAATTCATATCGACCCGGACTCGAGTCAATTCGAATCTGACTCGACTTAAATATAAATTCAATCCAAAAATTCTTAACCCAAACTCGATTCAAATCTGAAAATTCTTAATCTAAATCTGATTTTCCGTCTTCCACACGCCTCTCGTCCTAAACCCACCATCAACCCAGAGAAAACGATCTTGGAACACAGAGTGGAAGATGAAGGATTTGGGAGCTTTCAGGCGATTTGCGAACCCTTTGCTTCTCAGTCTCCAGAAGCTAGAATTGGAGCTGACGTGCGCCCTATGGTATTTGGTTCCTCTCCTTTGTTTCATCTCCTTTTTCTTTTCAGCTCATAGCAAAGATCTAGTTTGATCTTACACGCCTCAGATAGAAGAAACTGTGTATACATGACGGTTTCATGAAATAAGTAGTAGAAAAAAAAATTACTGATTTTCCCCCCTAATTTTCTGTTTCTCGATTCATGTTTGAAGTTTTATCAGTAAATATGTTGTTCATTCTAGTTTACTTGGAATAGAATTGCAACTAGCATTCCATAGATGTTCCCTAAGTGTGAGGTTCTCTTGGCATACTTCTGCATCAAAGGGGCCGCTGCTCTAAGGCGTTTTTGAAATTTATATTGGTAGCTTTCCTTTGGCTACATGTACTCCTTAAACAAGGTGTTAGATCTGGTGTCTTCTGATTCTTGCACTTGGATATTATATCTTCTGGAAATTGTTGCTCCTCCTCCTAGTCGCTCTTAAGGCTTTAGGTTTACTCTATTCTTAGTTGAGTTTTGTTTTAAATAAGCTAGGATATCTATTGCTGCTACAAGAGTTTATTTCAAATAGTACAACAATAATCAAACTTTTATCCACCAAGTAGGGTTAGCTATATGAATTCTCCTACGCCATTGGGCTCAATCCCCTATATCATCTGTAAATAGCAAATGATTTAGAACTCCTAATTCCTACTCCACAGTCTTAGTGATCCGTTAGGTGGATCGCCCTTGAAAACACCACTTTCTTTTTCCTTTTTAAAATAAACTTTAGAGGTGGAGAAACCTTGCTACAATTAAGTATTTGATATAGAAAATAATGGATAGATATAAGCATAAATAATCAAATACAAAGATAAGAAGACAAGCGAAAAAAAATATACTAAAGGGATGCAGTGCTACCTTTTGAGAGCTTTTGGACAAGCACAACGAGCCTCTGAGCACATATGAGTATAAATTGGAATGTCACTATCGGCTCCTATATATATAGGTATTCTAATTGACCAGAAGCCCTTCCGGTCGTCCGCAGTTTAGCTGTTATCTGATGCCCGTTACCTATTATTTATTTATAAGCCGGTAGATCAGATCCACTTCTGATCGCTCAGATGTCCACGTGTCATCCTCTGTCTAGATAAGCTTTCATTATATCTATTGAGTAGGCTCTCCGATCGTTTGGATGACTTATGTTTGCCCCGAGCCAAACTTTATCATTGTCACGTTGGCATTTATCTTGATCTGATGCTTATCAAGATCTCCGATCACTCGAACCTACTTCCTTAGAATAGATTTACTTCCCATCGCCTGGAACTTAAACTTTTCTTGCAACACAGAATTAGTCCGACAAGTATAGATATCACATAATTCATACTGAGATAATTATAACTATTTGCCGACCTTGACTTTCAATCTGCCCGTTAGTTTCTGGGTCAGGTCCACATCTAACTGCAAGTGTCTACTCACGTCCCAGAAATAAGAAGCTCCTCATAGCCTTCTTTGTCAAAAGGTCCTTTCTTGGACTTACATTGTCAAGGCTTCACTTGCACGGTGTCTTATCCTCTCCTGTTATATTCCCTGTGTTAGAACATCTGGTGCCTAATTTTAAATTTTTTTTGTCATACATTAAAATGCTAGTTCGATCATTTAATGTTGCCTGTTGATTGCATCAACAAGTAACTTATCTTGGATGTGTCTAGTACGTTCATCCATAACTATTGTAAAAAGATATGATATTATGGTAAATTTCCATTTTCTGATTCTTTTTTTTTGAACAAGGAAAACTAATTCATTACTTCTTGTAGGTGATGTGGAGAGTGGTCTAATCTATTTATTGTCTTTCAACTTTGACAGCTTAAAACTGCTGCAAGTGCCAATGTTGTTACCATGTAACCATATGCACTGCAGGTTTCTACTTCTGCATCTTTTGAATTGATTAATATAAATGATTAGTTTGTGCAAGTGACAGTTTTTTTGTTCAGTCCTATCCAGATCTTGTATCACTACTACCATGACAAATACACACGATTGTGCTGTGTGTAAAGCACCTTTTTCTGAACAAGATACATTCATATCAAATATTTAGATCCATTGTTTCAGGTTTTTCTATTCACATGTCTGAATACTGATGCAGATTTAAGGGCTTCTGTTCACATTGAGGCAATTACACATATCTGCAAAAACATGACTTCTACAGTCAATGCTGTTCTGAAACAAGGTCCACAAAGTGCTATTTCTGATATAATCCTAACTCTGTTTCAGTAAATGTTACTTTATTTACTTTAACCACTTGGAATAAGTGATCACCTTGTGAACAGACACGAAGATGCATTCAGATGCAACCCCAGATTCTGGCAACAATAACTTGGCTGAGAAATTTGAAGGACAACTTATAAATGGTATGAAACATAAGAGGCCATCTCATGTCAAGTCATGTGCAACATTGTTCGGATGTATGAATCCAGTACAAACCAAACATCAGGAAGAACCACATGAACGCAAGTTGAATGCAAGTGAGAAAGTCAGTGAAGAAGTTGAGATCAATATGTTCCTTTCACCGTCGGATACATTTAGTTCTCAATCCTCTGGCCACCAAAAAGATTCAGATAATGATAGCAATTATGGACGAAGTGAACCAGTAAGTTCCATCTGCAGAAGAGTATCTTCTTTTCCAGTTTTTTAGTTTTAATTTTTATAATTCTAGTTTGAACAGACAAGGAAATTGAAGTAGGAACCAATTTAACTATGAGAAGAAAGCCTGCGTAGATACAAAAAAGATTAATGAAGTGCTTGGCTTTGTTTATCAAAATGTTTGGTTGCCCACACAATGTCCATTCTTTGCAGACAACCAGTCAATTGCCTGCTACAGACTACAGTGTTATCCAAGAGAGCTGCAGATAATGAAACCTCCCCAAAGGAAATTGGCTTTTTGGTCAAGTCAAAAAAGCAAAAGTTACACAAGGATAATGGTGAGTAGTACTATGTATAATTTTGGATCATTTTTGTCAATCGTGTTCAAATTTGAGCATTTCTATTTGCTTAATGCAGATTGCATTCCCGAGCAACTTATGGTAAATTGTGCATTTTGCCATACTTCAGTAGCCACAGAGGTACTACATTTGTGAAGCTTGGAATTGATTTATTTTGCACGCCCCGAGTAGGCTGTATTTTACATTTAGCAAACCTCTTATTAATATATGGAAGTTTTCAGGGTTCTGGACCAATGTTACATTATCTTCATGGAGAACAAATGACAGATGAACAAGCATCACAACCTAATGTCTTACATGTCCATCAAAAATGCACAGAATGGTAAAGCTCTAGTCTGCTGAATGTTTAGTGACATGCACATTGTTATTACTAGCTAATAGTAGCTGTTCTTTGCATCTTATTTATCTATATGTATATCTATCATCTCGATAAGCAGTCAAATATTATTGACGAGATTTTTTTGTCCTTGTGGGTCTAATATTTCTTCTAATACATCTGTGCCAAACCTTTAATCCAGGGCACCACAAGTTTATTTTGTGGGTGATACTGCTATGAATTTGGAGGCTGAACTGTCACGCGCATCGAAGATCAAATGCAGCCTCTGTGGCTTAAAAGGAGCTGCACTCGGTTGCTACAACAAGAGGTGCAGAAGAAGTCATCACCTCCCTTGTGCTGATCAATTCTCAGAGTGCAGATGGGATTACGTAAGCTAGTTCTTTTGTTCTACAACCAAATTCATGAAATGTTAAATCATAGTTAATCCACTTTATTGTGCCAGGAGAACTTTCACTTGCTTTGTCCAATGCACTCTTCACATAGAATTCCATGAGATGGATCGTAGGCAAACACCACATTGTATGGTTTCTCTTTCTCAGTATTTGAGTTGCTTAAATAGTCTATGAATTCCATTTTTTATCTTCTGGATGTTTTGTTAGATGTCATTCCACTCCAGAGATGGATCAGTCCCCATGCGTAAAGACTGCTTCTCCATGTGTAACAAGAGAATGGGTGCTTTGTGGATCTGCCTTGTCCAGGCAGGAGAAGGTAACCTCTTGATGTTTAAGAAAGCTAGCATTGTCAAGCCTTTCCTTTTTGATGCTCGATCAATCTTCACAGAATTGCTGCGTGAATTTGTAACCCTATCCGGAGCTTCTACAACCAGAGTCTGGAACTCGAGCATAACACATATGATCGCTGCCGCAGATGAGCATGGTGCTTGCAGCAGAACGCTTAAAGTTCTAATGGCCATCTTGGGTGGAAAATGGATCCTACGTATTGAATGTACCTACCTTTGCTGAATTACACATTCATCATTAGATTATCTATTTTGTTCAAAGCTTTATTTATTCAGGGCTTGAGGCTTGCATGGAGGCTGGTCACCCAGTGGCAGAGGAGCCTTTTGAAATCACCCCCGACATTCATGGATCATTTGATGGACCAAGAAGTGGGCGACTAAGAGCTTATCAAAAGGTATATATACGAATATTAATACCTTTTATATCTTACTATTACAAATTTGACTTTGAATAATTATCTCGTGATCTTGCTATTTTGTTGCAGGCACCAAAACTGTTTTGGAGCCTGTCCTTTAACTTCCATATATTTTATGCTGAACTACAAAAAACACCTTGAGACTTTGATTTCCGCTGCCGGTGGAAGATTTCTGGAAAGAAGTGAGGTCGTTCCAATAACGTTGATAGTTTATAGTGCAGAACCTACACAAGACCCAAATGACCTAAACGGAGTCGTCGAGAAGAAGAGAAGAGGCAGAGGGTTTTGCAGCCAAGACTTCCTCTCGGGCGATTCCACACACATGGCTTTTGGACGCTATTGCTTCTTGCCATCTGCCACAGGTTGTCTGATTGGTTTTCAAATGGAGGCAACAACAATGTCTGTAGATGAAAACTGATGAGGATTCCCTTTACAGCTTGGAGAAATCCGAGCAATGTCTCTGGTAAATGCTAGAGCATTGAAGTGTAGTTGACTTTCTTGTATATGCGTGCAACACATCTATGTACGTGATTCCATCGATGCAGTTGGAGCAGCTATTAAATCTAAATTGATTAAATTATTTTTTTTTAATAAATTGATTGATGTAAATGGATTAATTTGATGATATCTTTCATCATTCGCTCGGATTCCTCCGCTCATTCTTCTTTCGAGATGACGGTCGTTATTGGCCCTCCAGTGGGCTCGTTCTTGGTGCCCTGAATTAAAGCTCGTCAGTTGGTGGTCGATGTTGTCCAATTTAAGTACATATGATATATTGATCAATAACTACTAAACTATTCGATTTAATTGAAAATTAAAATAAAATCGAATAAATTAAAAATAAAATTTCAAAAATTAAACTTTCAAATTCGATCCGTTCCATGGATTATTTAGATTTAATTAAAATTTTACTCTCACCCCTAATCTCAAATCACGCGTCTTTCAATCTTTCAATTGCACCGCCACCGTGATACCGGATGAAGAACCAACAAGTCATCTCCGCCGTCTGTTGCTCCGACTACGATTACTAACATGTGGCGAGCGCGACCGGTGCATTTGCCACGAGGCCCTGAACCAGCCGCCTCCGGCAGCGTACGCCTGCCATGCACAACGCCACGTACAGCCACCGTACTTCCTCCACTATCCACGTGTTACTCTGCCCGTCCCTCTCAGTCATCTTCTATATATGGACCCAGCTATTCAACAAAACGGCGACTGTGCCGTCCGTTTCTCGGTTAATTTCTTCGATCAATCACTCAGAAGGGAAGATGACGGAGCTAAAGGATGCGATGTCGACGGTGGCGGCGCAGGCGCCGGAGACACTGGAGAGGCGGATCCGGACCGACTTGGAGGAACACCTTCCTAAGCCTTGTTAATTATTACTCTCCCTCTTATATTGACTTTTATTTCCATATATTAATTCGAACCTAAGTTGGATTTACTTTAAGTCATTGATTTCGTTACATATTCTTGAAATAAAATTTAAAGATTTGGCGAGAGGGCTAGTGGCGCCGGACGTGTATCATCCCGAAGGCACCAAAGAGCACAAGCACCACCATCTCAGTGTTCTTCAGCAACACGTTGCCTTCTTCGACTTGGACGACAACGGAATCGTTTACCCTTGGGAAACTTACACGGGTTAGTGGATCGATGACGACCACTGTGTACTAAACCCGGAATCATATTTAATTTTCACCTTCTTTAATTTGTCCGGCAGGTTCAAGACTTATTGGCTTCAACCCTGTTATGTCATTGCTCATTGCCATCGTAGTTAATGCGACTTTGAGCTATCCAACGCAACCAGTAGGTTTCTCTAGTATATGATGATTAATTATTTGATCAAGAAGCTTTAAGTTTTCTACGATCATGGCAGAGCTGGATACCTTCTCTGTTTTTCCCTATATATATACACAATATCCATGCGAGCAAGCACGGCAGTGATTCCGGATCTTACGACAATGAGGGAAGGTATTAATATATCTTTATATTGTAAATTCATATATTTAAGATGTTCTTTGAGAAAAAATAATATATATATTTGGTTTTAGATTTGTGCCTGTGAATTTTGAGAACATATTCAGCAAGTACGCCCGGACAGATCCCAACAGGCTCACTTTTGTTGAGCTTTGGAGGATGACAGAAGGCCAAAGAGTTTCTTATGACTTCTTTGGATGGTAATGAGAGAGATCCTTTATAATGGAAAAATATCATAAAATCATTAATTGTCTTAAATGTGCATGAGGAAAATTGGTTAAATTAATAGGATTGCAGCGAAGCTGGAATGGATAGCTTTGTACCTGCTGGCGAGAGACGAAGAGGGATATTTGCCGCGTGAAGCCATCAGGCGTTGCTTTGATGGAAGCCTGTTCGAGTACTGCGCCAGCCAGAGAGAAGTCTACGAGAAGGTTGACTAGAGTTGACTTGTGCATGTCGTCGGGGTTGTTAATAAACTTAGACTTGCACGTTAATAAACTTAGACTTGCACGTTAATAAACTTAGACTTGCACCCGTACTCGTCATTTGTGTATGCATGCTTAATTTTGATAGAGTTGGTATGCGTTGCTTTGATGCATGTTTATATATTTAAATAAACAAATCATAATCTCATCTTTGTCTAATAAATAAGTATTACATAGTGTATAGTTGAATAAATATCATGAAGAAAATTCGTTTTATAGCTCAATCACACTAAAAAAAAAAAACAAATATAGATAAAAAAATTTATTGATATTTTGTCGTTAGAATTTGCTAACGACATATTAACGTTTGAAGTATAGTATAGATGTCCTAAAATATTAGGTCATAGATAAATATTATTGATGAAAATATAATTTTGTCAGAAATTATTGACGAGATGTTTTTTTAGGAGATTGAAATAGGTTTTTTTAATTGAAACACAGTCCGTCGGTAATTATCGATAGAATTTTATTTTTGTCGGTATATTGTATCAATAAATATCAACGGAATTAAGGTTCCTGTTGGAAATTATCGATGTAAATCGTAAATTCGTTGGTAAGTTTTCGACGGAAATAATAATTTCGTTGATATTTATTGACGGAATATGTCATTTCGTCGGTAAATTGTCTTCTTACCGAATAGGTATCTATCGACGGAACAGTTAAACGGTAATTTTATCGGTAATTGTTGACGGAATATGTTATTTCATTGGCAAATTATCTTCTTATCAAATATGTATCTTTCGACGAAACAATTAAAATCCGTCAGTATTTATCGACGGAAAATAATATCTCATCAGAAATATATTAAAAAATTATTATTTCGTATCGTTAATTTTTGATGAAAATCGTAATTCTGTCGGTAATTATCGATAGAATTTTTAGTTCCGTCGGTAATTATAGAAACCCCAACACGAGATTTTTTTTATTTAATCCTTTTTCTATTTATATTTTCTATAATACTATAAACTATCACACGATGATATATCATAAACATACATTTAAATACACAATAGATAAATAAAATACTGCACAAATAAACCATATTACAAACAAACAATATCATAAACAAATCATATCATCACAAAAAATATTATATCAACCTTTAATATACAAAACATATTCATGATACAATTCATATTTAAAGTTTGATACAAATCACCATCCTTATAAAAAAAAAATAGCTCCATTATCAAATCCTGCGTCAAGTACAAAATATAGTAATTAAAATAATGCACAAACAATGAGTGATAAATCATAATATTATCACAGAATATTATTATTCAATTGAAAAAAATACAACTAAGTTATAGTTGAACAGACCTTAGAATGAGCTAATACAATACTGTGATTGGGTCCATTGAGCAATGCATGCTCACATCTCGATCAAGGTAGCATCATGCATCGTATCTCGAGTGACAATTTTTTGCTCCTGATCAGACAACCTCTGTTCCACTGTGGCCAGTTGAGTCTTAAGTTCTTGATTTTCTTCTCTTAATAACTGCACCTCAGTAGTAGAAGAAGAAGAACTAGCACGGCTCCGAGGAATCCTCAAACGATCAAATGTCACTTTTGCTTGGGAGTCAAGGCCATAAAGGGAGGAGTTTTTCGTCCTTCCAGCGACAACATCAATAAATCTCATTTACCGCATCGGTGGATAAAGGCTGTGACTCCCTTCTCTCTACTGATGGTTGAGATGCCTGAGCTTCTCTATTTGTGATTTCATCCTGTTTAAAAAAAAGTACATGATTAATATATTGTAAATCATTACTAAAGATAATTATTATTAACGGTAAATGTAATAAAATTACTAATCTTACGTATATGACCCGTGATCTAGAATCAATAAAAGTTTTATCTTTTCTCTGGTTAGTCTTGGTGAATATCTCCCAACAAGTGGGAGGTCTCTCCAGACTACGTTCCTACATACATATAAAGTTTGGACAAATCTGTACAAAATTGATAGTAAATTTTGTTTATATAACTTTAAATTAAATTCACCAAATCCATGGTATACTCTACAATGGATCAGGATCTGGAAGTATGGCGAGCAGATCCAGTGCTTGGGCCAGTTGACTCTGTATTTCTATTTGTTCAAGCTTTTACAGCATTTAACTGCCACCTTTCTGCACTCCAGGTGACATTCCATGCAGTCCAGATATCTTCTGATATATACACTGGTCTCGTGCTCTTCCTTCTCATATAATATAGAAGATCTTTTTATAACTTTGCACAATATATATTCCACGTGATTATAAATTCTTGCTCATGCTCGTCCTCCCAGATATATTTTTTCTACAATTATTAGTTGAAAATCTAATTCATATACTAAAGGATAAATATATTATACAATACTAAACATATTCAATTTACTTACTATAAATTCCTTACAATAGAAATCCTTCATCTCCTGGTCTATATGCCTCCATGTAGTACCATATGCGCAGATCCCTTCTTTGAATTTTCCACTGATTTATGTGGCTACTCGATGCCCATCTGGAGTGAATCTACATGAAAAAATATTAAGGAATGAGAAATATGTTATAAATAAAGTCATATATGAATTTGAATTACTAATAATAAAAAAATACTTGCGTGTCCCCAACAACCATCTACACTGTGTGACCACAGAGTGGTAGTGTCTGGTCTGCCATGATAATATCTACAAAATAATACTACATGGTAAAATTTGCACAAAACAATATGGAAGCATAACTAAAATGATGAACAATAATTAAAATATTTAATCATAATTACCATCTGACTAATCAATATTAACAGTTTCTAAGTCCTCATCGTTAGACTCTGTTAATTCAACAAGATCCTTACTACTAGACATCTCTCCATCATCTATCTCCTCGTAAGTGATATTAACACCTACAAGTAATTGAGATGTAGATTGGAGTTATGAATCAATTGAATGTCTCTCCACTTTGTCATTCTAAAATGTATCATGGTTTTGAGCAGTGATGGTGTTTCATTTCTATCGTAGATCTAGGCTTCATTTAGCAAACGGACAACCATTCACTAGATTTTCTTCTCTTCATAGGGTATTCAAGATAAAAAAACTTGACTCGCTTGTACCCCGAAAATGAAAGGTTTAAACTTGTTGAACCTTTTGTTTGCATTAACCTCAACTAAATTATAGTTTGGATGTATTCTGGTACCTGTTCTTGGGGTTGGATCATACCATGAACATTTAAACAAGACACATTTTTATAGGTAATGCAGGATATTCAACCTCTATAATTTCGTTAAGTTTGCTATAGTAATCAAACTTAGTGTTACTGTTGTCGATAGATCCTTTAACATAAACACCAGAATTATAGGTTAATCTCCATGAATCTCGTTGTGCCACGTGGAATTTGAGGCCATTAACATAGTAACTAAAGTACACCATTATTTTTCGAAGGGGTCCGGATGCAAGATTTATTATCCTATCATCTTATACATTTGATATTCTACAGTCTTTCACCTATAAAAATAGTTATGATATATATTATGACCAAAATTAATTGAACGAATATATTCTGAATTTTCTTGAACTTACATATATTTGAAACCATATTGCAAGCTCGATCTCTAATTTTTCAGCTACCTCACTTGTACTCAATGATAGATTTTGTAGATGTAATTGTTGTTTGTACAAGCTGTGAAAGAAGGTAATATGATGAACAATTGGGATATCAACCATCTAAATAAAACAGGATAAATATTTGATTATGGAAGTCAACTCACTTTATGTAGGGTTTGACCTCATCACAGTTTAGGAGTACGTATGTTCTTGTATCATGGTATTCTTATTAATTTAACCATCTCGAAATAGATGCACCCAATAACTTACCAGAAAACTTAAAAATAGAAAGCACCTGTGGGTCTCTCGGTTGAGTATCATCAGAATTTCGAGGGCACTTGCGATGTCTGATATTTTGATATTATCGGCAAAATAATATGAGTAGAAAGACGATGCTTCTTTAACTAGATAAGCATTACATATTGAGCCCTCAACTCTTGCTTTGTTATGAACATTATTCTTTAATTTCCTCAAAAATCATTCAAATGGATATATCCGTCTGTACTGCATAAGACCATCTATAAGTGCTTCGTAAGGTAAATGTACTAGTAGATGTTCCATTGAATCAAAAAAATATAGTATGAGAGGAATGTCTGTTTGTAACTGAAGAATATCGACTGTCATAATACACATCGCTGTCAAATCTCTAAAAAACAGACTCAATTCCATAAGTACTTGCCAAATATTATTAGGAAGTAAGTCATGGAAACCTATAGGAATAAGTCATTGCATGAACATGTGACAGTCATGACTCTTCATTCCAAACATCTTTAACCTGTTCATATCCACACATCAAGCCATATTCAACGCATACATATATGGGAATTTGATTTATTTCAACCAATTATATAAAGCTTGCTTATCATCTGTGTCCAATGTATAACAAGCTTTTAAAAATTTATTGGTTATTTTATTCTGATGCAGCTCTGGTTTGCTCACAAATTCTTTTAATTCCTCTTATGATTTTGTAATATCTTTAGTTTTTCCAGACACATTCATCACAGTGTTGAAGATATTATTGAAGATATTTTTCTCAACATAGATCACATCTAAATTATGTCGAATGAGTAGATACTTCTAATATGGTAGCTCCCCAAAAATGTTCTTTTTCTTCCAACCAAACTTGTACATCCTAACAATGTATTTATTTATCTCATCAGAACCAGGCTTAGATACCGATAGGAATCAATAGCTATCTATTTGGTCAATAATTTCTTCACCTGACTTGATTGTTGGCGGAAGTTTTCTGACTACAACATTCTTTAGGAAATTTTTCTTATTTCGCCTAAAAGGGTGATCAATAGGTAAAAATTTACGGTGATTATCAAACTAAGATACCTTTCCATTACTAAGTAATGAAAATGCATCAGACTCTATTATACAATGTGGGCATACTAATTTACCAGTCGTGATCCATCCCGACAACATTAAATATGCTGGAAAATCATTGATCGTCTATAATAAGGCATCATGTAATATAAAATAAGTTTTACTCGCAACATCATAAGTCACCGATCCTACATTCCATAATTCATTCAACTCGGCAATCAGAGGTTGCAAGAAAACATCTATCTTCTCTTTAGGATTGGATGGATCAGGAATACGCATAGTAAGGAACATGAATTCATCTTTCATGCACATCCATGGTGGTAAGTTGTATGGTGTGAATATGACTGACCAAGATGAATATTACTGTCTCGATTGACCAAATGACTAAAATACATCTGTGGAAAGTCTCAATCTCACATTACGTGATTCTATTGTAAAGGAGAGAAATATAGTATCAAGATGTTTTCATGCAGGGGAATCACAAGGATGACACATTATACCTCATTCATACTCATGCTCATGATGTCACATCATGTGATAAGATGTAGCGGCAGATGCATACAAGTGTTGAAGTCTAGCAGTTAACGGGAAGTAATACATCACTTTTCAAGCAATATTTTTCTTCTTCTTCCCTGGTATGCGGGTACGATGCTTATAACAGGGGTGAGTACAAATTCTGCATTCAATCAGTTCGTTGTCTTTATTCCAAAATATCATGTAGTTGTTTATACAATAATCAATCTTCTCTACAGACAAACTTAAACCCCTAACCAATTTCTTTATACTGTAGAAGCTATCAGTCATCATGTTATCAGCAGGGAACAACTTTGACATCAATTGACACATGTCATCATAGTATCTTTCTGAAAAATGATGTTCTGCTTTCATATTCAATAACCTTGCAGTAGCTAATAATTGAGAATGACCAGAAGGAATGTCATCCCACACTTCTCTTTCACTAGTCTTTAACATTTCATATAATTGCTGATATTCAAGTGTTGGTATTTCATCTATATTGAAATAATCTGTAAGTACCCCGGGATAGTTTTGATTTGATCAACTGAGTTAGGTTAGGTCCTGTGGCATTTGATCCTTTTGTCTAAGTGTGCAGGAAATTAGGAACACAAGAAGTCGAGCGGAAGACGCAACGGACGAGAAGGATGGCACGGGAAGCGAGTCAACGGGCTCGGTACATCCAAAGGACGAGAAGCTGCAAAAGAGTACACCGGTGGAGCGAGAAGGATGCGGTCCGAGGGACGCGAGGCAAGAAGGACGCGGTCCGAGGGACGAGAAGCCGAGGTGGAAGCCTGCTCGAGAAGAAGGCCTGAGTTGGGTTCGGGTGAGTTCAACTCTGGACGGCTGGAGAATCACCCAAGGCGACCAGAGGAGACCCGAGGCGCCTCTGTATCTTGGAGGTGCCTCGGAAGAAAAGGCGCATGAGGCGCCTTGGTGCGGTAGAGGCGCCTTAAGCGCCAACTTATGGAGGCTCCCCCAACGCTTGGAGCCGCCCCAACCGCCATTTGGATAGAGGCACCTCAGAGTAATGGAGGCGCCCTCGTTTATCGCTGAAGACCCGCAACAGAGGATCAGATCTGGAAGCTGAGTCAGCTCAACCGAGGCGCCCCCAGCGCTGCCAGATCACCAATGAATTAGTATTCGATCCATCCTGTGACTGTCACATCAACAAAATGGTCACCTCGATCGGTTTGCTATAAATAGAAGTTGTGACCTCTCCTTTAGAATAACATTTGTATTTTCAATTCCAATCTTTCCATTCTTATACGTCAACGCTGTAAAGAGGCTACTCCGCCTAAAGGAGTATTCTAGTGGAGCTTTCGACTGCCTTGGATTAACAACCACTCTGATTGTAACCAAGTAAAATCTCGCGCCTCTTTTCTTTTATGTTTATTTTATTTAACTAACGAGTGTGTGTCCTTGCTTAGCTAGAAGCAAGAGAAGTCATTTGATTTGCAGGGCAATTCACCATCTAACCTATCAACCCGTTCCTATATTTATAACTTTCAATTATG
>JBBUKS010000113.1:2065173-2082630 GCA_038050645.1 Hedychium gardnerianum | reverse complement strand
TTTATTAAGTTGATTAAAATTTTGGATTAAATACGTTGATTGGAATTTCTGAAGGAAAAAATAAATTTTTTGTGTGGTGTAAATCTGATTTATTAAATCAATGAAGACTCCTTGTTTTTTGATATTATACTCTTGGAAAATTGTTCACTATAGCGCAGTGAAAATTGTGGCAATAGAAGAATAGATCATGATTGGATTTTTGATGCCACCACGATTTGGTGCAATTGGTACCAACATGAGTGTGTTTCATACGTGATTTCTAGAATTATTTTGCATACAAAATGGTGTCATTTCATTAGAATATTTTCAATATGTATATCTTCTTTCTATTGTTTTCATTACTTTTACTCTTTTCATTAAGAGATCTACTCACTAGTAGAATTTTGTTGATAGACTTCGCCACAGATTACTTCGACAATTATTAATTACAAAGTAATATATTGTAATTAACTTCGGTTATAAAACTAACCTAGTAAATATCATTTTAGACTTCATATGTTAAAAAATGTAGGCTTTACTTTTATTTTTAAGTAATATTTTGCTTCATAATATTTATTTGATGAAGTAATAAGTCACAAAATAAAATTTATAATTTTTAAGTGTTGAAGTAATAAGTTGAATTAGTTAAAATACTACATTTTAATTGAAAGAACGATTCTCATTTTCCTAAAACCCAAGGCAACGCGATCAATTATTCATCTAACCCCTCCCTCCCTCCTCTCCTTAACTGCATTCCAAATCTAATTCCTTATTTGATTAGGAATTAATTTCCAAATTTGAAAATCCTAATTAGATTAGGAAACATCTTCAAAATTCAGAAATTCCAAATCAATAAAGATATATATATTTCCAAATTTAGAATTATAGACAAAATTCGAAATAATTTCCAAATTTTAGTTTTTCCTAATCGGATTAAGAAATAATTTTCAAAATTATAATTTCTTAATCGGACACAAAATATGGCAAAAAAATAAGATATAATTTCTTAAGGCTCTGATACCACATGTTGGAGATTTTGCGTACAAAACATATTTTTTTTTATAAAACATCATGTCAGACATCCCAAAATGACAAGATCATACATGTGCAAGACATAATCATAGATAAAAACAAACATTTAAAACATGTACCTATCTGATGATGTTTAGAGGAAAAGACATCAATTAGGAAATCTCACAAGACTTGCCTCTGTTCGTATCCACACCGAGATACCTTCAAGACGACTTCATAAAGCCACAAGTTGCGTCTCCATTTTGGTACTAGCCAAAGGAAGGAGATAATGCGATATGAGAGAAAAACCCCACGACACTAGGTGGTGGGTGGCGATAACTATTTATCAGCGGCTCCAAGGGTAGCAACAAGGCTGGGCTGCTACCGGCAGCTAGGAGGTCGGCAGTAGGCTGGCCGGTGCTGGGTGACCAGCGGCAGCAAGGGCGGTCGATGGTAAGGGGTGGCGGCAGCACAAGAGGTGGATGACACCTCTTGGTGTTTGGCGACACCAAGGAGGGAGAGGGAGAAAAGCCAAAAACAAAAATAACAACTTAAATTGAATTGTCTTATTTTTTTCCATGAAGAGGTTTTTATACATCTCCATTCGGGTTTGATAAGCAAGTTCAAACCCGTACACATTAAGTCAACTTGATCCACTTGCAATTGACTTGGTTCAAAAACAAAACCAATTTGGTTCAAAATCAAACCAATGTCACATAAGTGGATCTAATACATCTACAAGAGGCATGGCCCATCAATGCTTCCAGCTCAGCAAATACTTTTCATATTTGCCCTTTGTCTCTCTCTCTAATTTAGAATCCTATTCTCAAACATATTTTATGTCTTTCAGATATACTCGTATTACATGTAACAAATAGGTTTTCGATTATGTTGGTCATACATAATTAACCATTAATTATGAATAGATAATGAGTGACACCTGGTAGTATATCTTGACCCCCAATTGATCGAAAAATCACAGTTGACTTTAGAAAAAAATTTGAACCCCTTCAGTAGCTATAGTCATCAGTGCGTTTATTCCTTTCACTCATCTTATACCTACTATGTTTAAGACATGGTCTATGTGTAAATATCCACTAGGCTGACTACGTCACACCTAGCGAAGAAGTAGTTTCTTATCTTGTGGATTCAAATTACTCAACCAAATGTCCAAGAAGACCATCATCTTGATATGTTTTTTTTTTTAGCCAAAGACTTACGAGTAATAATCCTAACAAGAGGCCATAGGGTATACCTCTCCTTATAAAAGGAGTGGTGAATCCACTATGACTATTCAAACATTTTCGTACATATTGACTTATATCCAATCATCCCATAACTACATCGCCAAGGAGATGTATACCAATGATGTAAAATTATAAGCCTCCAAGAACAAGGTGACTTGAATACCTCAAGTCAAAGGAAATATGCACTCGAGCTGTAATGAGATCTTCATCAACATGTAAAGAATCACATGAAGTCATAGCATGTCACATCTAATGATCTAGTTACCCTTAACTAGCATCAACATGTTAATTCTCAACATGCCAATGTTTAAAGCCAGCGAGGATCAACTGCTTGGATATACCAAGGAGTATAACATGTGCTAGTCTCACAGAATTAACGATGTCATGTCTCATCAATTCATCGACTAGGGAAGGTTTCAATACGTACATAATTACACATGATAAGATATCCAATAACTGCACACACAAATAGTAAATTTTTATTTATCAAATAAATAAGAGAATGTTTAAGGTGATTTCCTTTAGGACACCTCTTGAATATAACATACTCTCACTTGGCCTAAAACTAATTGCCTTGGTATCTAATACCATAGGTCTCGAAATGACCCTCAAACTTATTTTGTGATAGAGGCTTTGTCAAAGGATCTTCTAATTCCTTTCAGTGGGAATTTTCTCAATTTTTATTTTTTTTCCTACTTATGATCTCCCTAATCAAGTGATAGCGATGAATCACATGTTTAAATCATTGATGAAACCTAGATTTTTTGACTTATGCAATGGCTCCATTGTTGTCACAGTAAATCGATAATGCTTCAATAATGCTCGAAACCACTCTATGTTAAGTGATGAACTTCTTGATCCAAACCGCTTCCTTGGCTGCTTCGAAAGCCGCAATATATTCTGCCTCAATGGTAGAATCAGCAACAGTTTCTTTTTTGGAACTTTTCCAACTTATTGCGCCCCCATTTATGGTGAATATGTATCTAGACTGGGATTTGAAGCCATCCTTGTCCGTCTGGAAACTAGCATCTATATACCCACGTATAACCATATCACCTCCTCGATATACCAAGAATAAATTATTAGTTCTTCTTTAGCACTTAAGGATTGCCTTGACAACCACCTAATGATTCATCTCTAGATCCGACATATATCTACTCGTGACACTCAGAGCATACAATATATCGGGCCTAATACATATCATAACGTACATGATTGATCCTATAGCTGACGCATATGAGATCTGACTCATGTGAATCCTCTTGTCTTGCATGCTCAGGCTCATAGACTTTGAAAGGTAAATCCCATGTCTCATGGGAAGAAAACCTTTCTTAGATTCATCCATGTTAAATCATTTTAGCACTTTATCTATGTATGTAGACTGCGAAAGAACAAACAACCATCTTGATCTATTTTATAGATCATGATCCTTAGGATATAGGTTGTCTCTCTCATGTCTTTTATTGAAAATGTTTTAGATAACAAAACTTTGAATGACTGTAGAGCATTCACATCATTTCCTATGAGTAATATGTCATCTAAATATAACACTAGGAACACAACCAAACTCCCACAAACCTTCATGTACACGCAAGGTTCATCTGGATTTTGTGAGAAATCAAATTTTTTGATTACCTCATCAAAACAGATGTTCCAACTCCTAGATGCTTGCTTTAATCTATAAATGGATCATTGAAGCTTGCATACTTTGTTTTTGTTAACAGATGTGAAGCCCTCAAGTTGTATCATATACACATCTTCAGATAGATTTCTATTAAGGAAATTTGTTTACACATCAATATGCCATATCTCATAATCATAATGAGTTGATATGGCCAAAAGTATCTAAATGGATTTAAGCATGGCTACTGGTGAGAATGTTTAATCAAAGTCAATACCTTATTTTTGAAGATAGTCTTTCACCACTAATCATGCTTTGTAGGTAATCACATTACCATCCATGTCAGTTTTCTTCTTGAAAACCCACTTGCACCCAATAGATGCTATTCCTTTGTGTGGGTCCACCAAGTTCCAAACTTAGTTTTCATACATGGAATTCATTTCCAACTTCATGGCTTTTAACAAATTGTCTCTTTCTAAACTTTTCAAACTTCTTCATAGCTAATAGGCTCCTCATCCTCAATGAGTAACACATTTTTTGATTCACTTATGAGAAATCCATATCTCTTGGAATTTAGATGTGTCCTACTAGATTTACGAAGATGTGGTGTATCAACAGGTTAGCTGTTATCTCATCCTCATGAGTAATTAGCTGTGGTTCTTGATTAGACATCTTTTCAACGTTACTGGAGTCTCTTGAACTATCCCAAGTTCAACCTCACTCACACTATTTTTCTGTAAGAGAAACTCTTTTTCTAAGAACACAACATGCCTTGAAACAAATACTTTTTGTTCTAAGGGATGATAGAATTGCTAACCCCTAGTTTCCTCAAGGTAACCAATAAATAGACACTTATCAGACTCACAAGCTTATCTGATATAGTCCTCTTCACATATGCAGGACTACCCCATGTCATCAAATAATACAAATGAGGTTTCTTACCATTCTATATCTCATATAAAGTAGTAGAGACTTCCTTAGTCGGGACCCTGTTAAGCTAGTAAATAGTTGTCTCAAGTGTGTGACCCCAAAATGATTTGGGAAGATTTGCATCATTCATCATTGACCTAACCATGTCCAACATGGTTTGGTTTCGCCTCCTGATACACCATTGTGTTGTGGTGTGTAAGGTGGAGTCCATTGAAATAATATGTCATTGTCCTTGAGATACTCCAGAAACTCTTGTCTTAAGTATTATTTGCCATCTCAATCTGATCGAAGTATTTTGATACTTTTACCAACTTGTTTTTCTACTTCAAGTCTAAATTCTTTGAACTTTTCAAAGGCCTTAGACTTGTATCTTAATAGATACACATGCCTAAATCATGAGTGATCATCGATAAAAGTAATGAAGTAGTTATAACCTCCTCATGCATGAGTTGACATGGGTTCACATACATCAGTATATATAAGGCCTAGTACATCATTCTCTTGTTCACATTTTCCCTTAAAAGTAACTTAGTTATCTTGTCTATTAAGCATGAAGCATATGTATCAAATGAATCTAATTCAAAAGATTTTGAAATATCGATTTTTTACAATTCGATCATGTGTTTCTTGCTTTTATGGCTAAGACAACAATGCCAAATGTAAGAGGTTAATTGATCATCTCTTTGAGTGCGTTTGTTGCTCATTTTGATATTGAATACATAATAGGATATGTCTATGTTGGGGAGCCTGATTTGGATGTTTGCTTTAGACATTTCAAAAATGTGTATAGCGGGTGACGTAAAATAATAATTCCTAATTATTATATCACACACATCCATACATGCAATATACAACACGTGCAGACATATCCATGCAATAAATTTTTATAGAAAACTAAATTAACAATTAATCTAGTTATACCTGACAGATGACGTGAAGCGGCAATGGTATCAACCAAGCGATGCTTTGAAGCATTGCTTCTATTCGTATCAATGCCGAGTATCTTCAAGATGACTTCACTAAGTCCGAGTTCCATCTTCACGAAAGGTACTAGCCTTTCATGTGAAGACGAGGTTTGGTGCCCGATGCCATATGCAACCAGACGACACCAAACAGAGCGAACAACCGAATAGCAAGGTTGTTGTCTGGTTGGAAAAGAGGGTTGTTTGCCCTTTTTCTTCGATATTTTGCGTCCGTAACTTGCTACTGATGAGGTATGAAGTACCCCAAGGCATCAGAGATTCGGTAGCAATGTTTTCTCTATAAAACATAGGCCGGAGGAGGCTGGGAGAGGCCAAACCGCTGGTGGACAGCTTGTTGTCTGCCAACCTTCTTTAGCTTTACGAAGCTCTTCTTGGCAAGAGATCCCAACTCCGGTGATCCTCGGGATGGTAGGGGGATGCTGGCCGGAGAGATGGTGGTGGCTTGAGGAGATGGCTGGCCTGAGTTGGCTAGGGAGACAACACAAGGAGGAAGGATCTCCTTGTGTTGGGTGGCGACAAAGAGAAAAGGAGCAGGAGAAGAAGAGGAGTTTTGGAAACTCTTTCCAAAACTCAACCCAATTATATTCCAAATAGAATTCCTCTTGTAATACCTAATTCTCCTCATGGAAGGGTATATTTATACACCTCCTTAATGATTTGAAGAATAAGTCATCTCCTAAGCCCAAACCCAATCCATTAAGCCTTAACCAAAGTTTAGCCCATTAAGCTCTTGGTTTGGTTCAAAACCAAACCACTTGGTTCATGAATCAAACCAATTTGGTTCATAACAAAACCATTAGTTCATGACTAAACCAAAAATGGTCTAACTCATCGATAAGAGATTTAGCCCATCCGCGCTTTCATTCCGACAAATAAATTTCCATATTTGCCGCTCGTTTGGTCCAACCAAACTTTGTCTCTCTCGATTTTGAGAATTTAATTCTCAAAATCATTTTAAGTCTTTCGGATACTCGTAGTGTGTGACCTTATAGGTTCCCAATTATGTTGGTAGTCCATAATTAACCATTAATTATTGAACGATTATGAGTGGCACATAGTAGTACATCGTGATTCCCATTTGACCAAAAAGTCAATGGTTGATTCTAGAACCACTTTTGAACCTTTCAGCAGCTACAATGTGTCGTGCCTCATTCCTTTCACTAATCTTATACCCACTTGGTTCAAGATAAGGTCTATGTGTCAGTCCCCACTAGGTTGACTACGTCACACCTAGCCCAAGTTATACTTCTTGTCCTGTGAATTCAAATTACTTAGACATGTGTCCAAGAGTCCCGTACTCTTGACATGTAATGCTTTGGTCAAAGACTTCGAGTAATAATCTTGACAAGCAACCGTAGGGTATACATCTCTTTGTAAGGAGTAGTGAATTCTTTGTTGACTATCAAATCACCTTTAGACACTTCGACTTATACCCAATCATCCCGGGTCCACACCTCATCGTAGATGCTTGTTTAAGATGTCAAAGTATAAGTCTCAATGACCAAGATGACTTGAATACCTCAAGTCGAAAGAAACTCACACTTAAGCTACAATGAGATATTCATTGAAAACATATATAAATATAGAGAACCATATGAAGTCTTATGACAGGTCACTCCAATGAACTAGTTACCCTTAACTAGCTTCCACATTTAACTCTCGACATCCCAATGTCTCCAGATAGTGAGGAGTGGCTGCTTGAACAAGCCAAGGAGTATAACCCATGCAAGTCTCATAGAATCGATTATGTCCAAACTCACCAATTCATCAACTAGGGAATATTTCAATACATTCATAATTACACATATAGAGATGCTCACTAATTGTGATCCAATCACAAGTTCTCTCATTCTATGAATTGTATTGCGAATATTTAGTCAATGAGATTAAAATCCAATCATATGCATTAAGAATGTACATTCAAATAGAGTGAATCACTATTTATCCAATAAATAGTACATTCCATAAGGTGATTGTCTTAGGACATCTTTCAAATATAACAATTGCAATGATCACAAGACAAACAAGGCAAATCTAAGATCACTGATTGGGAGAAGATGAAGAAAAAAAAAGAAAGATCACTTTCTTCCCTTCAGTTACCTTCAAACTTGGTCCCAACAATTTCATGCGTTGAGGTAGGGTGCAAGATTGGTTGATGATTATACAAAGGAAGTCTATCAGTTGGGCAAGATTCAGAAATCTAGATTGAGAGATTTTAATATGAGTAAGATACTTGAGGAATCAATTACTACAGTTTTATCATGTGATACAAAACTTTTTGAGTGAACTACTCCTTCAACATATTGTTAACGATCACTATATAGAAAAGGTCCTATTAGGGTAAATGCAGTTATATCCGTTGCTCATGAAAAGATACCCGTATTTCAAAGTGCACTTTCTATTTTGAGGAAGTGGAAAAAGATATAGAAGGTGTAGATGATGCAGAAAGAGATGAAGATTCAGAAGGGGAAGCTAGTGATGATCCTAAGGTTGATGATATTGACACTGATCCAAACTTGGATAAGAATGATCCATTTGAAAGCAAGCAAAAAGATCCTAGGGAATGTTAAAAAATTGAATGGAAACAAGAGAGGTGGATGAAAAGAGACTCTATTGTGCATGCGTTGGGGAGTTTGTGGCTTTGTGGTTGGTTTATTATGTGTCACAAGCATTGATGTTGTGAACATATGCATGAGGAGAGACTCTCTTTCATAAGCTGCTGCAAAAGGGGGTACAAATCCAGGGTCTAGATTGCACTGAACCAAAAGTGACTTGTGTGCAACATGACTTACGCGCGTCAAATGCAAGACCGGTCGAGGCAAAATTTGCCAAAGTGAATGAACCAACATTTTGCCATATGAATGCATTAATGGATGTTAATGGCGTATCTGTAACCTCCCGAGTGAAATAGATGACTATGGCTAGCATTTCAATCTGGACGATAAAGGCAGTAAATGGCCTTTACTCGGTTATTTAACGTAGCTAAAGGGGAGACACTCCTATAAAAGGAGGTTATGATCTTGAGCAAAAAGCACAACGAGCAATAGAAAAGATCCATCCACTTTGTTCCTTTGTCTTCTACCTCTCTGCCAAGTATTTTTGCTTGGTAGAATCATCATGATAGTGTTCGGGTACAAACTCATTTCGCCGTGACAACTAGTGCTTGGTTGTGATCGCGGTTTGTCGTTATATCCTAGGAAACATACAACCCACGCTACCTCGAAACACCGTCAGAGGTGGGGCAAATCTATTTAAAGGAAACCATGTTAAACGTAGGCCACAACTTCTGGTTTTCCAATTCGACACTCAGGCAGCGACCCACTCAGACTCGGTAATACTTCTTAAGCATTCGATATTTCCATTCCCGACTTAGCTTCATTTTTCCCACTCAGGCTCGAGTGACTCGGGCCACTTGGTGGACTCGGCACTAGGTCGACTTGGCTCTCACCACCTATGTGTGACTCGGCAAATTGAGCACTCTATTATCAACGACTCGGATCTCAACCGACTTGGGCAACAACAATCTGCATCCCTCTCGAGAAGTCTAAATTTGTTTGTCCAGTAAATTTTAATTCAGCAAAATCGCATATCTCTACGGCAATGATTGTCTACTAATCTTAAAATAGATTCATTCTATTGAGATGACCACGAAAAGTGTTGAGGTGCAACAAACTCAACGCGTGATGACCTCCTTCGCCTCGATTGAAAATTTTCCAATCAACTACGAGGAAAAGCTAGAGAAGTTTACTTGGTCAAACTTCTAGCGGTGGCAACAGAAGATGTTCTTCTACCTGACCACTTGAACTTGACACAATTCTTGATAGAGGAACCTCCAAAACATGTTGAGGATGCTACTGATGCCCAGAACATCAGTGTAGTGAAAGCATGGAACCATTCTGAGTTCATATGCAGAAACTACATCCTCAACTGCCTTGTCGACTCGCTATATGTTGTGTATAGCATGAAGAGAATGACTAAGGAGCTGTGGAAATCCCTGGACAAGAAGTATAAGAAGGAGGATGCAGGGGTTAATTTCTAGACTAAAAGATGGTTGACTCCAAGACGGTGATCAATCAAATCCAAGTTCTTCAGGTGATCTTGCACTAGATTCACTCGGAAGACATGATGCTAAGCGAAACATTCTAGGTGGCAGCGATCATTGAGAAGTTGCCTCCCAGTTGGAAGGACTTCAAAAACTACCTGAAACATAAGAGGAAGGAGATGAATGTGGAGGAACTCGTTGTTAAACTTCGCATTGAAGAAGACAACAAAAGTTTAGAGAGAAAGTTGTTATCTCAGGCTACTGTGAAAGCCAACATGGTCGAGCACGGTCAAAACTCAAAATGGAAGAATTCCAAATCTTCTAAGATGTGACCTAGAAGAGGCATAGGCAAAAAGAAGTTTTTTGGGAAGTGCTTCAACTATGACGGAGTCGGTCACAAATCATCGGAGTGCAGAAAGCCGAAAAAGAAGCAGGAGGTCAACTGATGTGCATAGATTATATATACTTTTATGCATTGTTTGAAGTACATCTTCTTTTATTCATTGATTATGATCTACATCATTGCACCCTATTTCATCATATTATTCTATATTATTTAGAGATCTACTCTTTCTCTATTATCATTGATAGGACGCGTTTGGAGCAAAAATTAAGCTAAAATGAATATTGGAGCAGCGAAGGAGAGCCCCAGCAGCCAGGTCGTGCCTCACATGCACGATCGTGCCCCTGCTTCAGCTTTGCTTCAGCCAGGATCGTGCCTGATAGGCACGACCATGCCCCTGCTTCAGCCAAGGCCATGCCACACAAGCACGATCGTGCCCTGCTTTCTCCCTGCTTCAGCCAAGGTCGTGCCTCACAAGCACAACCGTGTCTCACAGGTATGACCATGCCTCACAGGTAAGGTTGTGCCTCACAACCATGGTCGTGCCCCTGCTTCACCCATGCTTCAGCCAGGGCCATGCTAGGAGGGCACGACCGTGCCCCTGTGTTAGCCAGGGCCATGCTAGGAGGGTTCATCCATGTTCAACAAGAAGAGCAACTCAAGCTTCACACCAGGGTCATGCCTAGAGGCACGACTGTGTTCCAAGGTTAGATATTTACACAGTTCATCCGCTGAAGAACAACACGAATAGGCCGTGCCTCTTAGGCACGATCGTGCCTCCTCCTCCGAGCCCTTACATGCCACTACCGTGTCTTAGAGAGACGACCGTGTGGCTGAAAAAGTAGGGGTCATGCCCTCTACTATAAAAAGGGTCTTCTTCCCCATTTTTTCGAAGAGAAGGGTTTTCCCCTCTTGGGAACCCACTAGGTCCGGAGCCGTCACCAAATTTTTTAGTTCTATCGATGAACTGAGGCCTATTTCTCCATTCTATCCATCATCCAAGCTAGGAGACCACTCCCGAAGACTCAAACCTCAACCAGCTAAGCTTTCTCTTCTCCTTTCTTGGATTTGAGTTATAGAATATTTTATTGATTGTCTTTGGGTTTAATCTTCTTGTTTATGGAGTAGATACTCTTGATTCTAGGGTTAGGGAGTAATTATGATGTGTGATTGATGTATGAACTAAGGATATGTCATTTTCCTTATTTTTATGAAATGCTTACTTCTTGTAAATGTGTATTGTGCCTTGTACATGTTTGACGAAATGTATATGTGAGTAATACATGTAGATGTGAAGGATTTATTCCTATTCTAAGATTTCTTTTGGGTTGGATAACCGAGGGATCCTTAGTGATAGAGGATATCCATTCAACCAAACTTACTATACCCTTAGTGACAAAGGGTATCGATTATTAACCATTTTCTAGAGTAATGACCTTGAAATAGAGAGTAATCCTTTGCTACATGAGTGTAAGTATGGAGAATAAGGAGATAAACATATTCTAGGGATATTATCTAGTATCATAGTGAAACCGAAAGCTAGAATTTTCTCACAAACATTCTCAACTCTCTTAACCTTCTCTCTCAACCTTCCTCAATTCTTTAGCAACCAACACTCTCTCTCACACCCTCTCTCTAATTCACAAGTTTTCACACAATTCGATAGTCTAGATAACTTACTTTATAGACTCACTAGTGCTTAATTCTTAGTCCTTGTGGGATCGATTTTTTAATTATTGACGACATAATCATGCACTTGTGGTGACGTAACACATTGGAATATCGAGAGTTAAACATGGATGTTAGTTAAAGATAATTAGTTCATTGGAGTGACCTACAATGAGACTTCATATAGTTCCTTACATATATAGATATGTCAATAAAGATCTCATTGTAGCTTAAGTGTGAGTTTCCTTCGACTTGAGGTATTCAAATTAGCTTGGTCATGGAGACTTATACTTTGACATCTTAAGCAAACATCTCCGAGGAGGTGTGGACCCGAGATGATTGGATATAAGTCAAAGTGCTCGAAGGTGATTGGATAGCCAACAAAAGATTCACCACTCCTTACAAGGATATGTATACCCTACGGCCGCTTGTCAGGATTATTACTTGAAATCTTTGACCAAAACATTACATGCCAAGAGTATGAGACTCTTAGACACATGTCCAAGTAATTTGAATCCACAAGACAAGGAAATATTACTTGGCTAGGTGTGACGTAGTCAGCCTAGTGAGGACTGACACATAGACCATGTCTTGAACTAAGTGAGTATAAGACGAGTGAAAGAAATGATGCACGACTCATTATAACTGCTGAAAGATTTGATGTACTAATAGGTGTCACTCATGATCGTTCCATAATTAATGATTAATTATGGACGAGCAACATAATCGGGAATCTATAAGGTCACACGCACTACGAGTTTATCCGAAAATTTTAAAATGAGTTAGAAAATTGAATTTTCAGATTGAGAGAGATAAAGTTTGGTTGGACCAAACAAATGACAAATATAAAAATTATTTATCGAAATGAAAATATGAATGAGTCACGTTTCAAAAGATGTGAAGGATCCTATTTGATTTAATAATAAACTAAATTATTTTGATTTAGTTATTGAATAAAATGGTTTAATTTTAAATCAAATCAAGAATTTTTAGTTAAAATTTAATGGATTGAGTTTGGACTTGAACGTAGGAGATGATTGCTCTTCAAATTATTAAAAAAAGATTATAAATACTCTCAATAAAAAAAATTGAATTAATTAATTTTAAGGGTTAGATTTTAATTGACTTCCCGCTGCTCAAGTCTTCCAACGTGAACAGCAACGTGAGTAATCACGTTGTTGGGTTGTTGAATTTTCATTCATGTTGCTGAGTTGCTAATTAAATTTTCATGCAATGTGAACAATTGCTGAATTTGCATGCAACGTGAACAGTTGTGAGTTTTATCTTTCAACATGAACAGTCTGAATTTCCCTTCCAACGGGAACAGCACACGTTGCTGGTTTTGATCCAACATGAACAGCAGCCTGCTTCCTGATTGATTTCTTTCTTCTACGTCTCGTGTCATTGGATTGCATATATCATTGGACATAAATTGAGTAAACTCTTTTTCTTAGATTAATTTATCTTTTCACTTTGACTAGTATTAAAATAAAAATAAGACTCAAATTTAACGAAAAGTTTAATAACGTTGCTTTGTTGATTTCAAAAAAGATTAGTCTTGCGAAGCTAAAAAACACTATTTATAAAATTCAAATACAAACTTGTAGGTATAACTAGATTAAAAGATTTATTTAGTTTTTATAAATTTTTAATTCACGGTTATGTCCGCACGTGTTGTATCTTATATGTGTAGATATGTGTGTTGTAATAAATTAGGATTTACTATGTTTATTTTTGCTACACACATTTTTGGAAATATGTCAATCGCACGCATCCACGTTGGGTTACCCAACAGTCAAAGTCTGACCGTGCTTCGACATAATCGTAAAAAAATATATTTTACGAGTCGTAATTGGTCATAGATTAATTTATGGAATTTTCTTATTTTATTTAAAATTTCTATTTTTGAAAATTTTCCTAATTTGTTAGGAAATTTCAATTTTAGAAAGTTTCTAAAATATTTTAGGAAATTTTATTTTGTAAATATTCTATAAATAATTTAGAAATTTCACATTGGAAATTTTTTGAATTTATTAAGAAATTTCTAATTTTGAAAAGTTTCCTAATTTGTTAAGAAATTCCAAATTTGAAAAGTTTTTGAAATAATTTCAAAAATTTCAAATTTGAAAGATTTTAAATTAATTAAGAAATTTTAATTATATATTTCCTAATTAGTTAAGAAATTTAATTAGAGAATTGTTTTCTAATTAATTAGATTTCTTGATTAGGAATAGTTTCCTAGATAAAATATGTATTAAATTTTGAAAATTTGTTTCCTAGTTTAATTAAAGAAATCTTGATTTATGAAAATTAGATTCTTAATTATATTTTATTTACAAATTATATTATGATAACTATGACATCATTAATGTCATGATAATGCCATATTATATGTCATATAAATGCATTAGTTAATTCTTGTAATAATGTTATGATTAGATATAATTATGTCGTGCATGCAATGTGTCATGTCATCATTTATATCATGTGTGTGATGTTATGTAGGTAGCACATTTGCATGAAAAAGAAGATGAGACCTAAATCCCTTATGAAAAATATTAAAGCATACACCTTCCGTTAGTATGATAAACACTAGAGTTTGATTTCTTGTTTAGTTGTTGGACTAATGCCAAGTTTAACCTGAAATTAAATATGTTTATACCATTGAGATATGATCTCATGATTAACGAGCTGGTTTTAACTTGAAGCGTTAATTTATTGTGCCAACACAAAGGTCAATGAGGGTATTGGAGAAGTTGGGTGATATACATTTGATGTATACTTGTCAATGTATAAACAACCCGATGCTTATGCGAATATCAATTAGTTGATAGCATAATATGATAGTTACATATACGTGATATGTAATCAGTATACTTGATACCTACCACTAGATCTAAGAATGATTTGTTGTGCTAAAGCCAAGGTTGTTCTTATCGATAGTGGATATCAACCCACTTGGAGAAAACCTACAATCTCCTGAATTCAAAGTAAGAGCTCTTAAATTCGATAAATAAGTGAGATTTTATATTTATGTGTAAATTATTTACTTTTACGAAATAAATCATCTCTCTCATATTTGCTCGATTGTGTATTTCTAGTTTATTAGAATAAAAATATTTTCTTTGCATATGTGCTCAACTATTGGAAACAAACAAACTAACTGGTGAACTTCTTGGATTGACTTTTATACTTGAGAATTGTTCTCAAGGACAAGAAAGAAGAACTGGCTCTAAAGGGGTCATGTTACCATTGTGGTAAGATGGGATAATAGAAAAAAATGACAAGATTTATCTTGAATCCATGAAGAAGAGAAAGGCATTCGATGTCCTATCTCCTTAAGATATCTTCAAGATTGGATCTCATACTATTTCTTTAAACACTTAGGTATTGGATACCTGGTGTGTCTCACATATATGTAATGACATAAGTGAGCTAAACAATAGTAGATGATTAGATACTCAATTAGCTTCCTACACGTGGCATTGTCGCCATGGCTATGTAAGTAAGATATGCATGTCCAAATTATACAAGTGTGGAATTCTAGAATCATTTGAATTAGATTCATTTGAAACATGCAATTCATGCTTAAAAGGACAAGATGACTAAGTTACCTTTTAAGGTAAAAGGTGAATGAGAGAATTACATATTGAGTCTTATACATACTGATATATGAGGACTCATGTCAACTCATGTACGAGGAGGTTATAGCTACTTCATTACCTTCATTAATGATCATTCACGATTTGGGTATGTGTATCTATTGAGATACAAATCTGAGGCCTTTGAAAGGTTTAAAGAATTCAGACATGAAGTATAGAAACTACTTGACAAAAGTATTAAAATACTTTGATTGGATTGAGGTGGAGAATACTTAAGTCAAGAGTTTCAAGATTCTAAGGGACAATGGGATATTGTCTCAAAGGACTCTGCCTTACACGCCATAATATAATAGTGTGTCAGAAGGGTGAAACCAAACTTTGTTAGACATTGTTAGGTTGATGATAAATTACGCAAGTCTTCACAAAGCTTTTTGGGGTTATGCACTCGAGATAACTATTTACTTTCTAAATAGAGTCCCGACTTAGATAGTCTCTACTATTCCATATAAGATATGGACTAGTAAAAAACCTCATTTATCTTACTTGAAGATATGGGGTTGTCCTTCTTATATGAAGAGAAATGTATCAAATAAGCTAGATGTTAACTCTGATATGAGTCTATTTATTGGTTACCCTAAGAAAACTAGGGGTTACCAATTCCATCATCCCTTGGAACAAAAAGTATTTGTTTCAAGGCATGTTGCATTCCTAGAGAAAGAGTTTCTCTTACAGAAAAATAGTGTGAGTAAGGTTGAACTAAGAGTAGTTCAAGTGACTCCAATAGACACAGAAGAGATGCCTAATTAAGACCCACAACTTATTGCTCATAAAGATGAGATAATGGCTAAACCTATTGATACACCACTACTTCGTAAATCTAGTAGGGCACGTCCAATTCTTGAGAAATATGAATTTCTCATAAATGAATCAAGAGACGTGTTACTCATTGAGGATGAAGAGCCTACTAGTTGTGAAGAAGTTTTGAAAAGTTCAGAAAGGGACTCACGGTTGAAAGTCATGAAATCATAAATGGATTCCATGTACGAAAACCAAGTTTAGAACTTGGTGAACCCACCTAAAGACATTACGCCTATAGGGTTCAAGTGGGTTTTCAAGAAGAAAACTGACATGGATGATAATTTAATTACCTACAAAGCAAGATTGGTGAAAAAAAACTATCGTTGAAATATAGTATTGACCATAACGAAACCTTCTCACTGGTAGTCTTTCTTAGATTTATTCGGATACTCCTAGCCATATCGGCTCATTACGATTATGAGATATGACAAATGGATATGAAAATAATTTTTCTTAGAGGGAACCTATTCGAGGATGTATATTTAATATAACTCGAGGTTTCACATCTATTAACAAAATAAAGTATGTAAGCTTCAACGGTCCATATATGGACTAAAGCAAGCATCTAGGAGTTGAAATATCTATTTTGATGAAGTAATCAAAAGGTTTGATTTCTCATAAAATCCAGATAAGCCCTACATGTACATGAAGGTTAGTGGAATCGTGCTCATGTTCCTAGTATTATATGTTTATGATATATACTTATAGAAAATGATGTACCCATTTTAATGTCAGTTAAAGTTTGGTTGTCTAAACCATTCTTCATGAAAAGACATGAGAGAAGCAACCTATATCCTTGTCATTAAGATCTATAGAGATAGATCAAAAAGATTGCTTAGTCTTTCACAGTCTACATACGTCGATAAAGTGCTAAAATAGTTTAGCATAAAAGAGTCCTAGAAAGGATATATTCCCATGAGACATTGGATTCACCTTTCAAGTCTGTGTCGCACACGAGACGAGAGGATTCACATGGGTTAGATCTCATATGTGTCAACTATAGGATCAATCATATATGCGATGTTATATATGAGGCTCAGAATATTGTACACTCTGAGTATCACAAACAGATATCTGTTAGTAGAAGCCCTAGAGCCAATCATGTGATGGTTGACTAAAGGACTCATTGTATCATATTCTTGTATAAATAAAGGCATGTTTTGGTTATTATAC
>JBBUKS010000113.1:2009004-2033504 GCA_038050645.1 Hedychium gardnerianum | reverse complement strand
AGAAATGAGAGTATTAGAGAGAAAGTCGGAGTAACATCTATTGAGGGAAAACTCCGAGAAACACGTTTAAGATGGTATGAACATATACTTAGACGACCAATAAATGTCTCAGTTAGGCGATGTGAAATAATGACAAATACACACATCAAACGAGGAAGAGAAAGATCAAAAAAGACTTGATTAGCAACAATAAAACAAAATAAAATTTATTTAAATATAGATGATGATATAATAGGGGATAGAGCCCAATGACGTAAAAGAATCCATATAGTCGACCCCACATAGTAGGATAAAGCTTCGTTGTTGTTATTGTTGGATGAACTTCTATTAGCGTTTTTCGATTTACTTTAATGATCAGTAAAAAAAATTTATAAAATTGAACCGATCACCTTAGGTTCGACATTACCTCATGTAATTAATCATTTTTTTTTAGATTACTACTAAAACCAAAAACAAATCGACAGGAGCAATCAGTGATCAGGAAAACAAAATCTTATGGCATCAACAACTACTGAAATAACACCTTAGAATCACACTACAGGATTGATTATTAATGAAAAATCAGAATAGATTCAGAACACTTACAGCTGAAAGTCCTGAGAATTATTGTATGCTTGAACTTCTACCAGAAGCCATGTAGCTGCTGAAGAAAATCTCTAGTAATTAAATTGAATTGCCAGAATAATTGGCTGCAACATTGCCATTTGTGATCCAAGTTATCATGGAATGAATGTTTAACATGCATCTAGTGGCTCTTGACTCTCCTCTCTGTGGCTAATAGAAACCTTTTAAGTGCGAGCATTGAAATCCATGTAAACTTTGAAATCTTCTCCTTTATCATCAACAGCAAGGCAGAGCTTAAGACAGTTTTAAGAATCTGAGCATTCAAGCCTTTGAAGAATCCAGGAAGGCCCTCGTTCTTCCATATGGAAGATAGCGCACCCATCATTGTCTTGGGACGTTTAGATTGAGAATCCTTCTTCGACCCGTCTTCTATATCTGCAGACTGAATCATGACTTTACACCTAGTCAACAAATCATAGGCATTGTTAGACATCATCTTTTACACGGTTTGCAAGTACTTTGAAAATAAAATCTAGCAATCTTTGCACAGTTTACCTAATGGCAGGGTAGGTCAAAACAGTCGCTACACTCTTTGAGATGGCACCAAGTAGAAACGCTGAGAAGGCAGAAAGAGATGCAGGAGATGATTTTGTGCTTTCTGTTGCAACTTTATTGCTTTGTCTCCTCAGAACCCTCTGTTTTAATTGATCGAATACTGTATACTTCATATTTTGTCAAGACAAAAAAGAAAAGGATCAATATTGAGTTTCCAGCAGTGATTAACCAAGAATAAAATTGGGGCATTCTTCCAGTGATAAAATTAAGTCATATGTATTTAAAAAAATATATATTTACCTTTTAATTAATTTACTGTAAGTTGAGTAGTAATGAACAAAATCAATACAAATGACAGTTATTGGTACAAATTAATACACACTTTATGAGGATTCCGAAGTTTTATTAAATTCTCGGGTCCAAAAAATAAGAAAGAATCACAAAATGGAACAATAGTGCAACCACTAGCCCTGATTAATTTTATGATCCTTTCATGGTTTCTAATAGATATTTCAAGGGAATCTAGCAAGTTAGATTTACACAAATTCGGTTAAACCTCTTGGAAAACCTTGTTTTTCTTCTTCTTAATATGAATATAGCAAATGGATGGTGACACATCAATACCTGTTAGGCACTTAGGTGCATTTCTAAGAATACATGTTCTGTTTCTCTTATATTCATCTTATGTTCCATAAAAAAAATTATCTAAAGAAAAGTCAAATGAACACTGAAGTTGAACAAAGCATTGTGGTTGTTTCATGATTTATTAGGCTACTTTCAAGAACATTCAAATGAGAATATTATGAACTGATGCATCAGGCACAAGGCGTAGCTTGATCTTGGTGGATTCAAATAAACAGTACAAATTCCCAATGATTCTCAGAAAAGTGCTTGTTCATATTATCAACCAACTTTGAAAATGTATTTTTAGACAAAAGAAAGTTCTTTTCTATACAGGTTGAGTTCATTAATCACCAAAGAACACCACAATAATCTGATCTCACGGATATTAGTCATAGGTTGAGCAATCCAATACCAAAAAACAAAAATCTAGTCACAACCAAGCTATCAAACACTACCTTTTATGTATGTCAGTCTTGCATAATGCTATTAGATGAAATGATAGAGTCACACACAAACCTTCTAAAGTTACACAATATATTAAATAATCCATTTATCGTTAATTCTAAAGCACCATATTATTCTTTTTCTCAAGTTTTATTTCGCAGTTACCACATCAAACAACCATTTTGTTCTGTCAAGGGAAAGAATCTCCAATGATACTCTTGCTAATTGATATCCAGCAAGAGGAAATAAATCCTAAAATGTTTTTAGCAGAACGCATTCTGTATAAATTGTTCAATTATATTGGAGTCCATTGTAAGAACAAAAAGAAACTTCGCAGGTGATATCACAGAATCCCTCTTATTAACCATTTTGGCATATCTACAACAACATAAACCTTGTTAATAAAGTGCATATGAACTATAGTGAAGATCAGAGTATGCACAGAGACCCCTATCCTAAATGCAATTTCAGATATTTAATGTTACCTGAATTGCAGGATTTGCTGTCAAAAGGAGAGAGATCCCTAGGCCATCATAGGCTTCAATCCAATATCCTTCTGAGAGAGTTTCCCATAATCCTTTAGACTTCCCAAAGGCACTAGTTTGCATTTTTGAAGATGCTGTATCAAGGGGCTGGAAGACGCAAAACATTCATCCATCAAAATTCAGAAAACTAACTGCAACATAATTTACTAATATCAGATACATATAGCAAACAAAGTTCCTACTTGTGTTACAAGAACAGTGCAAACCCCAGCAGCAGCAGCAACAACCAAATTTGCTGTAGTTCCAATAGATTTAGCATCACTCTTTTTCAAATGAAATCGTTTTAAGTAGCTATAGCTATAAAAATAAACAAATTGTGAGATGAAGGATTGCAGATTCTTGGTGCCTAAGCCTTGGTATAGAGATTTATATTGGCGTTTGGAAATGGCTTCCCACAACACGTCGGAAAGGTTCCTGATTGAGCCACAACAAAAAATCAAGTCAAAACATTGTACTGAATAAGTTGAATTTCCCAATATCAAGATAATCCAGAGAAAAATAAGAAATCTACAGAATCAAGGATTAATTTCATTTCCCACTTTGCCTATTCAAACTAGTTTGGATGTGTTAGTTGCCTACTACTATTACTAACACTATCGAAAAACCACTTGGTTATGAACTGAATTTCATTGTGTATTTTATCAT
This sequence comes from Hedychium gardnerianum, assembly GCA_038050645.1. Classification (NCBI taxonomy): domain Eukaryota; kingdom Viridiplantae; phylum Streptophyta; class Magnoliopsida; order Zingiberales; family Zingiberaceae; genus Hedychium; species Hedychium gardnerianum. Next base: position 2,030,127 of record JBBUKS010000113.1, on the reverse strand, counting down.
TGATTCAATGATGTGAAAAGAAGGAATAATAGCAAAGACTATGGTCCAGAGCAATTTTCTAAAGTAAGAAGGTTATCACACCTTTTTTGACCAGTGTATTTATTATCCGAAGGTTTCTGCAGAAAGATTCATATATGATGAAACCATCCCCGATCAACTGTTTTATCATAGTAACTCATTCCTTATTTCTAGAATTTCAGTCGTCTTCATTTCTAATTAAGATAGAGATTTATTAGAAAATCAAAAGTAGCTATGGTCAAGAGTTAAGCGCTAAATCTGAAGTCCGATCTTAGGTATAATTTTTGAAATGCATATGAATAAGAATATAATTGTCAAAATGTTATATGATCCAGGCAACCCTAGAAGAAGACCTTTCCAGGTCTATTGACTTCTTACTTTACAGCAAATCTGCTAGAAAAGGCAAGGAAGTTCATTTTCTCATGTTCAGAATCAGCAAATGAATTAATGTTACAGCGATTCATGATATTGTTATTAAGAGGAAAAAACATTCCATTTTAGGACTCAAGCTATCGTGCAAAATGTTACCAATCCTCCATTATGATACTTCAAATATACACAACTCAATCTGTACAGGAGTCATGTTTTGGTTACAAAATTCCTTTGCTTCCCTACAAATTCTGCGATTCAATTCTCACCACACAAGCAGTAACAGAGATTCACTCATCTTCAGGAATCTAAAACCTGATCAAGATCTATCATGCTTGGTAAGAAATATCTGGAAATTAAACAATTTGAATTTTCAAGAAAAAGACGAGATGGTGCAAGCGGATCCAGACGATCAGACGCACAAAACACGGATCTAGCTTGAGATCATAAAATCATGAAGTACAAGGTAGGAGATCAACTTGAATAACAAGTAGACAATTGAGCGACAAGAAGAAATCATCCAAGTAAATCCAAACGCGAGATCCCTATCCTCAGAAAAGACAAGAAGAAGAAAAAAAAAGAAAGAGAGAGCGACGGTGACCTGTACTTTCCCTGGCCGTGGGATCGGACCTCAGCCTGGAACTTGGTCTTGCAGGTATCGAGAGGGTAGAGCGCGGTGGTGCTCACCAGCGCCCCCACCGCCCCCGACGTCGCCTCCGTCAGCGACTCCCAATCCAGCCCCTCCGCCATCTCTCTCTCGCTCGCTCGCTCGCTCGCTCGTCGGCCTTAATTACTCGCCGCCGCTCTTCGCTTCACATCTCTCGTCAGAGATGGAAACAGGCGCCGAGCAGAGCGAGTCGCGACGGCAAGTGATCTGCCATGTGAGTCACGCGGTGTTAGATACGGAAACGGGTCCAAATTGTTGGGGATTAATTCGGATCAACCCTTTCATAAATTGTAAATTTATGATCTGGGCTTCGCAGATTTTCAATTTGACACTAAATATATTCTCTTTTCCAATTTAACTTTAGTTTTAGCTACGCTGCTCTATCAAACGTGAAAATGACCATACAAGTGGCAAAAATGGCGAAATGCTCGTCCCAGCGTCCCGTCAGTTCGTTCCATGATTAATACGGAGGAGGTAAATCATGAGGACTAATTTAGCTAGTCCGAACAGTGACCAATACATGGGAGAGGACAGAAACCTAACTACTAGTCAGAATTTGAACCTCAGGTTTCATGGTGACAATATTCCATGTACTAGTCATCAGTCCATCCTGTGGGGACGTGAAAATGACCATATAAGGTGGCAAAAGGCGAAACGCTCACCCCAGCGCCCCCGTCAATCCGTCCCAGGACCAACACGGAAGAAGTAAATCACGGGGCTAGTTTAGCTAGTTTGAATAGTGACTAGTACATAAGAGAGGGCAAGAACATGGTACTAGTCAGGATTTGACCTTATCTTCTGATGACAATACCTCATATATATTAATTATCAATTCTAGAACGTGAAAATGACCGTACAAGAAAGCATTGAAGAAAGCATCGAGGGCATATAATTTTCACTCGTGCCGGAAAAAATTCCTTCCATTTTTTTTTTTATTTAATAATTGATTATAAATTAATTTTATAATTTTTTTTATATATCGTAGGACGTATTATCAAAAGCACCCGAGTAAATATAATTATTATTTTTATTATAATTATAAGATATTATTATATTTTCATTGATATTCGCATGATAAAATTATTTTATTATGCAAAGGTTTATTTTTACCAGATTTATTCCCTAAAAATTAAATGTCCTTTCACTTAAGAAATCACTCAATCTCGTAATTTATTTATTTTTTTTCATCTCAATTTGGGGTTTGCGATGGAGGGAGTTCGGGTTGAACAAATCTCACCTGGGGCATAGATGTATTTGAGGAGTTTAAAATATTTATGAGCTGAATTTATTATTATTTTTTCTTTTAAAATATTATAATAGATTATTAAATGTATTATTAATTTTTATGTTAACAGGTATTTTTAATATGTCTATACGAAGAGACATTATGTAAGTTTTTAATTACAAGAAATAAACTATAGAATTAAACATTCAGGGCAAAACAGTATTAGCATTGCAAGATATCATTAGTCCATAGATTTCTCTCTCTTTCCCCATTTTCCGTTAGTCCTAAACCCTCCTTGCTTTTTATTTGGGGCAATTATGGTTGTATAATATCATCTACGCATCTCCACAATGGACAATGGCTTCAGTTACCTAAGGGTGGATTTGTGGAATTTAGGTTATAATTATGTTATTACTTTTTATATCTTTTTGTTTATCCTTGTAGAGAGGAGTTATGCTGTTGTCCACGATAAATATAGAATTTCGAGCACTTGAATCACTTCCGGATGCCTCATATACTCAATCAGTTATGAGAGTCAGAATCGAAATTATCATAAGATGTGAAATGGAAATTTCATTACGTACTAATACAATTATAGACACAAGCAAAATAAATAAGCAATTGACTTTTCACTATCCTTTGGTGGGTCAACAATTTAACAATTTATTATTTTATAATATTTTACAATTTATGATAATCTTTTAAACTTAGGGCAAAAATAAGAATCCATTTTTTTTTCCCAAATCGTGGTAAGCTCCATTTTTATTTTTTATCATCAACTAGTATTCTTATTATTATCCTATATATATTTTTCATCTAAATCCTGAATCAATTAGATGCATTATAATTTTTACATTTTCGTAATTATTACAATATAAAAAATAATCTTAATAAAAAAGATTAAAATTCTTCGAAACCTTAAAAAATATTTTAAATAATATTTTTTTGGATCTAATATTAGGATGTTACAGGTTACTCTTTATAATAAATATAAATCTCTGAACAAATTTTAATTTAATATATTATATATCTCGTGGTTCAATCCTAATAAAAATTATAATCTCTTAAAACTTATTTAATATTCACGTTATAACAGCTACGATTTTGTAATTGCTATAATTGTATATCAACTGTGAAACAGTAATTACTATAATGGTATAATAATTATGAGTTCATAGCTATTACAACTCATCTTTTTGGTTGAGGATTTAAGTGAAAAATAAAAGTAAAAAATAATAATGAAAATAATATAATAAAAATTAATTAGGTAATTATATATAGAGAGAGCATTCTTTTGATAAAAAATTAAAAGGACACCATGTTGATGATTCCAACAGTAGGTGCTCTTTTGATTATTTTTTTTCTTATACTTTTAAAAAGATTTTTAAAAATTATAACATATAGCAATTTTTTAAATTTTCATAGAATTTATATCAATTTACTCTTTATTATTATTTTTTAAAATTATATAAATTTTTTATATATTTTTAAAATTTATAACTTATACTGTAGTTTTGGCTAAAACTATTTTTTTTTAACTCTACCATTTGTTACCTCACCCACCTGTCCCTAAAATTAGATCAATATCTCAACTGGTTTAACGTGCGTGTCTGACAAAACTCATATAAAAGTTTTGGTCAAGATATTCCACATGGGTTATATTTTTTAAAAAAACAAAAAATATAAATTTTTAAAAATGTAATTAAGTATTAAATAATACTACAATAAGCAAAAGTGGGTTTAGATGTGAAACAACCTTATGTTCCCTAGTGAACTATAATTTAAAAATTGGCAACCTTTCTATTCTTTTTTTTTTAATGCTACACCTCAGGGAACCCTATGACCATATATTTAGTATGATATCGATTCTAAATGAGTTTTGTTTAGATGTTTAAAGTGTAATGAAAATGAGTTCCAAGAGTAGAAGAAGAGTGAAATGAACTAGTTTCCAATACCAGAGTTCCATGTAGAGTTTCTTTGTCTGTGTCAATATTATAAAGGGGCCAACTCAGCAGTCTACTTATTTTCAAGATGAGCTTAATGTTAGATGATGAGTTGACCTTTAGATTTAATTTGAGGTCATAATGAAAGCTCAAAATCCAACAAATAGTTTGAGTTGACCTTGAGAAGGCATGTGGGTTGCCCAGTGATAACCTCTACGTGGAATATATTCCTGGTGATAGAAATTAGTTATTCTGGTGAACCCTGCAAACTACGAGTTATACACCTTGTCAGTAAAGAAAAAGGCATTGATCCTATTCTGATGTATTTAGATGAAAGAGTAAGTATAAGATTCGAGGAAAAGATAATGATTTCTGCCTGCAAGTGTATATTTAATATATTTAACAAAACAAGATCAGAAATTAAAAGAATGAACCTGCACCAGGAATTGCATCTGCATACACATTCGCAGAAGGGGGCACAAATTTCCTTACGTTTTGTTGTACTTCAAGTAATCGCTATTGTAGAAGTGTTTTGCAATTCCAATTCAGATCCAATCTACATATTCGGTCGAAATCTTTGGCTTTCTTTTGGGCTTCTGGTACCTGTTGTTCTCAAACTTTGCCTTGGAGATTAAAGAATCAAGTAGAAGTGTTTCAGTTAAGTCAAATGGGGTGTTCAAGGCACTGCAAGGATATGTAAAACAAAATAGTCAACTAAAGTCCAGAAGTAATTTCTTATATAAGTTAAAAGAGGATCATAGTTTTCCTATTAAATTTCATTAACCTCTGGAGTATATCCTCCAAGACTGCCCGTTGAGCAGGCGTGACATAGTGTATGCATCTCCTTGGGCACTGTCCAACAGCGAGCTGGACTCGGTAGTCATTGCCATGGTCTGAGAATGAAAAAAAAAAAGAGTAGAAATAAGTAGTTAAAAAGTCTCCTTTTGCATGTATCCAGATATGAGCATCAAGAATGAGAAATTTTGATACTTAACAATCATACTCTGAGTGAACACACCCCATCCCTATTGGTCAGGCGCTCGAAATTTTAAGAAACAAATGTGCTAGATGCTTCAGATGTCTACATGTATCAAACACACAAGTCCACGTGATATAGGTTAGGAATTTGCAGTGACTTATCTTTTAAACTTATTTACATTTTTATTTAATTTTAAGAGTTTTAAAAAGTTTTTTTATAGATTTTTAGGATAAGCTAGGTCATTATTTTATAAAAGAGGTTGAATTCCTTATAGTAATGATTAATAATACTTTTTCTCTTCAGTGAATTGAGTTAAGATTTTTTTTTTTGTACAATTTGATACTAATGATCTTTCAGTTTAATAATATTTTTCATGTTCAATGAGACGAGATTTTTTATATATAGTTTTTCGTTGCATCAAGTGGTATTAGAGTCAAATATCCTGGCAGTTTGTTCAATTCTTCCTCTCGTGTAGAAATTAATTCTCAGCACAAGCCCAATTTCCCCTTTCAATCCATTTGGTGAACCCCTCTATAAAAGCTTTCCACTTTCTTGTATCCCAATCTGCAACTAATCGTCTCCACACATAATTGCTCCATAAGCAATAGTTCACAACATTGCCTCTATCCCCAGTGCTCTGCACAAGACTCCCCATGCTTTAGAAAAGTTTGTTATAGAATTTAAGGAGTGAGCTAGCTCATTATTTTATAAAGAACTATTCTGATTGCCGGTTTATAAAAGGGGTTAAGATATTGTATACTAATGATCTTCAGTTCAATAATATTTTTCCTTTTCAGTGCATCCAGAGTTTAAGTTTTCTGCAGTACAATTTTTCGTGCTACATCACACAACTACTGCTACATTATCCACAAGCTCTATCACAACTAGGGATCGGTTACTAAGCTCTATATAAATCCAATTATTAATACAAATTGCAAAATTTAATTTGTTGGGAATAACTTTGAACCAAATTGAGGCACCAATAAGCTAGTTGTCCTGCAGTTCATATGCCAACTATAGTAACTTCATGTAATTCTATAAATTCCATGCCTATAACATAAAATTATTAGGTCTGGAAATTCAAATTCTGGGATGTGCAAAATGTGGCAGAGACTATAAAGACTGACCTTGAGAAATTACACGAGCTGTACCATTCTCAACACAGAAGGCAAAGGCCTCAGGTGCTGTCTTAGCACAAGAATATGGACATCCTGCACATAGGATATTCAATTAAAAAGGTCATTTATCCAGAAAAATACAAGGAAATTTATTAACTAATTTAAGGGAGTTCAGAAGCTAGGGAAGATGATGCGGCATGAAGCAAGTTAAATAATGAAATTTATAAAATATGCAAATTAAGTAATCTAAGGGTACAAATGAAGCACTATAATGATAATAAATTATACTATGAAAGTATGACAAGCAAATGAAAACTAAACAAACTAGGATTTATGAGAAAACTAGTTAAATGTAGAAAATTGATACAACAACCAAGCCTTTATACCACTAAGTGGGGTCGGCTATATGGATCCTTTTACACCATTGGGCTCAGTCCTCTACTACATCCTCATTTATATTTTAAATAAATTTTATACTATTTTATCATTGTTAACCAAGTCTTCTTTGATCTCCCTCTTCCTCGATTAATACTCATATTTGTCATGGTCTCATATTACCTAACTGAGGCATCTATTGGTCGCCTAAGTACATGTTTATAACATCTTAAATGCATCTCTCAGAGTTTTTCCTTAATAGGCGCAACCCTTACTTTCTCTCTAATATTCTCATTTTTTATCATGTTCATCCTTGTATGTTCGCACATCCTCCTTAACATCCTTATCTCTGCGACTCTTATATTCTACTCATGTGTTCAATTTATAACCTAACATTCAACTCCATATAACATAGAAGGTCTAACCATCATTTTTTAAAACTTCCCTTTAAGAACGCCTAACACCCTCCTCCATTTCAACCATCCTGCTTGTATCCTATGTAAATCACCTCTATCAACCCCTCCATTTTGCAAAAACAATCCTAGATACTTAAATCGCTCATCTCCATATATTATGTCTTTACTCTACTAAGCATAAAACCTTTTACTTAAATGTCTCATTGACCAAAATAATGTCCTCTACAAACAACATGTACCGTAGTAACATGCCTTAGATGTGTCTACTTAGTTCTTCCATGGCTAGTATAAAAAGATATGGTCTTAGAGTTGATACTTGATGATGTAGCCCTATCTTCATAGAAAACACTTCAGTTGATCCACCTGAAGTCTTCATTCTTGTCATTACATTCTCATAAATATCTTTAATTATTTCAATATACCCTACACAACTATCTTCCTTTATCCAGGCTTGGATCGGACATGGTAGAGTTTATTCACCATGGACAAAGTTATGTAGAAAATTGATAACCAACTAAATTAAATGGAAGTAATTTTCAATGAGGAAGGATTTTTACCAGGGTAATGCAAATCTATTCTCTTGCCAAAGTATGTTGTGCAAGTGTCCACATGATGATATCTTCCTAAAAAATGCTTAAAATCTAGGTGTCGTATCTTTATCTTTCAACTAAGAGCTAATATGTAATTTCACAAATTAGCAAAATGCCATATCTTAATTATTTAGATGTGGGGAACGATGGCTTGGGGAATTAGAGGTTGGTGTACATGAGTAAGGGAGCAAAGGGGAAATCAAAATAGGAATTTGTCAATAATACTAATTGATGTAGCAAGACCAAATCGTGCTACCAGATATAAACTCTCAATGAACAAAGAGGAAAAATTTATTAAACTGAAACATGAATGAATACAAGGAATCTAACCCCTTTATAGACCAAGAAAGTAACTAAGTCTTTGTAAAAGACAACTTGATTATTCTAAATCTCTAACAAATCTAAACAACTCTTTTAAAAATTAGATAACAAAAGTTAAATAACTGAATTGGTAAAAAAGTAACATTAAAAACCTAACTATGTCACAAGAATTAAAGAATTATATAATTAGTTATTTACTTCAGGTAACAATTATCAAAAAGATACCTTTACCAAAGCATTGAAACTCGTTTATGAAAAGATCATAAGCTTCACATTCAGGTTCTTCAAAGGGATCAGTTCCTGGCCTACAGGAAATTTTCAATGAAAGAACCAACCTCAAAATATTGTCATATTTATTCTCTCTTGACAAGGAAGCTAAGATACTATGTTATATTAGCAAGTTATTGCGATTATCAGATTTCAGGAATAATGATCTGATAGTTAATTTACATTCATGCAACATTACTTGGATATCATTAGAACATCTAGTTCACAGGAATAGATGGTTATTCTATTCCTAATAAATCCTGACAAAACAGTTGTGTCAGTGTTATGCTACAAAATGAATATAGAATACCAATTTAGATAGAAGTGTTATTCGATCCCAGTCTTGCCTACTTATACATTTAATTAATAATATCTATATTATATACTTATTCTGATATTTTGAGTTAGTCTCTTTAGAATCAAACTTTTAGTTGTAGGGATATTCTGGTCTTGTAGGAAGAATTCATCGTTTATTACTTGTGCAGTTGATGTAAACCAACATAGGAAAGAGAATGGAACTCTAATTCCATTACATTGACTAAGCTGTTGAATACATACTAATAGCATGCTTGTAAATGATGTTTCAAGAAATAGGCAACGAGTCTTGTCCGCTCAATTGAATGAATACTGAATCTAGCATAACTGAAATTAATAAATAAGAGGTATGAACAAGGATAGAAGTAGAAATCAGAAATAACCATGTATCAAAAAGCTTAGCAGATCAAACAGTCTAGTTATATATCCTAAACTAATTAAGAGACAAATAAAGCCATTCTGACATGTTAACACTGAATTTTCTAACAGGAGTTGCATGTAGATAAACTTGGTAATTTGGAACTCATCTACCTTAAGTAGGGCTCATCTTGGTGTTTTTTTGACAATATCTGCAATCATCAATGTAAAATCAGTTAGTGGATATCTATTAGATTATAAATACAGTATAAACTGTTATATGGAAGAATAGATTGAATCACATTATAATACAAGTTTTTGGTGATGTCATTGTACTCACAAATGCCATGCAGTTTTAATGGACCTTATGAATTGTGTTCTTGAATTTCTTGGATTGGTTTGTAATTATATTCATTGATGATATTTTGGTCTATTCCAAATCAGAGGTAGAGCAGAAGTGTTATCTCATATTAGCTTTGGGGACCTTGTGGAAGGAAAAGTTGTACGCCAAGTTCTCTAAGTGTGCTCTATGTCTCACTCAAGTGGGCTTTCTGGGGCACTTAGTGCCCATGGATGGAATTGTCATAGATCCTCACAAGGGGGACATTGTCACTAGGTGGGAGGAACCAAAAGTCAAAAGTTTTCTAGGCCTAGCAGGTTACATGTGGTTTATGGAGAGCTTCTTGAAGATTGTCCTGCCATTGATTCGTTTAACTAGGAAAGGGGTAAACTTCATATGGAATGAGGCATGAGAGAAGTTGTTTCCAAGAACTAAAGAAACTGATGAGTGCTCAAGTCTTAGTAGCACCCTCAAGGAGTGATGGGCACGTTCATTAAGAGTTTAGGCATAGTCTTGATGCAACACGATAGAGTAGTAGCTCATTTATCTTGCTAGCTTAAAGAGCATGAGCAAAACTCCCGATTCACGATCTAGGATTGGTCATCTTCTTTGCCTTAAAATTTGGTGACCATGATCATATCATTAGTTATCATCTAGAGAAAGCAAATATAGTTGCAGAAGCTCCTACTAGGAAGTTCAGAGGTACCTTAGCTCGATTACGTGTAGTGGTGACATATGTAGTTAGATAGTTTTCTGAGTTGAATTTGGTCAAGATTATGCAAATGCAGAAAGGAATTTTGGCTAGCTTGTTAGAAAGTCTCCTTTGGTAGATCAAATTTAGAGTTGTCAATCAAATAACTTTATTGCTAATAGTTTACATGGAGTTAGATCATGAGGGAAAGCCGAGTTTCTCTCAAGGAAGAGATTCAAAGTTGATTCCAAGGCAAAATGCGTGTTTCAAAAGCTCATGAGGTTAAGGAGAGATTATTGGAGGAGGCCCACAAGTCAAGATTTACAATCCACCCAGGTAGCACTTCGATGTACTGGGATCTTAAAAAGCTCTAATGGCAGTAGGGAATGAAGTGTAATATTGTAGAGTTTGTAGTTAGGTGTTTGGTATGTCAAAAGATCAACGAAGAGCACCAGATTCAATTAGTTTGTTACAAAGGTTACCAATACAGGAGTGGAAGTGGGAGGATGTCATGATGGATTTTGTCAAAGGCCTTCTAAAGTTCCAAAACGGGTGAGATTCAATCTGGGTGATAGTGGATTGGTTGACCAAGTCAGCGCACATTCTACCTATTTGGAAGACAAATTCCTTAGACCACCTAGCTAGATTATATTGCAAGGAGATTATTAAACTGCATTGCATGGGGTGCTACTGAGAGTGATTTCAAATTGAGACTCATTGATCACTTTAAGGTTTTGGAAGCCTTAAGGAAGCCATGCGGAAAGAGCTGAGATTTAAAACTCCTTTTCACCCTCAACCATAGTCAGTTAGAGAGAACGCTAGAGAACATAATGTAAGCGTGAATTCTTAATTTTTGCGGCACTTAGGAAACCATCTTCATCTCATGGAGTTTGTTTACACTAACAGTTTTCATGTTTCTATTCAGATAGCACTGTTTGATGCATTGTATGGGCGAGCCAGTAGGTCCCCAAATCTTTGAGAAGAAGTTATGGGCAAGCGAGTAGGTCTCCAAATCTTTGAGAAGAAGCAAGAGAACGATGCCTACTGGGGTCTCAGTTAGTGTAGAGAGACATAGAATTGGTTTGGTTGATTAATTGACTACCCAAGCTGACAGAAGAGATATGTAGACCTTACATGTCGTGAGTTAGAGTTCATTGTGGGTGACCATGTGTTTCCACGTGTTTTGCCTATGAAAGGGATGAAGCAATTTGGTATTAGTAGAATTAGCCTCTAGATTTATGAGGCCTTTTGAGATTTACAGTCAATTGGTGCAATGTCATACATGTTGGCTCTAACTCTCTTTTTGGCAGTATTCATGATGTCTTTCACATGTCAATACTGCAAAAGTACATTCTTAATCCCATGTATTGGAGAGCATGTCATTATGAAAACCATCGGATTGTCATCGTAGATTGTAAGGAGCATCAACGGAGAAATAAGATCATTAGATTGATGAGAATGAAATGGCAGCATCACTCAAATATCGAAGCCATGTGGGAGCAAGAGGACAATATGCCATATCACTACCCTCTTTTCATCAAGTAACTAAAATTTGGGAACCAAATATTAATTATGAGGGGAGGATGTAATATTCCCAAACTTTAAATAGTTGATAACTATTATTTCTTTAAATGCTTAGTTGATATATTATTCCCAAACTTTGATACTAAGCTTGCAGCCATACTTCTGAAGGCCTAAAGGAAGGAATGAACAGCTACACAAATTGCATAGTCTAAGAACAAGAAACACACAGGTTCTAGAATTATAACAATCAAATGATGGAGCAAAAGAGAGGGATGGGAAGCCGCAGGAGATACAGACTTGCAGCCGATACTGGAAGGGAGGGAAAGTCATGCATGATAAAATCACATTTTATAGGGGTGGTAATACAATAATAATGAAGGAAACATAAAAGAGAAATGCATATATGGCAAGTGCTAAGATGGCATTATATCATAGTGAATTGGAAAAATATCTAAGATGAATTGGGAAATAATCGAAGTTGAATAAAAGAAAAAGACTTTCCTTTAACATTAATTGTTGAATAATTGCAACATAACCAAGAGTGCAATGGATTTAATCTCTTCAATGTTTACTACTTATCACTAATCACATGTTTTTAGGTAGTCTAGTGTATCAATAAAGAAGGCTTAAAGAATCAAACCCTGTTGTATGCCTAATAGAAGAAAATCATTATTTAACTGTTTAGATTCCAAATTATTCATATTAATTCCACATTTATTTGGCTGTAATCTCCTCCTTTTATTTGTATTGCATGCTCACTATAGCTAGTAATAATTTTTTCTATTTAAATGTGTTGTTCATTAGTTTTGTCCTATGTCACTCGGACTCCCATACGAGTATTCGATACGAGTATGGATTCATCCAGGTGTCAAACACACGTGATTTTCTCAAAATAAAGACATAGGGGTGGGGCTCGTAGAAAAAAAAAATCAAATTTAGGGGATGCAACAAATCTTAAAATAAAAGTTAGGTAACTTATAATAACTAATAAAGCATAATAAATATTACTTAAAATATAACATAATAATCTATAACTTAAGGTATATAATTTATATAACATAATACTATGAGTTTGATTTATATAACATTAATAACCAATAAATAACTTAACTGCCATATTTGACTTAAGGAATATAACTTATATTACAATATAATGAGTTGCAAATACGTAACTATGTTTATATATAAACTTGTTAGCTAATATATAATTTAACTATGCCATATAAATTATAATATAAGATCTATATAATATAACTAAATACTTTTACCCCTAACCCAAATATTGATCGTTTCAATCTTACTCATGATGCAAAGTAGAGACCCAACACGACATGAAGAACTCATTCTCTTGACGCAAAGATAAGAGACACCATTGGACTCCATGAGAAGCGGCAAAGCCTTTCTCTTTCTTTCGTAATAACACTAGCATGGTTATCCTCCTACCTGTGTGACGCCAACAAACTCTACTTCTCTCCCTCCTACACATGATGCCGCCAAATCTGCTACCTAAGAAGCCAATATATAGGTAAGCTTCCAGCATTTCTTCTTCTCGTGCTCTTACAAAGAAGTCCAGCTGGTAGGACTTGTTTTGTTATACCCTTATGTTAAGACAAGTACAAGAAGCACAAATGCCAAGTCTAAGTAACAAAGATTTTTGTCTTTATATAAATTTAGTCTCTCACCCTTTTCCCATGTCGACTAAAGGTACTCAGCACATTTTCCTCCTGTTATATATTTACAAAGCTTCAAGTTCATAGAAAATGGTTTTCTCTTCTCTTTCCCATAAGCTTTTAACTCTTTGATTCTAGCTTTCTGTGATTTACAGAAAATGTTTTTATGGAATTTTTTAGAATAGTGGAAGAAGATTGATCTGTATTTTCTTACACCGAAAAAACGATGCACATTTTCTTGTCAATTTTTCTATTTCTGTATCATCAGTTGGAAGACAATATCTCAAGATGTACTTTTGAACACAACAAAAATTATGAATTACCTCATATGCCTTGATAACACGTTTTATCAACGTTTCTGCTTGTCTCTTGTCCTTAGACAAATCTGGATGAAATTCCTTGACCTGAAACAGGAAATATTTCCTAATCAAACCATATCATACAAATTCAGATATTCTAGGCACTAGAAGGCACAAATAAGTTTAGATGTTTTCCATGTAAATAATTTAAAATATTTTTCAAGGAAATAAATTATCATACAATTGCAATGAACCAAGTCATTTGGATTAAGAAATGAACCATTGTAAAGTTATGGTGGAGAACATTATATTATTAAAACTTGTCAAAACTAGAATATTATGTGATTTACTTCTAGATTTTGAGATGGGCAGTCAGATAGGACATTCACGGAGATCTTTTAAGACCTTGTGCCTTAGACCTGGGTCATTGTTGGGATGCACATTTGCACTTAGTTGGGTTTGCTTATAATACCAGTTATCACTCTATCATTTAGATGGCTCCATTTGAAGTCTTTTATGGAAAAATTGTTGATCACTTGTATAGTGGGATGAGGTTGGTTAAAGGAAGCTCACTGGTCGTGAGAGAGTGCAAAGAGATGCAGAAGCAGTAGACTATTCAGAAAAGACTAGTGACAAAATCAATAAAAGAGTTACACTAATTGCTGCATCTCTAGAATTCAATGTAGGCTTTCATGTTTCTTATAAGTGTCTTCAACAAAAGGTGTTATGAGATTTGGAAAAAATAAACATCTTGCACCAAGATTTATCAACCCTTTTGATATGCTTCAGTGATTTGATTATGCCACTTACAGAGTTGCTCTGTCACTTGCCTTGGTATTCATGATGTATCTTATATCTACCATTGAGAAAATGTGTCAGACTCTTCTCACATTAAATTCTATCAACCACTTCAATTGTGAGAAGTTGCTACATATATAGAGTAATCCATTCAAATTCTAGAATGCAAGGTTCCTATGTTGTGTAATAGAAATATTCCCTTCATGAAAATGATACAACTATTATCATCCTCCATCAAAGAAGTTTTATGTGTCGCGGACGTTACTTTCAATGAAAAATCGTCTTACTTCACCACACCTTATTTAGAGAGAGAATTCCATATTAGAAGATAAGGACAAAAATTTCTTACTCAACTTGTCATAACTTCCAATGTCTAAGTCAATATCAAATCCTATTTCTGAACATGAGCTTGAAAATCCTAATTATGATATTGAGAATGTGAGACTTGGTAAGTGATGCAGGAGGGTCCGAAGATTTTTAGTATTTTTTTATTTTTTTGGTAATTTCGGTCTTTTTAGTATTTTAAGTATTTTTGATAATTTTTATTTTTTTTATTTTGAGTTTGTTTAGAGATTTTAGGATTGTGAGTTTTTTTTCCCTTCTTTTAAAATTTCTTTTCTTTCGTTACAAGATAGGAATTGGAGTCTATATATTAGGATTTCTTTTCTTTCTTTGTGTCTTAGGTATGAAGTCTATATAAGAGTCCTATTTAGTTGTTGAAGATAATCTTTTATTATTATATAAAATTTCCTTTTCTTGGAAAACCCTAGAGGACGATGGTTTTCTGTTCTTGCCTTCTCTTCAATTCCCCCTTCTCGTCAGCCCGCAGGATAATCGCTATCCTGCCCAGCGTCAGTTGATATCAGAGCCGACAGGTTCCGATTTGAGGAAGTCAAGCATCAGATCCAATGGGAGATCGTCATGGTCGTAGTGACGGTCGCAATAATAAGCAGGTTCTGATGGAGGAAGCTAAGCACCGTAATCGTAGCATCCATAACATAATGACGAATGAGGATTTACAGAGGCAAGTCATAGATTTGACCCAGTGTCTAGCTAAGGCGACGCGAAATCTTGAAGATCGTGAGGTACGTGGTCGAGAGGATCGGCATGGAGACCTCGGATTTCGAGTTGATATACCCAAATTTTCTGGTACGTCACAGATAGAGAATGTTGTTGATTGGATCAACAAAGTGGAGCGGTTCTTTGACTATAAGCAAGTTCCGGATCGGATAAAGGTAAACCTGATTGCCATCAAACTCAAGGGTCGAGCATCGGTATGGTGGGAGCACTTGCGGCGCTTACGAGACAGACAAGGCAAAACCAAAATCAAAGATTGGGAGAAGATGAAAAAGAAGATGAAAGCTCACTTTCTTCCTTTTGAGTACACTCAAACTTCGTTCTACGGACGATTAGGTTTCGCCATAGAGGACGATAGCTTCGACGCCCAAGATGACCTTGACGGATTCGAAGATGATTTGGAGAAAGAAGTTGATGAGTTACTTTATGGTGATGACCCTGAGACTTTAATCATTCTTGAGGAATTTGACCCAGAAGAAATTGAAGAAGAATCTCGATCTCAAATTGGAGACGAGACCGAAGCGACTAATGATTCAATTTATGACGATGATGAATTTGATAAAGTTGTCGATGAAGTTGGTGACGACATGTTGTAGATTTCGAACACTGAAAATTCCCCCGACAAGGGCGCCATCGACGAAAAAATTGAAGAGAAAGACCCTTTACAGAATCGTCTCAATGAAAGCATTCCTGAGCTAAGCACGAGCAACCTTCAAGTGATGGATCTTTTGCGGAACAATCTCACTGGTGAAATCCCAAAATCCTTGCAACAGACTCTACTCAGGATTGAAAAGTTCAACGTTTCCTTCAACAATCTTACTTACTGCGCGGAGATACTTTCACCTACAATGTTTAATTCTTCATTTATTGGGTCACAAAGTGATTGCCCAATTGCAGTAAATCCAGATAATCCCATGTCCAAGGGAAGGACATATCTGGATCTCAAGTTAGGATTTGTTATTGCTTTATCGGTGTTCTTTTCATCAGTGGGGTTGATCCGCACTGCACTTGGATGTCGAAAGAGGACAAGGTCATGGGCAATTAAGCAACTGTCATACAGAGAGGAGCAGAACGCCTCCAGTCCTTTCTGTTTCTAGACTGATTCAACAACTTGGGTTGTTGATGTCAAGCTTGCAAGCTCAGTCCTATTGTCATCTTTGAGAAGCCATTGTTGAACTTGACCTTTGCCAATCTCTTGAATGTGACTTCCAATTTTGACAGAGGAACCTTACTGGAAGAAGGAAAATTTGGGCCAGTCGACAGAGGATTTCTTCCTAGAGGCATTCACGTTGCCATGAAAGTTCTAGTTCCTGTATCATCCGTGACAGACGAGGAAGTTGCACAAGAGCTCGAGAAGCTTGGACAAATCAAACACCCAAATTTAGTGCCCTTAACTGGTTACTGCTTAGCCAGGGAACAAAGAATTGTGATATATGATTACATGGAGAACGGGAACCTACAGAATCTACTTCATGATTTATCACTAGGTGTACAAAGATTGGATGAGTGATACATGGGAGCAAGTTAACACTTGCACACAGAGCTTCACGACTGAAGGACTGACAACTTGGAGATTCCGACACAAAATTGCTCTGGGTGCGGCAAGGGCATTGGCATTGGCATTCCTCCATCATGGATGTTTCCCCATGATAATTCACCGAGATGTCAAGGCGAGTAGCATTTATCTTTATTCAGCTATGGAACTAAGGCTAGCTGATTTTGGATTGTCAAGTTTAGTTGGGATTGGCATGGAGAGTGGGAACGTGATGGTTCATGGATTGGCATGTTACGCTCCTCCAGAGTTGTCGGAATCCGAAAATGCATCACGAAATCTGACATTTACACATTTGGGGTAGTGCTTTTTGAGCTTCTTACAAGGAAAAAACCAATTGGAGATGAGTATTCTGAGGACAAGGAAACTACTCTCGAGGCTGAGCTGTGCAAGTATGGGCAGGTAAAAGAAATGAAATTTTTTGATGAGAGGGCGAGCGGAAAGTCAAAAGGATACTTTCAGGTTTCATATTTAGTTCTTGATGAGGTTGATAGAATGCTAGATATGGGTTTTGCGTCACAAATTCCAAAAAAACGTGAAAGAAGAATCCAACATCGCCAAACACTTATGTTCACTGCTACTTGTCACAAAGAAGTCCGAAAAATTACTAGTATTTTGCCGATTTAATGTCAGATGATCTTCCTCCCGGGTTACCACCTGGCACTATTCTAAACTCGTGGACGAGTTCTTTCGACCCGAGGTGATTAATGCAGGAGGGTCCGAAGATTTTTAGTAATTTTTTATTTTTTTGGTAATTTCGGTCTTTTTGGTATTTTAAGTAATTTTGGTAATTTTTATTTTTTTTATTTTGAATATGTTTAGAGATTTTAGGATTGTGAGTTTTTTTTTCTTTCTTTTATAATTTCTTTCCTTTCTTTACAAGATAGAAATTGGAGTCTATATATTAGGATTTCTTTTCTTTCTTTGTGTCTTAGGTATGAAGTCTATATAAGAGTCATGTTTAGTTGTTAAAGATAATCCTCTATTATTATATAAAATTTCTTTTTCTTGGAAAACCCTAGAGGACGGTGGTTTTCTCTTCTTGCCTTCTCCTCAATTCCCTCTTCTCGTCAGCCCGCAAGATAATCGCTATCCTGCTCGGCGTCAGTAAGGTATCGCTGAACTAATGCAAGTCCAAGAATCTAACCTAGAATCTAAGAATAAGTTTGATATCAAGAATGCATTTTTGCATGAAAAACTAGAGGAAAATTTTATATGGAGGTCCCACCATGATATAGAAATAATTTGGGAGCTCATATTATATGAAAGCCGACTTAAGCAATCACTACGAGCATGATTTATGAGAGTTACAATTGCTATGGGGTATCAATAAAACCAAGGGGATCACACATTATTTATTAAACACTCTTCTTCGGGGGAGTCACAACACTCTTAGTATATATAAGAGTGACACAGGAAATGATGTGACTCACTCTAAGCAAAAGTTTTTTATTTCCCAACAGAAATATACAAATCTCTATAAAGAAAGACAAAACAATATGCAAGGCAACAAGTACTTCAACAAACCCAAATCTGAGACTTGGAATGGTAGAGAAAGGTATCACAGTAGATAAGGAAATATATCAATGCCGGGTAGAAAAACTTATTATTTATATGTCTCATGCACTACCAGACATACCATACACAGTGAGTGCGATTAGTCAATTTATGCATAACCCAAAAAAAGCTCATTTGCAATCAGCTCACACAGAGTACAGTTTCTAAAAGGAACATAGGGTATTTATTCAAAAGAAATGGAGGTTTGATGCTAGAGCTTTTACAAATGCTGATTATGCTAGGTCAGTGGTTGACAGAAGGTCAACCACTAGTGCAGAGGTAGAATTCCTAGCAATGGCTCTTGGTATGTCTGAACTGTTAATGTTGCAGCTGTTTCTACTCATTCAAATAGATGATCAAGCGATAGCAAAGAAAAAGTGCGAGATGGAGTCACCCGGGCACGGAAGGCGGCTTTGAGCTCGGCCTGGGAGCAACCGGCAGGGTCGACGCCGAGGACTTGGTACGGGGAGGCCGTCGGTGATGACGCCCAATCGACCCCATCTCTTTCTGCGCCGCTATTTCCGGCTCGACACTCGAATCTCCACGACCTACACCGCGGCTCCAAGTGTATTTTGGTGCGGTGCCGGGGCGAAGAAGGGCTCGTTCTGGTCGCCGTCGCCGCGCCGAAGCACAAGGAAGCGTGAGCCGAGATGGAACACCTGGCCGCCGCACCCATGAAATAGATCGGATCAGAGGTTGATTAACCGTCGAGTTGTCTTTTATTACTATTTCTGACAAACGTTTGGTTCTCAACATTTCAAATTTATCTCCACATTTCAAGAGCCACAAGTTGCAATTGAGTCAATGGATTATGCTTGGCTGAGTAATGCCAATTAAAATTTTAATATACATTATAATATTTTTTATATCTAACTAAATGTATTTTTTTAATTATTCATATAATATATGTAACTTTTACTGGTTTAATTTTATATGCTTTTTTAATTTTAATAAATTTTTATTTGATGGATTGTTATAAATAAAAAATGAGTTTTCTGTAGCATTTGCAACTGTTATTTTAATTTTTTTAAAAAAGAAAATCTTTTGACGATTCACACAATAGGAGTTTATTTATTTTTTAGAGCCATCGTCCGCGCGCTTCTCCATCAAAAATTCATCATCTCTAACGAATTAGGTTGAATTGAGAAATTTCAAATTCAATCTAATTCAAATGAATTTCAGGTTAGATAGATAAACTCGTGAGTCTGCGATTCCATTGAAAATATAAAAAAATAAAAATTTTAAATTTAGACGATAATTTTTTTTATATTTTATATTTTATAAATATTATTTTTCTTTTCACCATTATTCAATTCAATTCAATTCGTTTAAATTATTTTTTATACGTCGATTATTTTTGGAGATGAGTAACTCAATCTTATAAAAAAAATTCATCAACCACTACGGTGTGTTTGGTTCAAGATTATTATTGATAATTTTGATTATCTATATAAGGTTATCAAAAAAAAAATCTTATTTAATTTAAATAATTAGCGATTCTGAATAATGGCATATGCCCAACACGTCAATGAACGGAGCATGCGATCCGGAATGCGATTCTCTCCGAAAAGTATGATTTTCTTTGATTATGAGATTAATGGAAATACAATCATGATCGGTCATTGAGCGCAAACAACGTCTAGGGTGAGCAATGAGGGTCGTACAGGTTTGGCATCGTTGTCATCCCTTTATGCGGAAAACTCATCGGGGCAGGAGGTGGTAGGCGGCTCCCTGACCATCAAGCGCAAGTGGAGCGATTGGTCTTCAAGCACGAGTGGAGCGACCGATCGTTGAGCACGAGCACTAAGGGCAGTGCTGGCTCGACGTCACCGCCGTTACTTTCATACGGAATGCTCGCTGGGGGTCAGAGGTAGCAGACGACTCACCTCCCATAGAGCGTGAGCAACAACGTGGGCGGTCGTTGAGCACAAGCAGTGAGGGTGATGCGGACTTAGTGTCACTGTCATTCCCTTTGTACAGAAGGCTCGCAAGGGGGCCGGATGTGACAGGCCGCTCACCGCCTATCGAGCGCGAATGAGGGCGGTGCCAATTGAGGAAGCAGCAATGACGACCAAGTGCACGATCGCATGCATGAGGATAGGAACAGTTTTTTTTTTTTTTAATTTAGGTTTTTTATTAAAGTTTTAATGGATTAAATCAATAACTCCTAATTATAATTAAAATAAACTAAATAAGTCGGAGCTAAATATAATTATTTCAAAAAACAATTCTAAAATAATAATAATAATTTAAAATATTATTTAAATTTATTTATATATATTATTATTATTAATATATATATATATATATTATTTTATTAAATTAAATTATACACTAATTTTTTTAAATAAATAAATTTTTATTATATTATTTAAAATTAAATTAAATAATATTAGATTATATTTTATTTTTTATCATCTTAATTAATACAATAGACGACTTATTAACCGCCTATTAAAAAAAATCTCGTTAATTCAAGCTAGGGACTCGATCAGTTTAAATTGTTTAGACCTTTATTATTCGTTCATCATCCGTGGACTTGCCATATTTTTCTACGGCATGATTCTAATCGGTCAGAAGAATTCAAACCCTCGTCCTCGCCAGATGAATCTTTCGCTTACCCATCCGCCGGTCATCTCCTCGATCCAACCGAGC
>JBBUKS010000113.1:1974541-2007760 GCA_038050645.1 Hedychium gardnerianum | reverse complement strand
TTTCCCCTAATAATTGTACTCCTCCTACCTTCTCCTTAAATATGTTTTGTTTTTCATCCTTTAACTCCCACTACTTAATTGAGTCGTATATATTTGAGGCGTATATCCAACACTATTAACATATATTGGATAGCTAAGCTTTCTCCAAGATGACATTGTAATCTTTATAAATCTTTCTATCTCTCTTCCTAACTATAATAAAGTCAATTTGCGATTTATTATTCCCACTTTTAAGCGTGACCAAGTGTTCTTCTCTTTTCTTAAAATATGTATTAGCTAATATAAGGTTATATGCTATCACAAAATCCAATATAATTTTCCCTTCTTCATTTCTCGTTCCAAACTCATAACCATGTACCCTCTCGTATTTCTCATTTTTCACTCCAACATGTCCATTTAGATCGCCTCCTATAAAGTTCATTTCATTTAGCATAATGTTTTGTAATACTTCATCTAGGTCATCCCAAAATCTTAATTTGGTAGCTTCATTTAATCCTACTTCAGGTGTATATACGCTAATTATGTTCATAGTTTCTTTCCCCTTTTCTAACTACTCCTACAACTTCATTCTTTAACGAACTATCTACAACAATACCCACTCCATTTCTTATTTTACTCTTTCCTGTGTACCATAACTTAAAACACGAATTCTCTATCATCTTTGTCTTCGCGCCTACCCATTTTGTTTCTTGTACACACAAAATATTAATTCTTCTCCTAATCATCACATCTACTACCTCTATTTATTTACCAGTGAGAGTTTCTATGTTCCATGTTCCAAATCTTAGACTATTAATTTTCTTATAATATTTGTTCTTATCCAATATATCGTGTGAGAGCTCTTGCTTATTTAACACTACGCTCAAGTTCTCATGGAGATAAGCGGTCCTTGCCGATACATTATAGTCGGGCCCTGCAACGCGAACTCTTGCATATTTAGCACCACACCTGAGTTCTCATGGAGATGTAGCAGTCCTTGCCGAAACGTTAGAGTCGGACCCTGCAACGCGTTCCTTACGGGGAACATCCTAATATTAGCAAGTTTAAAAAAAAAGATCGTGATAATTTCAAGTCTAAAACAAGTTACACTCATTTGTTTGAGAATTTCCACAAAAACTAGGTAGCTACCAAATGGATTTCTCATAGCAAGTCGCATTTAGTGTTTTGTTCCTCAACTTGTATAGCTGCTAAAAAAGGCTCTTGTCACACTCCTCTCTCTTGCGCACAATCAAAGGTGGTCTTCATCGCCACACTTTCACCCTTTAAGCCACATCGGATGCTACCCTTCTAATTCCTCCTTTAATCCAAAGTCACTTCCACCTTCACACCTCAAGAGGAGACATCATTGTTGCCTTCCGCTTAAATCTATAAACAAGTTACACTCATTTTGTATGAGAAGTGCCACATAGACTAGGTAGCTACCAAATGGATTCTCATAGCAAATCACATCAGTTCCTCAATTTGTATAACTACTAAAAGAAACCCTTGTAACACACTTTCACATGTGCATTCAAATGCAATCTTCATCGCCACCCGTTCTCCATTCAAGCCACATCAAACAACCACCCTTCTACTAATTCCTACTTCAATCCAAAGTCACCCCAAAAAATATCCTGTTCGCTAGCTCCTCAGACCAAGTCAACTGCACTAGTTAACTGAGTCGACTAGTCATCCACCAATCGATTATATTCCAACACCAATCAACTAGTAAATCCCAAACCTTAAATCCACTTGATGTATTGAGTTTCCCGGTCACCAATTGACTATTGTCCATCACGAGTCGACTATTGATCCTGAGTACGACTACCTCTAAGGTTGAGTCCGTCTATGTTGAATTCTATCCTTGTCCCCCATGAGCACATGTAACTTAACACTCACAGCTCACCGGAGTATTATCATGCAGCTTGACTTTTCCCCTCAAGTCATATAACATTAGGTCATACATCCCTCAGATTCACTTGAACCCTCGGCTCCTCTACGTGTCACCCTTCACACCTCTTGCCTTCATAGTCTACCTCCAACTGTTGTCTTCCTTGTTGCCTTGATGCTCCTCATCTTATAGTCCCTCGATTTACTTCATGCAACCTTCTCCGATCTTTATGGACCTCAAGCCATCGAATTGCCACTTAGAATGTTCCAGAGCTACTCCAACACCATCTCAGTGCTCCTCGTCTTGTTTCCCTCAAATGTGTCATACTATCCTTCTCCAATCTAAGCGGACCTCCAAGACACTATGCATGCCACCTTAACCACGCTAAGCCATACCATATGAGCACTCCAAGCTCCATATATGCTCCTACATTCCCTTGCACACTCAAACACACATCAAATACATATGACAATGTCTAACTTAAATCCACTTAGGTATTGAGTTTCCTAGTCACCAATCTGTTATTGTCCATCACCAGTCAATTGTTGATCTTGAGTACGACCACCACCAAGGTTGAGTCCACCTATATTGAGTACCCTTATCCCCCATGGGTACATGTCACTTAATACTCACAACTCACCGGAGTCTTACCATGCAACTTGACTTTGCCTCTCAGCCATCTACCATTAGGTCATACGTCCCTTGGATGCACTCAAACCCTTGGCTCCTCCACATGTCATCCTTCATGCCTCTTACCTTCGTAGTCTACCTCCAAAGTTGTCGTCCTTGCTACCTTGATGCTCCTTATCTAGCAATCCCTCGATCTATCTCATGCAACCTTCTCTTATCTATATGGATCTCGAGTCATCATGTTGCAAACTTAGAATGCTCCAGAGCTACTCCAACGCCACCTCGATGCTCCTCGTCTTATGGTCCCGCGAACGTCTCCTTCTCCGATCTAAGAGGACTTCCAAGACACTGAGCGTGCCACCTTGACCACGCCAAGCCATCAACCATATGAGCTCTCCAAGTTCCATGTATGTTCCTGCATGCCCTTGCACACTCAAACACACATCAAATACACATAGTAATGTCTAACTTAAATCCTTTGCCCAAACATGAAAATCCAAAATCACACCGGACCACTTGGAGCACAATTGCACCAACAAATGGTTGTTATATTAGGCCCGAGTAGTTTGGACAATGATTGGACCTAAGAAAGTTAATGGGTCGATTTTCTCTTTGGGTAGGTCATTATGCTAAAGCTCACCTCAACAATATGTTAGGTTAAATTAGTACAACTTTTACCATCCATGCACCTAAATTTAAATGTTATGTTGCATTTCTACTATAGCTATGTAGTATTTATTAATTCAATAAATTACTACCTAGTCAAGTCAACCACTTCACATACATATATATATATAGGCTTCTTATTAAGGAAAAAATAAGGTCATTCTCTTTCTCTTAATTTACCATTTTATGCAAAAAAATAATCGAAACCATTTTCCAAGTCATGACTGAATGCCATCGTAATAAAAAAAACATGTGATATAGGGCATCAAACACAGAATAATAATACAAACAATCAGACCAGCCAGATGAAGTGTCTGTGGTTTCATCATATAAATGCAATAATGGGAACTAAGTTCCATCTGCATCTCTTTTTCTCCTACTATCTACTAAGATCTAGTTAGTCAAATGACAACATAAACTATAAACATAAAAATATGGATAGCGTGAATTTTCCAAAATTAGAGAAATAAAATTTAGATGTAAAATGGGAAAGAACCATCAAAAAAATCTTAGTGATCTAGATAATCTGTGCAGGATGGCAAAGATAGCTTGAAGCTACAATAAATAGAGTGATTGACAGCTTTAAATTACTTTGTTTATATTATACAGTGAGGAAACTATCATATTAACTGAAGGAAGGTAACTTTTTTGAAAAAACTAATACTCAGGTAAGAAGAATGAGAAAAAGCTAACATTCAGGTAAGAAGAATAAAATAGCACTAAATTCCCATGAATGGCATACTCATACCTGACTCCCAACAAGAGTAACAATGTTAAACATTCAACATCTCCAACATCATGCATAAAACAATCAAGGTAGTGATATTGCAATGATATAAACCAATTATCTAGAGAGATACTATTAACAAGAAAAGATGAACAACTCATAACATAGGCAAAATCATACCTTAGGAATAGTTGCCGCAATCCAGGAACTACTAACAGCAGAGCCAATATAATCACTTTCAATTACCTTTTCTTGAACCAAAGAAAATGATTCTGTCACTGGCTCCACAAATCCTTGGTCTTGACTAGCATATCCTTCAAGCTTTTCAAGTTCACGAATTTGCCAAATTAACTCCTCTTTATGTTTCCAGAAAGTTGAATTTCGATGCTGATGGAAAAGGATCCAAAAAGTAAGAACATTTTTTCATCTAGATATAAGCTAGTAAATCATAGGCTGCATTAGACACTATTTGTTTGTTGAATTGGACAGTACACACTCACTAGTGAAAGACCGTATTCTGAAACACAAAAAAGGATGGTAATATCATTTAAGCAACACGACAAGGATGAGCAAACTAGTAAATCCTAGAGCACTTAATACACTCAGTTTCACTGTCGTTAGTATCATTGAGTTATTCTCCAGGCACAGGTAGAGTACTGGTGGACATATGAATTTTCTTCTTCAAGACGAACTAAAACAACAAAAGTAGTAATTCTTCGAAAGAATGAAAGAGTAGAAAAGGGCAGAAAAAGGACAATTTTGATTGATTCGCATACTTTTGGAAGTGGAGGGAGTCCCATAGCTTGAAACCCATGGCTGGCAGTGGTTGGAACTATGAGATCTTCCAAACTGAGCACCGGTTTCGCTTCCCAAACGCAAGCATCTTCTACCAAGTAGTCTCCCACCACATCCCTCTCTACACCCAACAACTCCTTCTCGTCGCCTCCAATCCCGAGCAGTTCGAACAGCTCCACGGCAGAGGGGCACCCGACGAATCCATCGACAGGGCGACGGTCGTGCAGCGGATGAGACCGGCGGTGGGCGTCGAAGTCGCAGTTGGAACAGAGGAGCGCGCGACAGGGGGAGGAGGCGCAGAGGATGGAGGCAGGCGCGGAGCGGCAGCCGTCGCAGAGGAGCGCGCGGCGGTGCTGGGAGGACACTACGTTGGCGTTGTGGACATTCCGGTCGCAGGCGATGCAGAGCCGGGCGGCGTCGGCCCGGCAGAACAAGAGCGCCCTTGCTTTCCCACAAAAATCGCAACTTTCTTCATCAATTCCTCCTCCTCCTCCTCCTCCTCCTTGGTTTACCTGCCCTATCTCTGCTGCTTCCTCCTCTTGTCCCATTGCTTGAATTGCTTCAATCTTCTTCCGCTTGAACTGGATTGGCTGTGCCGAGCAATGGAGGCGACGACGGGAATAAATGGCACAGTATGTTGATTGAAGAAAGGACATCTAGCGCGCGGCCAAAACAGGACCAGTGGACAAGAAAGAGTAGAAGTGTCTCGAAGCATTCAATTCATACGTTGACGGGTGAGAGTTGGAAGATTTTTTGTTTTTTGTTTTTTTGTTGGTGCTGTTGTTTTCTTTTATTTATGATTAAGCCTTTTGTCTTTGATTAAATTGATTTTAATTATATATAAAATTATCATAATTTTGTATTTCCTAACTAAAATATTTATTAATTATTTACGTATATATTTATATCATATTAAATATATCTTTGAGAGTTTTTTTTAATTGATACAATTTTGATTTTCTTTTCAATATTTTTTTTTATTTTAAAAATACAAAGCCTTAATAAAAATGGGGTAAAAATAAAAAAATATCCCAAATTTATCAAATCATGATATAGACGTCTTTTTAAAAAATAAATAAATAAAAAGACACCCTATCAAATGTTTTATCTCAAAAATATTTTTTATTTCAATATTATTGTAATACTATTCTATATTACTATAATGTATAAAAATTATTTTATAATTATTATAATATGTTTAAGGTTTAGAGTTTATGATTTAATTTGATTAAAGTAAAATAGATCATTTTTTATATTAGCTATCGACTATTATATTAAAATATTATTTTATTAATTTGATAAAAAATATTTTAAATTAATTAAGATTATTTTAAAATGATGAAACTATTAATATAATATTATTATAATAGCTATAGAATTATTTTTATATGTTATAGTAATTAATCGTAACTGTTACAATAGATTAAAAATAAGGAATAATATTGTAACTGTCATTCAAAAGTTTATATATATTATAATAATTATTCGATAATTATTTTAATAATAAGAGGTATTTTAGAGATAAAATATTTCATTTGATGTTTAATTTGGAATACCTTTTTATTTTTACCCATAAAAATCTATTAGCAATTTAAATATTAAAAATAATATTAAAAATGCAACTCCCTTGGTAAGATCTTGCGGTCTCTTAACCAAAGTCTCAAGCAAAATATCCACGCGCATGAGATAAGATTGTAGTCTCTTAACCAAAGACACAAGCAAAATGCCCACATGTATAGAATAAGATTGTTGTTCGAGTGTTGATCATCATCTAGAACTGATTGCTACGGGAAACAGCCACTTCAACTGAAATTTTTGACCTGCCAACTGAACTCAATGCTTGTTCCTGATAACAATTCTCTTTTGTTCAAGACATCGCAACGAACAAGCATTCTTTTGCCTTCTAATCTTCTACCGTCGCCTTATTTTTTAGCTGGCGCCGCCAACCACCGCCTTTTAACTCATCCATATAAATTCTGAAGAGCTCCGCTGTGCTCTGCTTCTCCATAGCTTCTCTCTTTCAGAAATGGAGCTTTCCACTGATGATAATGCTCGACTGGGCTCCGGGAAGATGGGATATGGGTTTGTTAGCCGCACGCACCTCTCTGTGTTCTTCTTCTTGTTCTTCTTCTGATCCGACTGCTGAGTGTTTTTTTTTTCTCTCCACATTTGGCAGATGCAAGCATTATAGGAGAAGGTGCATGATTCGAGCACCCTGCTGCAGCCAAATCTTTCACTGCCGCCACTGTCACAATGAGTCCACGGTATCAGCCGCTAAGTTCTCTACTTGCTGCTGCCTGTTTTAATATCTTTTTTTGGCATTTTGATGTTTGCATGCAGAACGACCATCATGAAATGTGCCGGTTTGAAGTTGAAACCGTGAGTTCCGGATCCCTGAACATTTCTCCGAGTAGGTTTTGTGCACTTTCTCTTCATCCGTTAACTTTGGTGGATTTGCAGGTAATCTGTGCGATTTGTGGCACCGAGCAAAGAGTGAGTGGGGATGAACCTTTCGTTGTGTTTGCCTGAATACAAGTTTACCACCCTTGTTTGCCATGTTTCCACAGGTTGCGCAAGTCTGTTCCAACTGTGGGATCAACATGGGAGAGTATTTCTGTGAGATTTGCAAGTTTCATGATGATGATGTAACTTTACTATTCATCAATGGATGATGATTGCAGCCTTTCTGATATATATATACATGATTTGGTCTTTTCTCATGCCTGTATATTGTTTGTTGATTTGCCAGATTGAGAAAGGGCAGTTTCATTGCAATGAGTGTGGAATCTGCAGGTCAGCCATAGCTTCTATGTGTTCTTGTGTTGTTCATTCATACTAAAAGTAACAGACTTATTCAAGGTGATTGCGTGTCTGAGCAGAGTCGGTGGTAGGGCGAACTTCTTCCATTGCAAGAAATGTGGTGTGCTATTATCTTCTCATTCCAAAGTTTTTGCTTATTTGAAAAATGTAGATCTTATTCTTTGTTTTTTCATTTGTTTTATGCTGTGTTGCAATCTCCAAATGTATGCTTGGTCCATTAGGTCACCGATAATGGAATCGAATATCATGTTTTTTTTGTTACCTTCATGGAATTGAACCTGATCTGTTATCTATCTGTTATGCCAGATTATGTTCTTCTTCTAACAGTTACACAAGTTTTTGCATCTTCGATAGATACTATAATATTGAGCTTACTAGATTGCATCTCAAATCTAAGTAATTTTACTTATTTGTTCAATAATCCGTTAAAACTGAAAAGAACTGCTTAGAACATCTATTACTAGGACAGTAGGTCATATAGAAAGATGCCAGTATTCATTAAAAGAAACAAATTCTGTCTGAAGAATTGGTCAAATTATAATTTTCCTGATTTCAGTTCCTTCAAAATTCCTATGTTCCTCCAGTATCAAATTCTCTGTCGATATGTTATGTAGGATCCTGCTACTCTAATAGCTTGCTCAACAAGCATTCGTGTGTGGAGAACTCAATGCGACACCACTGTTCGATCTGTTACGAGGTCTGTAATGATGCCATCCATACTTAAGGTTTCTGAAACGATGTCTAATTGTTAGGAACTCGATGCAGTATCTCTTTGACTCACTGAAAGAAACAACTGTTCTCCAGTGTGGGCACACTATGCATTCAGACTGTCTCAATGAAATGTTGAAGCATGAAAAGTAAACATCAATGTTTCATAACACTACTTACTTCGTATATCTGTTAATCTTTACCATTTGAAAATCTTAACTCATTTTCGTTATCACGGATGTAGATATTGTTGCCCGATATGCTCCAAGTCAATAATGGACATGTCAAGTATCTGGAAGAAGTTGGATGAGGAGGTAAGAGAAAAATGTATCATCAATTTCTTGTTTCACTAGCTAGATCCTTTTAGTAAAAGGTTATAATGAATGATCTAAAGTTCTCTCTTTTGCAGATAGAAGCAACAGAGATGCTAGAGGGTTACAGATCAAGAAAGGTTAGTGCTGTTTCTACAAACTATTGCTGATGATGACTCCATGATTCTGAACATTTTTGTTCTCTGGAAATTTTGAACTTCATCATACTCGAGACACAATAAGATTGCACTTCATACTCAACTTTTGTTCAAGAGTTAAGATGATTAGGAATGATTACTAAATTTTTCTTCTAAATGTTTAATTTTGTAGGTGTGGATCCTCTGCAATGACTGCAATGACACTACTGAAGTCGTCTACCACATCATCGGCCAAAAATGCTCTCATTGCCACTCCTATAACACTCGCAGGATTTCAGCTCCTGTAATTCCTGAATGACTGGATCCTGCACGTTTAGTTTGATCGCCTGATCGAATGATCTATTGATGCATGCACCTACAATTATGGATGTCTTGATTTTGAACTACACCTAAAAAGTAAAGTCACAAACAAAGCAAGCCATTTGTAGATTTGAAGTATGCTTCTAAAGGGCATGTAGATCACTCTCTCTGATTCTTATAATGACTTGTTGTCGATAAATAGTTTTTTGTTATCATGCATCCCTGTTTTATACATTGAAGAAATGTTAGCGTGGTCGTTCGGAGTGATTCAATCTTGTTGATTGTATATTTTTTCAAACAAACTTAGTTTTATGTAAGTTTGAGCTTGGTCAATGTCAAATCACATATTAGTATTGAGTTAGATCAGAATTTTTATTCGATTAGAGGGGACTTAACCTCAAGAATTGTCTTTATCTTGCAACAAATCTATCTTATTTACAAATATAAATAACCTTGTTGAGGTCCTATGGGTTTGACTTAGTTTATGCTCTCACAGCTCGCAAACCTCAGAGTGCTTCAGTATCTTGTATACAAGCTTCATTCTTGTCCTATAAGATACTAAAAAATATTTGGAGTATAACTTGAAAGGTAATATAAATTTTTGTAGGCATGAAAAGCATTAGAAAAAAAATATCCAGCACAAGAAGTTTCAGTCCATGCGAGATTTAAAAAAAAAATTATTATATATAATTTTATCATATTTTACGAGAGATTATTTTTGAAATTCAAATTCATGACTTTTAAATTATACGATAATAATTTTATCGTTGTACGGCTCCCCTTCAAAAGCATGCTTCACTTTATTATTAATATTTGCAATGTACACTCCTGCCTGCCTAAACAGTTATAACCTCACCTACCTGCCTCATCTTCCGATCTACATCTGCCTAAATTAATGCTGCTCGCCCAAGTATTATTTTTGAAGTCCTTTAGTTTTTATTGAATAATGCACCTTTTGTCTTCCCTATGGGTTGAAGAGAGATCCTATCGGCTGAAGAGAGGAGGATTTACGAGGAAAATAAAAATAAAAATCAAAAAAATAGAGAGAAGTCATCGTTCTCTATGCTTTATCAAAAAGAATAATTTTATTCAATAATAAATATTATATTTAAAATAACTAGATAAATCTTTAA
This sequence comes from Hedychium gardnerianum, assembly GCA_038050645.1. Lineage (NCBI taxonomy): Eukaryota > Viridiplantae > Streptophyta > Magnoliopsida > Zingiberales > Zingiberaceae > Hedychium > Hedychium gardnerianum. The sequence goes on along the minus strand of JBBUKS010000113.1, from coordinate 1,997,642 downwards.
ATTGACAAATCTTAATTTATATAATAAATAAAAATTATCAAAAATATACTAATATTATAAAAATAAAAATTATTAAAAAAAATAAAAAATCTCTAAAAAAATAATATTTTTTGAATCCGAAAATTTGACGGTTATGGATTTCATCTGATAACAAATTTATATCTCTAAACAAATTTTGAATGAAAAAAAATACTTAATTTTGATATTTGAGTCAAAAGAATATTCCATAATATTTAGGGAATACAAAAGAATACTTGTGGTGAAATTTGATTCTAAATTTAAAAAGAATGGGTTATATTCTTTCAGAATATTTAAGAAAAATAGAGAATTATTTACTTATGAAATTTGAGCAGTTTATATTCATTTTATTATTATTATTAATGATAATGTTTATATTGACAAGACATACGTACCTTTACGTCATTACGTAGCCTTTGAAAGTACACAATAGAATTAAGTAATCAAATTAATACTAACTTTGGACGTATCTATCCAATCAGTAGCAGCCACATATAATATAAAAAAACATCTGATTTCATTAATTAATAGCTAGCAGCACAATGATAATATTGCTCCATTAAAACAGGGTCCAAGGAATTCCTTCTCTTTCTTTTACTCCTTTTTGTCAGAAAGGTTCCAGACCTTTTCGAACTGTTCAAGTGATATATAATAGATGATTGGTTAATTTCCCATCTCTTTTCCTTCGACAACATGCCGATCATGTTATCGTTTAGATCAGTGTTCTGTACAAGATTAATTAGCTCACTAGCTACAAGCCTACAAGGAGGAGGAGGAGGAGGAGGAGGAGGATTGCAGTGGCTTTCGAAATATTCTCTGTCCAGGAGCGAGAATGGCCAAGGGATCATATGTGCGTTTTCTATGGCCAAACGTCTTCCATCTGTCACCGTAGTGCCCGTTCCACTCTTCCTGTGTTGTATAGTATGGCAAGTACTGTTTCATTTTGATTCCTGCCTTGTTGCAGAAGTCTACGATCTCAGTGTTCTGTTTCAGTGCTCGGTCTAAGCTGCCATGGGATGGAGCTGAGGACAGCAAGGCCACCAGGTAGAAGATCTCCTCGTCTGGTATCACTGCTGATGTTCTGTTATCCCATCTGCATGAATGCACCCAACACCATTAAAGTTAAAGTTGAGCAGGATAAATGGTGACTTAGGTAGCTGCTTACTTCGATCGATTAAGTGGATACAGGAGAATGGGGCCATTGTTGCTGTCTGTGAGAATTTTGCCAAAGACTTCCTCTGCAAAGTCTTTGATTCTGGTTCGTGGTATGAAGAGGTTGAGCCATGGATGTGGGATCTCCCACAGACCTTTGGACCTCAGCTTCATTTCCGACACATGGACTCTATCCAAGAACTCCAAATAGGAGACCTCCGATTGGAAAAGCGTGGATTGTATGTATCTCAGCTTAGACAAGAGATGTTCCACTTCCTGTACGATCGATCGATCAGGAGTTTGTTCAGGTATATTAATTTTCATGCAAGCTGAATATTGATATACCTGGTTCATGCTTTCAGCTTCATGTCGGTTGAAGTTCTTAGTCATCTCGAGGCAGAACAAGATCTTGCCATCGGAATCAAATTGGCTTGCTTGGGCAGGATCCTGTGGGTCGAATGATGATCTCCAGTTGTTGAGAAGTCCTGTTCTATTGATGATGACGAAGCCTTCGATGTAGTCGAAGGTCTCCTTCGCCGATATCAGCATTTCCTGGTCCTCGGTAAAGCTAGCGAAGTCAGAGTACAATACTCTAATCCATCTCACCTGCCGCCAGAGACATGCAAGCGTACTTGATTACATGCTGATCATCATTATATCCGGTTACATGCTTGTTCGGATTTGCTTACCATCTCTGGAGCTGGTTCCAGTGCAATCTGAGCTCTGGTGATGATTCCGAACTGACCCAGACCTCCGAGAGCAGCATGGAAGAGATCAGCATTCTGTTCCTTGGAACAATTCATCACCTCTCCTTTGCCTGCGTTGATTCATATGTAACTTGATATATACGTAATTCGAATGTAAAATTCGATCGATGACAATTTGATGAAGTACCTGTGACGATCTCGAGTTGGTTGACATTGCTGATCTGGGGACCGTGCCGGAAAGCTTGGCCGCTGATTCCGGCGTTGGATAGCGTTCCTCCGACAGTGAGGCGGAGGTAGTCGGTCCACGACTTGGGCGCCAGCCCATGCTTCAAACACTCCTCCAGCACATTAATCCACAGCTCTCCTCCGGGGGCGTCGGCGTACGGCTGATCTCCGTTATGCGACACACGCGTCCCGCCGCCGAGCGACTCCATTCGCACCACGATCCCACCGTCGGCCTGGGCCTGGCCTCGAAGAGAATGCCCATGCCCGCGGGCCGCCACCGTCAGCTTCGATCCCGGCCCCAGCCGGAACACGTGCCGTACGGTGGAAGCGACGTCGGAGACAGACGCCGGGTGCACCACTGCCGCCGGCAATAACCGGTATCGGTTCCCGAAGTCCTTGGCGGCCAGGTGCCCATCGTCGAAGCTCAATTTGCCTTCGAGGCGGAGGGCCTCGAGCGGCGAGGGTAAGACAGGGTCGGAGACGTGCATGGTAACGCTGCCAAGGAGTACCACGACGACAAAGAGTCGAATGAAACAGCTTTGCATGGTCATTAATTAGGGGAAGAAGATCAGTGAGAGAGAGGTAGAGCAGAGAACATGGCAGTGAAGGGGAAGCGAGGGAGATATATATAAAGGCTGAGTCGAGTGTTGGTGGATTGGTCTACCATTCTTCGATTCACTGAATCGTAAGAAGACTGACTACTTGGATTCCATCGTATCAAACTTAGATTTGATTCCTGGTCACCGTGCAGTGGTCGTTTTTGGTCGTCTCTCCTTAGTGCTCGATCATATATCCTTTCAAAGATTCTATTAGACCATTCGACTCACCTCTCATCGACACGCATTCCATCTCACCTATCATGAGATTTCAAACGAGGCCCTGGCCTTGTCGTCGGCCTCGGCCTTGTCGGCGGCCCCGGTCGGATGAATCTAGCTATATATATCGTGGCGGCCGCGGAGTCGGTGGGGTTGAAACAGAGGAGGCCTTCTGTCGCTCCTACGAGCGAGTTAAGGATGGGCCTGGGCTCGCTCGTAGCATCCTCACCAGTCATGCATCCGCGCAAAACCGTACTGAAACTTTAATTTGGATTCGTTCCTTAAGCAAAACACAACACATAACAGCAATCGTCAGATGGAAGGGCTCACAGCTTTCTGAGCTGAGAGGAGAGGAGAGGGACGGTTGTCAAAGGCTAGCTATAAAGTGGCAACTACAACCCTAGCTAGGTATGGCGAAAGCCTGAAATAGTAGGCTAGCTAAATATCTGTGAAAGTAAAACGATCCTTTTTTTAAAGAGTATTTGTGGCAAGCTGACTAGATTGAGACAGTAACTTAAACATACTGTTCTAGTTCTAGTAAAGGAGCGATCTATTTGCTTTCGGGCGCATTTAAAATTATGAAAATTTTAAAAGACGTATTTTATTTTTAGAATTTTTAAAGTGTGTATTTATTTTTCATTTTACTTTTTTCCATCAATCAATTATTGTAGTGCTACTGTATTCAAAATAAATAAATAAATAAAAATAAGATGAAAATTTGACAAATGAAAAAAAAAATAATTAATTTGACAATCAAAATAATCTCTAACATTAACTTAAATATATGCTTAAATAAATAAATCTTAACTCCTAAAAGGTGAAAATTATAAAAAAAAAGACTATTGATACTTTCAAAAAAATCTTAAATGATATTTTTTGAATTCAAAACTTGATCAATTATGAGTTTCACTTAATAATAAATATAAATCTCTGAACGAGTTTTGATTTAAAAAAATAATATCTCATTTTGATACATAAGTCAAAAATTATGACCCGTTAAAACTCGGCTCATCCTGTATCCGTCCAACATCAACAACATCATTGTGGTGATGTTTGAATATCACTTTAATATTCCATAAACTCTAAAATTAATACCACTATGATATTTGAAATGTAATATTACAGTGATGTTATTTTTTAAAATATAATAATACAATAATGTTATTTTTGAATGTATTATCATAATAATTGATAAAAGAGATAAAATAAAAATCAGATACATTTTTATTTTAAATTTCATAACTTTAATTGCGTCTTTGGTCGATTGCTGATTTACTTTTGAGCTGGGCGTAATATTGGGGATGGTTTCAGGTCCAAATTAGGTAGGATTCTTACTGATCACGGGGGGACCAGGTGCCACTTGCGAGTTGAGAACGCTCGATGCGTGCTTCTTATCATTTTTACGAATGCCGTTCCACGCGATCTAGCCGACTGTGGCCTAACCAAAGCTTTGCGTGCTTTTTAGCAGCTAGCGTCATGCCGTTGTAGGCTTCCCTAGCGACAAAGTGAAAAGGGAGGAGGGCATTTGGCCGCGATCTGTCTCTTTACGATACAAATATTCTTTCTCGCACCAGCAGCAAGCAACGGAGAGCCCAGTGCAGAGAAAAGTTGCAACAGCGTAAGAGGACCCCAGTCGTCGGTCAGTGGTGTAATGTGCTCATATTGGTCGGCCATCAGGAGCGGGTTAAGTGGTCAAAATGTGGGCTGTCAGTGGGTTTGGTGAATGGGAACGGCGACACAGTCGTGGCTCGAACTTTGACCCGGCCTGGACCGAATATGTTGGGTGGTCCTCTTATCTCCCAATAATGATGCACACTAGAAAAATAGACAATCTCATTTTGTTTGATTCTTGAATTTTTTTTTAATGGCGGAAAGGTTCCTTCTAGATTTATTGAGCGCAGTTCTTATAAAATTATCATTTTAAATATGCGTAAGAGTGTGAGAAATTAAGTGGATGGAAGTCGGTCTCAGTGACGAATTTATTGGGTCAATTGAGTTAGGTAGGTGGGTTGCTTGGACTTGTGCGAATGAGAGAAAAAGACTGTTTAGTTATTAAAAAAATGATCATTTCTTAAGTTTGTACGTATCCAAATATTATATTACGGAGATGTTAGATAGATATTTAAATAATTTAGAATTAAACTATTCGAGAGCAGTAAAATAAGTCTTATAGTATTTACAGAAAATAAAAGATTATATGCTCGTCTATCATAAGTTAGATCAGCTCGAGGTCATTAGATATATTAACTTTGATTTTTTTGGATACTAAGATAATATGAAATTTATATCAAACTACATATACTTGCTAGTTGGGGGAGTTGTCTTAAAAAAGTGTAAAATAATCTCTTGTTGCATCTTCTATCATGGAAACAAACTTCATAGAATGTTATGAGACATCCAATTATGAAATATAGTTGAGGAATTTTATCACAAGACTATATATAATGGACAATATTGATAGATTGTTTAAGTTATTTTGTAATAATAAATCAACAATTCTATATTTCAACAACAACAAGAGCTCGGCGAAGTCAAAACATATAGATATTGAGTTCCTAATTGTAAAAGAAAAAGTTTAAAATGGACGGTTGTTAATAAAGCATATCAGACAAATTTCATGATTACGGATCCACTTACTAAAGGAGTGCCACCCAAAGATCAATTTTGATTCATTTTTTTTGTCCATCCAAAATTAGGTGGAAGTAACTTTCTGTCTCTTTCGGTGTTGATTCCGATGACGACCATCAACTTGGCATGGTCGTAGAACTCGCAAAGATGAAATCAAGATTGTGCGACCTTGCAGTAAGGACACCATTGCCTCATCACTATGAGGCCGCACATTCTCCTCACCGTGAGGTCGCAATGCGCACAACCTCATGGTGAGGTATGCAATCTCACGACGAGGTTGCCACGGCCTCCTCGCAACAAGGTCACGATCACATCCTCCTCACAATTGGTCATGGCCTTGTGCAAGGTCGTTGTTGCCTTCTCGTAGCAAGGTCACATCCACACGACGTTGCAATGTCGCTATGGGGCAACTTGATGCGAAGCAGCAAAGTTTGGAGTTTTGGGATCGTTTTGATCTACGACCATGAGCGGGTAAACTTTGACCAACCATAACTTTTGACTCGAGTTGAACCGTGACATTTAATTAGTTAAATTGAAGCTCGTTCAGAGATATATAATTAATTACTAGGTGGAACTCATAACAATCCAATTTCAGGCTAGAAAATCATCATTTAAATTATTTTCGGAGGCTCTGAACAATTTTTATCATTGTTTAGAGTTATTTTCATCTTTTGTGTCTTTAGGTTTTTAAAAACTATTTAAACTATTTGTTTAGTTGTTTTAGGCGGTCTTCAATCAATAATAATTTGTCCACGCCTTTCTTCTTTTGCTAAATGATGAGTTTGATTATCTATTTCTTGGTATTCTGTTGAATCAACAAGGTTTAGAAGATTATTTTCGGTATTCGCAGTCGAATCAACGGGATCAATAGGTTGCGCTAGGTCATGACCCCACAACCTCGTGACAAGGTTAATATGGTGACCTTGCGGTGAGGTCATTGTTGCGGCTTCACAATGAGGAGGCTGCGACAGTCTCACCATGAGGAGGTCGTGGCAGCTGTGATGAGGTTGATGGCTATCGTGGTTCGCTTGTTGGATTATTGGTTATGGTAAGAAGGATTTGTTTATTTTCTTTAGTCGTTTATTTTTATTATCTTTTTTTTCACTATTTCGGCCAAATACCGTGGATAGTCAAACCGCCAATTAACGAATGGGCTAATGTACGTGCTTCTCCCGAGGTATTTGATAGGAGGATGAGGAGCCTGAAAAGCACTTTAACAGAGGGTTAGAATGGCTTCGTGGATGAATCCCGGGAAGCCACTCCGACACTACTTGAGGTGTTATGCTAAAAGACGAAAATGGAGAAGAGGAGTAGAACCAAGTGGAGTTGAAAAGAATTTGGAATCCATTGTCATTACTTTCGTGAGTGTTTATATGATTGTTAGGAGAACATATCCACGTCAACCGAAATATCATCATTGTGGAAACCGGTGAGGGCACCAGATCCGACAGCCGTTAGTTATCTCTCCATTCATCCAACGCCACATATTCGTAGGAGAGCATCTAGGAGACCGGATTTAACAACCTCATAAATGCTCCCCCATTCTCAAGATGTCACACATCCTAGAATATTTATAGTCATTGTTAGCTAGCCCGTATAGGGCGTAGACCTATCTTGAGGGTGAAAAAGGTGAGGTCGATGTGGAGTGACCTTGAGAATACACGATATTGAGGTCAGTCGCTGAGATCGAGTCAGAGATTATGTCAGGTCAATCGTTGAGAGTAAACTAGAGATTATGTCAGGGAGTTGCTGAGGCTGAACCAAAGATGGCATGGAGATGAGCCAGAGATGATGCCGAGATCAAGAACTGAGACTAAGAGATATTGTCAGGACGATAAGCCAGGGATGGATTCAGTGTCTGGACCTAGGGCTGGGCCAAGGATGATGTCAGTGTCTGGACCTAGGACTAAGCTAGGGATGATACTGGGATCTAGAGTTGAGACTGAGAGATAATATCAGGACTTGGGGCTGAGCCAGAGATGATATTGGGATCTGGAGCTGAGCTCGAGATGGTGCCGGGATCGAAAACTGAGACTGATAGATAATGTCAAGACTTAGAGCTGAGCCAAGGATGACTTCAGTGTTTGGACCTAGGATTGAGCCAGGATGACGTTAGTGTCTGAACTTAGGACTGAGGTAACACTAGGATCTGGAGCTGAGCTAGAGGTGATGTTGGTGTTTGAGTTGGGTTGATCAGACCCAGAATTCATATATGCTGGATCTAATTAATTTCAAATCATGATTGACTCACCTCAACTTTGAGTGACAGCTCAACATGACTCTGGACTTCACGTGACATGTGGAGGCTGTAGATTTCCATCACACCATTCATCTTTCTTTTTCCCCTTAGAGATACTTATGAAGTACATAAAGCATTAGGATCATGCTAGCAAGATGGATCTATTAAATCAAGCAAATCAATTGAGTGTCAAGAAGACTAATCTAATTACTTGTATAATCATCGAAGAGCTATCTGAGATGACTTTATAATATTATTTAATTATTCGTGTGCACCTAAAATATTTTAAGGTAAAATCTTAAACGACATACCTATTATGCTACCGCAAGTATACGATTACGTTGTTAGTAATAAAAATATCGATCCCACAGGGACTATGAATTAAGCACTAGCTAAGTTTGCGAAGGAAGTTATCTAGACTATCGAATGTTGGTTGTAAGCTTGTGAACTAGAGAGAGAGAGAGAGAGAGGGAATTGTAAGTGAGTTGGTGAAAGTGGTTTGGGGAGCGACTCTAGGACTACGGTTTCATTGCAATGCTAGATGATGTGTTATGAATCATTCATTTCTTATCTTTTATATTCATGCTCTTATAGTGAGTCTAATTAAATACCGATACAACCCCGCGACGGATGCACCGGAGTGTTTACCCTATTGACATTCAATGCTATTAAGTAGAAAATATAACATAGAAAATTTGGTTAAAGGGATACCCCCTATCACATGAGGGTCCCCTGGTCATATAATCTAAATTACATAAGTCACTTTCTAACACGGAATTAAGGTAAATCCATTAAGCCTTAATTAGATACTCTCTTGTGGAGAATTACCATCATTTCAAGGTGAAGACTCTAGAACATCTGGTTAAATAGACACCTTTTGTCATGAAGAGCCCCCCGGTCATACGATCTAAAGTGTCTCCCCTATGTGATGATCAATCCTTCACATCCATTTAATTAAATATGTCATTAATTAATAAAAGTTCACACACACATTTCATCAAACAAGAACAAGACATAAGTATGTTATTGAAACAAGAAAGTGGGAAATCCATAGAGTTTAATATCATCACCACACTACAATTACTCCCCACATCCTATAGTATAAAGATCTACTCCATAAACAAGGAAACTAAACGCAAAGACATCAAAGAAAATATTCTACAACTCAAATCGAAAGAAAGGAGAAAAGAAAGTTTAGCCGATTAAAATTTGGATCTTTGGGAGTGGTTTCTTAGCTTGGATGATGGACGGAGTAGAGGAATCAGCCTCGGATCATCGATAATTCGTAAGAATCTGGTGCGAAAATGAACCTAGTGGGTTCCCAAGAGGAGAAGATCTTTCTCCCTCAAAAAGGGGGAAGAAGACCCCTTTTATAGACGGGAGCATGACCCCTGCTTTTCAATCACACAGCCATGTCTCCAAGACACGACCGTGGCGTGTAATGGCCAAGAGGAGAAAGCACGATCGTGGCTTCCAAGCATGGCCAGGCTGTGGGTTTCTTCAGTAGATGAGGCATGGTCGTGACTCTCAGGCACGGCCGGGCCGTATAAATCTCTGACCTTGGAACACGGTCGTGCCTTTGGGCACGACTCTGGCATGAATATTGAGCTACTCTCTTGTTGAAGTACGATCGTGCCTCTCAGGCTCAACCCTGTCTTGGGTCTTGCTGGAGTAGAGACACGACCGTGTCTAAGGAAACACGATCGTGTCGTGTGTTCTGGCTGGGCAATTGATGCTCTTGGGAGACACGACCGTGTCTCCATGAGACACTACCGTGTCAGCTGATAGACTTTCTCCTTTGCTACTCCAATGTTCATTTTAGCTTCATTTTTGCTCTAAACGCATCTTGTTAATGAAAATAGAAAAAGAACAGATCTTTGAACAAAATAGAGTGAAAGCATGACAATATGATAAAATAGGGTGTGATAATATAAATCATAATCAATGAATACATGAAGGCGTGCGTCAAATAATGCATAAAAATATATATTATCTACGCACATCATACCCCTAGACTTAAATATTTTCTTGTTCTCAAGCAAAAACTTGCAATCTAGATTCATGTGGTAATAAGAGACATCATAATCCCTAGTGAGTCATGTTAGTCCTATCCTATAGTTTCATTGGTGAGCATGATATAAAGTTTGAGAATGACATAAGTTAAATTTCTCCATGCTCAGTGCGATGAGTGACGTAACAATTCAAGTTTCAACTCCAAGCCTAGTCAATTCGTCATCTAACCGTGTTTCTTGTGCTTCCAGCGATAGACACTTGCTTGTCACATGCATGATTCATCTTTTTCAAACTATACAAGGTCTCAAAGGATAGCTCAGATCAAGAGAAACATAATAGTTATTTTCTAGTAACCTAACTCGGTCTCAAAAGGATAATTTATTGGTTTCCACTCATGATAACTATTTTTATTTATTCAATTATATTTTTTTTGTGCTTACAAGATATAGCATTATGTAGCACTATAATAAGTAAAAGAGATTTTTAATTTTTCCAAATGAGTTGTCATGATTTGAGTTTCTCCAGTAACCAAAATATAGTTGAAAAATCACCTTAGAAACACAAGTACTAGTTCAGTTTTATGAATCATGACTATTTTCAGATGTATTTACTATCAAAGTTAAGCATAGTGTAAATAGATCTTAAAACCAGGCAAATTCTCAAACTTTTCAAAGAAAAACATAACTCACTTCATGCTACTATGGATAGGATAAATTAGATTATTAAGCATACTAGCACATACATCACAACATACGAAAGTCTAGATACAAGTGTGCTAGAATGTTTGCGAGAAAACAAGTCATGCTATAATGTGAAGATGATGCAATTGACAAGCCACAAAATTAAAATAAAAACAAACTAACTCAAATAAAGCAAGAAGCAAAAATAAAACAAACTATGTACATATGTACAACTCTCCCCCAAATTCAAACTTTTCATTGTCCCAATGAAATCAATACGGTGGTGGAGGGTATGACAAAGGAGGGAGATCCTCAGGTGGTGGATGACGTGACCTAGGTGGGAATCTAGGCACATTTGACAAGTTGCCAAGGTGCTCATGATATTGATAAAGTGAGGTCACCTGCTGCCTCATAATCATGGTTTAACAAGCGAAAATAAATTTTCCCTTTGTCATTGCTAGATTTGAAATGAGTTTCAATAGAACTAAGGAATTCTATGGTTAATCTACGATAGGTTGGATAATTTATATTCATCAAGCTACTCCAACCTATGTTATCATTCATCCAATCAATGTCTTCCCTAATTCCTAAGACATTCATGGTATAACTGTCCATGTAATGAGTACAAACAAGTTTACGACTAACTAAGTTATCATATCTAGATTTTTGATCTTCACTGCAGAAAATAATGTCATAAAAATTGGCATTACCCTTGTTGCCGCATGAAGTTCGCTTCCCTTTACCCTTCCCAGTTGTCTTCTCTTTCTCGAATGTCCTCCCTTTTCCTTTGTCGATTCCCTTCCCTTTATCCTTGCCGGAGTCATCGCATGCTTCGGATCCACCGCTTCTTTAAAGTCTTTTCAAAATATTGGACATGGTTAAAATTCTGGTTGGATTAGAGAGTTCTTGGTTGTGGAGAAGGAGAAGAAAGAAGAAATGAGAGATCTAGGGATCTAGATCTTGGATCTTGAATATTGAATCTTGAAGAAAGATCAAGAAAGAGGGAGAAAGGAGGTGGAAGATTTTGAGATCTAGAAGAGGAGAGTTCTTGGAGAGGGGTTTGGAGGAAGGAGAGAGCTTGGATTTTGTTTTGGAGGCAAGATCTAAAGAGGAGAGTGGAGGAGAAGTTGAAAAGGAAGAAGGAGAGAGGAAGAAGAGATTGGAGAAAAGGGAGGGGGGCACGACTGTGTGCACAACTGTGCCTAGGGTATTAATACCCCTTGGGCCACCCCCATGGTTGTGCCCAAAAAGCACGTCCTGAGCTGTGATGATCTGTTTGCTTGACACGGTCGTGTCGGAATGACATAGCCATGCCGTGATTTATTTTCTTTTGAAGGAGGGAAGAAACACGGGGAGAGATACGACCATGTAATGAAAATCATGGTCGTGCCATGTATAGTGTTGTGATGATGACATGGTCGTGCCCTCCTAGCACGGCCAGGGCATGTTTTTCTCTATAGTCACAGCACGACCATGTCTTCCTGGCACAGCCTGGGCATGGTATCTCCCTCGATAAGAGACACTGTCATGTTAGGGAGACACGTCCATCCTCTGCTTTCTGCTCGACTTTTTTTGCTTTGCTTGTGTTTCTTCCTCCGATGACCTTCTACGCCCATGGAAAATCCATGGCCAGCTCGTGTCGGCCAATCCATCTAAAAATAAGAAAATAAAAACAATAATAAGACTCAAATAAAGATAAAATGCAAAGACTAGAAAATAAAATAAAATAATAAAAATAACATCTAAAGTAAACCCTTGGGTTGCCCAAGAAGCGCTTGTTTAGGGTCACGAGCTCGACCCTTATTTGGTTCAACTCGGAGCCTTTGCCTTGAAAGGGTTGATCCTCCATGGTCAGCAAGGCCAAGAACCTCTCTCTCCATCATAGCCTTTGTCGGGATGATATACTTTTCAGATATGGGTCTGACCCTTTGTTCCTTGCCAACAGAGTATGATTCTTCTTGTGACTTTTCCTTCTCTTTCAAAGATTTCTTCTTGGTCTCTTCTTGTTTGACTTCTTCGTATCTATTACATTCATCATATACAAGCAAAGTATAGGATGTATTAGATAAATCAAAACAAGCTCAATCCTCTTCCACTACCAATGAGAGCTTATGATCTTTCACATCAAAGATAGCTCTTGTAGTGGCCAAGAATGGTCTTCCTAGGATGATGGGGATCTTAGAATTCTCCTCCATCTCTAGGACTACAAAGTCGGTAGGGACTATAAAGTTCCCTACCTTAACTAGCACATCCACTAGAACACCCAATGGGTATCTGTGAGAGTGATCTGCTAGTTGTAGTGTCATAGTTGTAAGTTTATAGTCTTTCAATCCCAAATTATTACATAAAGATAGAGGCATGAAGCTAACACTAGCCCTCAAATCACAAAAATCTTTTTGAATAATAGTTGTCCCTATAATACAGGGAATAGAGAAGCTCTCAAGATCCTTCAACTTAGGAGACATTTGATTTGATATGAGAGCACTGCACTCCTCGGTTAGGGCTACCATCTCACCTCCATCCTTCTTTCTTCTGGTTGATAGAATTTCTTTCATGAATTTGAAAAACTTTGGTATTTGTTGCAGAGCATCCATAAGAGGGATCTCAATGTATAGTTCTTTTATTTTCTCCAAAAACTTATCAAATTCCTCATCCCTCTTGGCTTTTAAATTTCCGCTGAGGGAAGGGTATCAACAGTACGTATCTACCCATGGGGCTCCTCTCAATTGGTTTGTCATTCTCGACTTCCTCTTGGATATGATTATTTTATGAAGAGGAAGGAGTTGACTCTCTGATCGGCGTACGCATGTTCCCTTAAGATGTAGCAGTCACTTGGGGTTGCCCCAAGGTCCGTCTGCTCCTTAGTTCAATGACATTGTAGTGCTCAATTGGATTTTGTTCTAGTTTTCCTAGAAATGTTCCTTATGGTCTTGAGGAGGTACTAGTTATTGTAGGCTCAAAAAGAGCGCTAGATGGGGGGGGGGGGGTGAATAACGCGTGTCGCTTTTTCATGTTTTTCGAAATCTCGAGTACGCAATGAAATTAATAACAAACAATGCTAAGACTTTCTTTTTACTTGGTTCACCACCCGGCGACGGCTAGTCCAAGGCCCGCACCCGTATGAGAGCTTTCGATGAGCAATTCACTATAAGCTCGATGAATACAAAGTGCATATAAAAGTAAATATACCGACAACTTGAGAAAATGACGTAAGCTTGAGTGTTGGTTGTCGGAGCAGCGTTTCGGCGTTGTAGAGAGGGTTTTGAAGTAGCACGCAAGTATAAAAGTTGTCTAGTAAGTTGTATTCAAGGTGCTGGTCGAACCCTTCTTTTATAAGTTCATCTAGGTGCCTCTATTACCATTGAGGCGTCACTATTTGGCTAGATCTGATCCTGATCCGAACTTATTGCAGTTTATCCTCTTCCAGGCGCCTCAATCCCTTTGAGGCACCTGGATCACTGACGTGTCAATTTTTGATTGCAGCGTGACCCTGGTCGACCTTATCCCATCCCAAGCACCTCAATCCCTTTGAGGTGCCTGGATGCTGACGTGTGCCGACCAATCGGTGGCTGCCACCTCACCCTTTCGTGCGCCAAGATGATTTAGGCACTTCAATCCCGTTGAGGAGCTTAGTTCGGCTTGAGGCGCTTGGATCCCTTCTAGGCGCCTGGATCAGTAGTTTCTAGGCTTTAGCTTCTGCATCATTGAGTTAGCATATACAAGATATAATATGAATGTAATATGTAAGGTTGACCGTCTTGGGACTGTCTGATTCTGACTTTTGGGTTTCCAGTGAAACCCTAGGTCGAACCGACACCTATTGTTCCCTCAACGGGGAATGCATCCTCACCTACTTCTCTCAGGAGAGTTTACCTGTTGCTAAACATCTAGACCTCCAGACTATTTGGACTTTTGCTCAGCATTTGATCTTGACCTCTAAGACTTCACTCTAGACGTTCGATCCTCGACCTGCTTATACTTTTGTCTAGTGTCCTCGACCCCCAGGGTTTTCCGCCTAGTGTTCTTGACCCCTAGGACTTCTGCCTGGTGTCCTCAATCTGCCAAGACTTCTGCCCAGTCCCCCGGACCAGGACTTCATTACCCAATCTCCCTGATCAGGACTTCTTGCCCAATCTCACGAACTAGGACTTCCTTGTCCAATCTCCTTGATCATGACTTCTTTCCCAATCCAACTAACCAGGACTTCATTGCCTAGCCTCAACAAGGACTTTCACCTTGCCTAAGTTCCCTTAGGACTTTCTGTTTGATCTTCCTGCACACTTAGTCAGATTCATTAGATAATAATAAACTTTAACTTTGAATCTTTGTCATCTATCAAAACATAGGTTCGATTAGCTAATACTTCTTGCACCAACGAAAATTACTACTTGGGCTAGGTGTGACATAGTCAACCTAGTGGGGACTGACACATAGACCATATCCTAAACCAAGTGGGTATAAGATGAGTGAAAGGAACAAACATATAGCTGCTGAAGGGTTTAGAAGTGTTCTTGAATCAATTGTGAATTTTTGATTAATTAGTGATCATGATGTGCTACTAGATGTCACTCATGATTAATTCATAATTAATGGTTAATTATGGATGACCAACATAAATTGAGAATCTATTGGTTCACACGCACTACTAGTATATCCGAAAGACTTAAAACGAGTTTGAGAATTAGATTCTTAGATCCAGAGAGAATAAGTCTGGTTAAACCAAACAAATGTAAATATGGAAAGATATTTGTCACAATAGAATTACAGATGGGCCAAGTGTTTTGCAAACAAATTAGACCTTTTTTGATTTAATTATAAACCAAGTTTGTTTGCTTTATATTAAAAGAGGTTTGGTCTTGAACAAAACCATGGCTTGATGGTAATGGATTGGGTTGCTATTCGACTTTGGATTTAGGAGATGACTTGTTCCCCAAGTCATTGCTAGGAGGTGTATAAATACCCCTTTATCAGGAGAGAATGATAAGCTCTTGGATTTGAAACCTAAAGATTATGTTTTTGATCCCCCTCCTCTCCTTCTCTTCTATTGCCTTCGACCACAAGGAGGAAGGTCCTCCTTGTGCTGCCGCCCAACAACCACCAGCCACCACCTCCCCTCTGGCTAGTAGCCCCTATCGGACAGAAGGTCACCAGAGGAGCCACACCTTACTAAGAGTCGCCGTCCACGCTCCAAAGAACCAGCAGACAGAATTTGTCCGCCGACACCCAGCCCTCTTCCAACCTCCGTTTCAGCGAGAAAACATTTCTACTAGAACCCCTTCACCTCGGGGTACCTCATCGACAACAACTTTGGAGACACAAAACAGCTAAGAATAGGGCCAGACAATAACTTTTCCTACAACGAACAACTTGCTGTCTACCGCCATTCAACTCCCTTCCGGCCTTCTCCAAGCTTAATTCCGATGAGAAAGCATTGCTACCGGAACCCCGATGCCTCAAGGTACATTGTCCCTCACCGACAGTAGCTTCGTGGATGCCGGACAGTAAGGAAAGTTTTTGAACAGCGGATTTTTCTAGAATTGGACAACAACCCTCTTGGTTGCTCTTTCCCTCACGTTGTGCCGTAGAGTTTCCCTCAGCACCGGGCACAAAGTCGAGTCTAGGACTCCCTCTCGAATCCATCGTCTACCTCGTTCGGCTAGTACTAGATTGGAGATGAAAACTCGTTGCTTAGCGAAGCCGTCTCGACGATATCTTGGCATGGATATCGATGGAGGCAATATTTCCAAAGGTTGCTCATTGATTCCGAAAGAGGCTTGCCTTGTGAGGCTAGCAACTGCTCTCTACTAGGTTTGATTACGAACTCACAAGTATATCTTCTAACGAAGTTATAATGATCTATGGTTATGTCTAGCACATATATGTATCCTATATGTGTGTGATGCATGTGTTGCAATAATGTAGATTATTATTTCGCTTCCATTATTTGTTTATCGAAACAAAATTTCAAAATACACATCCGAAAACCCAACAAAAATGCTAGAATATTAGCTTAAGGGTTACCCTTGTCACATGGGGCTTCACGGGTATACAATATAGATTATCACCTCTACATGATTACTAATCCTCCACATCCCAAGAATTTAAAACATACACAATAAAACAAGAGCAAGAAATAAACATGTCATTCAATAAAGAAGGTAAACAAATACTTAGTTCTTACATCAACAAATATATCATAGCTACTTCCTAGTCCATGAATCCGGAGAACTACTCCATAAAGATGGAGTTACAATCCAAAGACATGATAGAAAGTATCTTACAATCCCAAATAGAGAAAGGGGAGAGAAGGAAGCTTATTGAGATGATTGTCAATCTTCAGAGAGGACTACAAGCTCCAATTGTGGATGGATCATCATGGTGGCTGTGGAAAATGGTGTTCTAGGATTGCCTGGAAAGGGAAGAACCCACCTCGAATTAGGGGGCTTCTTGGGCCTTTTATAGCCCTCCCAACCATTACAAATTGTTGGGAAACAACCCAGCCACAAAAGAAACAGGGTCGTGGCATGAGCGTTCCTTTTTGGCATAGCCTGCCCGTGTTTACCACGGTAAAGATTTCCAAGCTGTGGCGCGACCATGCCTTTTAGGCACAACCGTGCCTTTTTGGCATGACCATGAAACTATTTATCTCATTAGCTTCCCTAGGAAAAGGGAAGGTTGTGCCTTTTAGCCATGTCGGACCATGTTGAGGATAAATGACTCTAGGAGAAGCATGATCATGCTTGGGAGGCACGGTTGGACCGTGCTGGCCTCTAGAGATTTGTTTCCACTCCAATCTTATGTAAATTTTCCCCGAAGGAACATTCACGTGTCTTGGGACTCAGCTAGAGGGTATTCCTTGCTACAACCTCTCATTCTAAGCTTTTGAATGCTTTGTTTTTGATCTAAAAACGCGTCCTATCAATAAAAATAAGAAAAGTGCAACTCTTCGAACTAAAAAAGTTAAAGTAATAAAAATATTAGAAAGAAGATGCATGCATGCAAAATATGCTTATGAAATGCAACATAATATATGCTTAACAATACTAAAATACATGTAAGAAATACACACATTAGGAACCTCTATGGAATTTTCTAAAAGATCACAAGTGATACTAACCTTGTAGTGATAAAAGGTACATGGAGGTTCTAAACAAGTGAAAATTACTTCCTCTGTGTCAAGTAAGGGCTCTGGCTCAGGTGGTGGTGCCACTAAAGGAAGTGATTCTTGGGGCTTTGCCTCCACTACATAAGACTCTATAATTCTATCATTGTCAAATTCAATTCCTACAACATCCATATTGTCAAGTGGTTCTGCAACCAAAGGAAATGATTCTTGGAGCATTGCTTCCATAGCACAAGTCGCTATACTTTGATCCACAACATCATCAAAGGCAGGACAAAATATACCAACATCAACATCAACAATAGGAGTATCAACAACTTCATTAGAAATCTCATATTGATCATCATCATCACAATCAACATCAAACACATCTACAACATTATCTACATCTGCAACCTTAGCAGATACCTCCTGAATTTTTCAAGCAACCACATCATCATCAACAACACCTACATCATCAACAATATGCTCGTCATTTAATATGGGGTTATCGATATCCTTCGATTGCTCTTCAAGTGTTCCTTGCATAGGTATCATTCCATTTTTCATTTGACCATTGGTGAAGATTCCATGCCACTTTATCAATAAAGTCATACGCTTCATCCAACTGTTTATTCATCAAATATCCCTTATAGATGAGTCCAACAAAACCTTCGTTGAGTTTGATATGCCAATTTAGAATGTGTAGATTATTAGCCACTCTTCCAACCCGTGATGGGGACATTTATGCAACAACCCCTTAAATATGTCCCAAGATTCAAGCAACGATTCTCCATCTGTCTGTGCAAAGTTCAAGATTTGATTTCTTAGATAAACTGTCTTGCTAGGTGGAAAGTACTTATTCACGAAACATAGCTCCAACTCTTCCCATATTGTGATGTTTTATGGTGGAAGAGAATGCCACCAAGTCTTAACTTTATACTTTAGAGAGAAAGGGAATCTCCATAGCCTGGAAACACCTTTATAAAACACAATAATTGCAATAATCTAAAAATTCATATAAGTGTGATACAGGTCATCCTTAGGTGTGCCGCCAAATTTGTTATGTTGTATCAGGGCGATTAATGCTACGTCAAATTCAAAGTTTTCTGCATCAATTAGAGGTCTCACAATATTGGATTTCAGTATTCTAGCAGTGGGTGCAACAAAGTCTCCTAAGAGTCTGTTATCATCATCAACACACAATGTATCCAATAAAAATAGCTAAACCAAACCCCACATTTTTTGCAACAATTTGAGGTCGAACAATGGGGGATCTAACTCCTCTAGTTATGAGTATTGTAAAATCTTTCAACAATCTATTTCCATTGTCAATACTCATTGTATCTTACAAAAAAATAGTGGTTATTAGTGAAAAAGTAAGAAAGTTGATAGTAAAAAAAGAGGTGAATAAGTAAATAAGAAAAGAAAGAAAATGCAAAATTATAAGAAAGAAATAAATCTAGATTAACTAAATCACTAATTAATCAATGTTAATCGAAACAATCACCGACAATGGTACCAAAAACTTGATGTGTCAAAATCACAAGTGCTTGATTGCCGTCAAGTAATAAAAATATCGATCCCATGAGAACTGTTGATTAAAACTAATTGGGTTTGTAAGCCAAGTTATCTAGATGATCGAAATTGGTTGAGTTCACAAGAGCAAGAGGGGAAGAGAGTGAGAGCTAAGAGCAATTGAGAGAGAGGGGTGAGAGGAATGGAGTTGTTGAGAGAGAAGTCTAAATTGTAGGAAACGGTTCTAGGACTTCAATTTCGCTACGATGGTTACTGACATCCTAAGTATTGTTCACTTTCCTACATTTATGTTTATTTGCATGTAGGGTGACTTATCCTAAATTACCGATATGAATTTGGGTGGATTATATTGGTCTATCTATCTAAATTCGATGCCTCTTTGCAAGGAGATAATGCCATAATGTTTGCTTATACGGACTACCCCTATCACATGAGCTCCATGGTACGTCTAGACTATCTCCTATACTCCATGACATCGAATTAGGGAAAATCCATTAAGATTTGTGATAGTTGTGCCCTTATGGAAAATCAACGTATATTAAAGGTGATAATGCTAGAAGTTCGCTATATAAGACTACCCTTGTCACATGGGCTCCACGATTCATCTAGATTATCATCTTTACATGGTGATCAACTCTCCACATCCCAAGCATTTAAAACATACACAATAAAACAAGAACAAGGAATTAACATATGATGTAATAGAGAAAATTAGCAAATACTTAATCCATACATCAACACTTAGATCGTAGCTACTTCCTACTCCTATAATCTAGAGAACTACTCAAAGAAGATGGAAATACAACCAAAATATATAAAATTAAGTAATTGCAATATCTAATCAAAAAGAAGAGAAAGCTTAGCAAGATGGTGGTGATGTCTTTGGAAGATTTTCCAAGTTCCGATGGTGGATAAATCATTGCAACTCCTAGGATGGTGACTCTTGGGTTTCCCTTCAAGGGGAGAACCCTCTTCTAGGGAAGTGGGGGTGGAGATGCAAATCCCAGCTCCCCCAAATAATAACCCCCTTGGCTTTTTTATAGTCTCCCAAGCTGGTTCACTCTATTAGAGTGTCGAGGTTCTTCCAAAATGGGGTTTTCGGCCTTTAAATATGGTTTTCTTGGGTCTCACTATAAACCACACTTGTGGATCTTGAAATTATCTTCAATTTCATAAGTCATGGGCTCCATATCTCAACCCAAGCTAAACATTATGCTCTTTCAAAATTTTATCTCCTGAATCGGGCCGCCTAAGGACAGAAAGACACGATCGTGCCTTTTAGGGAACGCTATGCTGTTTTGATTTTGTGATAAAAAGCAAAGTCGTGTGTTGTCGTCACCGCAAGTGCACGGTAATATCGTCAAGTAATAAAAAGATATCGATCCCATAGGGATTGTGGACTAAGGCACTAATGATTTGGAGAAGGAAGTTAGCTAGACTAATCAAATTGTGAGCTTGTGAATCTTAAGGGAGAGAAAGTGTGAGAGAGTGCTTAAGAGAGAGAGAGAGTTGAGAGGTCTAGGTCCAAGTGATGTGTGAGGATTGGTTTGGGGAGTAATTATAGCCTTTCGATTTCACTATGATGTTAGACAATATCCCTATAACATGATCATTTCCGAATTCTCAATATTACACTTATGAACTAGGGTAAATTCTTATGTCAAAGTCATTTAACTCTAGAAAGTAGAATATGTGTCGGTGCCCTCTATCACAAAGGGTACAAGTGTTCAGTTGAATGAGAATCTTTTGTCACTAAAGATCTCCCAATTATTAGTCTAGTAGCAACCCTAACATAGAAGCAAAACCATAGATCTACATGCATCATTCACAAACACATTTCGTCAAACATGCACAATGAACAATACACATAGCATAAGAGATAACATCTCATACAAATGAGAAATTGGCATATCCATAGTTCATACATCATCAATCACATCATAGTTACTCTCTAACCCTAAAATACATGAGATTTACTCCATAGAAAGGGAAAGAAAACACAAAGACATGAAGATAAACATTCAAACCCTAATCTAGAAGAGAGAGGGAAAGAATGCTTAGACGGTTGGAGTCTTGATCTTTGGGAGTCCTCTCCTTGCTAGGATGATGTTGGATAAGAGAAATCTACCTCAAATCACCAGAGAAATTGCTAGAAGCTGAAGTGTGAAGGAATTAGGGTTCTCCCCAAGAAGGGAAGAATCACCTTCCTTTGAGAAAGGAGAAAAAACCCCTTTTATACCTATGAGGTCGTGTCTCTGAGACACAGTTGTGTCTTGAGGCTCTAATGGTTGGAGGCATGGTCGTATCTGGGAGACATGACCCAGGGTTAAGAAAGAGCTGCCAGTGAGACACGACCGTGTTTGTGAGACACAATTATGCCTTGAGTCTGCCTATACTAGTCACACTCTGTGTCTTAGAGGCACGACCATGCCTTGACCTAATGCACAGGTGTCACACGATCTTGTCTAGGAGACACGACCATTCCTTGAGCTTAAACTGCTTTTGAAGCATGCCCTAAATCTAGCCATGTCCGGGGACACGGCTTGGACTCTGGCCATGCTTAGGAGGCATGTCCAGGGTTTTTCCTAGCTTCTTGGCTTCCTACTTTGCTTTCTATTATATTTTTCTTGTTTTCTCTCTATGGAAGTTCCATTTTGCTCTGAAACACATCCTGTAAATGAAAATAGAAGAAGAGTAGATCTTCGAATAATATGGAGTAAAAAGCATGATAACATAATAAAATTAGGTGCGATAGTGTAGATCATGTCAATGAAATATAAGAATATATGCATCAAATAATGCATAAAATCATATATAATCTATGCACATCACACCCAGACTTAAACCTTTGATTGTCCTCAAGCAAAAACCTGCAATCTAGATTCATGTGGCAATGAGGTGCATCATAATCCCTAGTGATTCACATTAATCATATCCCATAGTTTCATTAGTGAGCATGATACAAAGATTTATTTGAGAATGACCTATATAATAGTTCTCCATGCTCGGTGCAATAAGTGGCCTAACATTTTCAAGTATCAACTCACAAGCCTAGTCAAGTCGTCATCTAACTGTGTTCCTTATGCTCCCGGCGATAGATACTTACCTGCCACATGCATGATTCATCTTTCTCAACTACACAAGATCTCAAAGGATAGCTCAGATCAAGAGAAACATAATAGTTTTTTCCCCAGTAACCTAACTCGGTCTCAAAGGGGTAACTTGTTAGTTTCCACTTACGATGACTATTTTTTAACTATTATTCATTTCTTTTTTTTATGTTCTTGTATGTAGCAACATGTAGCACTAAAATCAGTAGAAGATTTTTGATTTTTCCAAATGAGCTGACGTGATCCGAGTTTCTCTAGTAACCTAAATGTAATTGAGAAATCACCTTAGAAACATAAGTATTAGTCCAGTTCTATGAATGACAACTATTTTTAGATGTATCAACTATCAATATCAAGAATAATGTGAAAGAGATCCTAAGACTAGGCCAATTCTCAAACTCATACAATTACATATATGCTCACTTTATGCTACTATAGATAGAAAAAAAATAGTTCACTAAACATATTAGCACATGCATCATAATACATGAAAATCTAGATAAGAGCGTGCTTGTATTTTTGCATGAAAACAAGCCATGCTAAAATATGATAATGATGCAATTGACATGCCCATAACTAGAACAAACAAACTAAAGAAAATGCAGAAAATAAAACTAAGCTAACTCAAGAAAATGTAAAAACAAAATAAAACATGTATATATGTACATCTCTCCCCCAGACTTAGACATTTCATTGTCCCAATGAAATCAATAAGGTGGAGCTGGTTCAACATCATTTGTAAACCCTAAAGCATCCAAAGTATAAAAATCCACATATTTAGTGCAAGAAATAGGGCGATTCATCAAAGAGTTGAAACAAAATTTTTGTTCATCATTTTCAAAAATAATACCAAAGTTGTTATTCATACCCTTG
>JBBUKS010000113.1:1926283-1940829 GCA_038050645.1 Hedychium gardnerianum | reverse complement strand
ATCCAACCACATTCACACAACCAAAACTATACTATAATTCATATTTCAACATATTTTTACAACAACCGAAATCATGCAACAAAATCACTCACCTTCCAAAGTCGGCCGGAGATCCAAATCTAATCCAAACAGTGGCTGGCCGGAACAGTGAATGGCTGGCTGGAAACTCCTAGACAGAACACGCAACATCTCCTTGTAAAGAAATCAGAAAGAACATCAACCTCTACACCAATTCTACAACCCTAATCCAACCTCAGATTTACCCTTACCTCTACTGTTGATGCCGTCCAGTTCCGACACTGATGGCCGGAGACAATCAGTCCCGCCCCATACAGTGATTAACCGGAGATGAGGAGAAGACCTGTGGCTGGCTGGACTTGGGATGGACAGCACCGGTGGCACTCCTTCTCGACCGGAGGAGGGGAAATCTCGGCTAACCCATGGCGATGTCCTCTGCTCATGGCATCGGGTCGAATCTGGTCGGCGTTGTTGTCGCTCGGACCCATGGCTGCAGTGACCGGATATGGGCGACTGTGGCCAGTGGTCACAGGGGAACGAGGTGACCGACGGCCTTGGCTTGATTCGGTCGCTGGTGGTCGGCGACAGGAGCCGCGGTGGATGGATTGGGAAACAGCGACGGCCGACAACTCGAGGAGAAGCTCGCGAGGAAAAAACGACTTTGGGTGAGGAGGAGATCGAGAGAAGGGAAGAAGAGAGAAGGGCTCGACGGCGGCTGCGAAGATGAGGAAGAAGGAGAAATCGCGAGCTCGGTTTTGGGGGGGTGGGGTGGGAATCTAACTCCTCAATTATTTATTGGATATTTTAAATAGACAGTTTATATTTTATATCCCCATAAATTTATCCAAATAATTCCAATTAAATTTCAGAAAATTTCTAAAATTTTTAAGAAATTCTTTTAAGCTTATTCTCCGATCAACGCACATATTTTAATCATTTTATTTACCGTATTTAATATTCACATTATCATTTTATCCATTGGAGTCTACTCAAATGATCTTCAATCAACTGGAAGGTAAGAGTAGTTAACTAGAATGTTGATTAGAGGATAAGATCTAATTCCATCCCTAACCTAAGCATTAACCTAGGTCCAATTGAACATGTAGCCACCTTAGAATGTCTCTTAGGAAGTATGCTTTTTTCTAACCTAATAAACTGAATTTGCAAGGCCATCAAATTGGCAAGTATATTCCATGATGTTTCAGTTTTAACTTGTGGTTACTTCATGGGATGAAATTAACAATAACAACAATAATAACATTGTTTTTGTTCCTAAATGAAGAATAGTTGAACTTCACCATTGATAAACAACAGACAAAATGTCTCTGCTATCACTGTACATGATCAACCAGCTTGAAAGGTCTGTCTGCTCTGCTAGTATTAGTTAGTTCTTTCCTCTAGTGAGACTTCAATTAACAATCATAGTCCAGTTTGTTATACAGCTGATTATGCACAACTTCCATGCTTGGAGCTTGTGTTTAGGTCTCACTTACCATACTACCTTTTCTAAAAACAAAAGCACAAGGAGATTGACCATTGCCAGTAAACTGAATTTTCAAAGCAGCAATGGCCTCAAGAAGAAACCAAACGCGGAATAGAATCTATAAAACTTGCGACCTATTCCCTCCTAAATATGATGAAGATAAGCAAAGTACATAAATCATTTTTCTCAATAGGTTATGCGCACACAATTGTACTACTTTTCCAGATTCTTTTGCGCATCTTCTATTTGTTTTAGATGCTTTATGTTTTCCTTGTTCAGAAGCGAGAGCCTTTCAAGGGATGATCTCAATTGTGACAACTGCTGGTCTGACACATTCTTGCGACTCTTTGCCGCTTGCCTCATTGCATTGCCTGCACTAGCAGGAGAAGATTGATAGAATCTCTTTAGCCTTGCACTCGAAGCTTGAATAGAAGAATGCAAGGCATCCAACTCTACCTCTGCAAACCTATCTGTAAAGAAGCAAAGGAAATATGTTACTTGGTGGAATGCAAGTCAGCATCTTTACTTATTGAGTTTAACATACCGAGTTCGGCCTTGAATTCACTTTCTGCCCGTGTCAATGGCTTTTTGTTTGCTCCAGGTAGGCTTCTGAAATTTTGTAAACGCTGATCCAAAAGCTCATAGACTTTAAAAGCACGAATAATCCTGTTCTTTATATCTGCTTCTTTGGCCTCAGCGATCACAATAGACTGTTTTGCTTCACTCAAGCGTTTGTGCTGTTCCTTGAGAACTTTATGCAGATAGCCAGAGTGTTCTTTGAGCTCAATATAGACCTGAGCAGACAAAAACATGATGGAAAAAATCACAGGTTCATATAAACAAAGTCAACAACTTCATGTTTGAAAGAAATTTGAAATGAAATAAGCAACATATACAAGCAATTCTTTATGTATCAATACAAAATAATAATATTCAGCAAACTATTCCATGGGAATTAAGTACAAATAAATTTATTTAAGACGTCCATCTATTTATAAGTTCAAGTGAGATGATTGAGACAAAATGCAACCACTGCTAAACAAGTAGAAGCAAAGACGAGCTTATAAGTACAACAAAGAATCATTTTCGGTATCTGCTCAGATAGAGCAATGAAACAAAAATGAGAACCTTAAGCTCAGGAAACAGAAAAGTAGCTTTAATTTTTTAATTACGATTGAGTTAAGAAGAAAATTTTATAGGTAAATGATCATTTCTCACCTAAACTGGTTAATGCCAACCTGAATTTGTGTATAGAATTAGAAAGCAGAAAAGCTGAGAAATAATATTTTCTCTAATAATGCTAAGCATCACAATACCTTATGTGCATATTCTACATAATTCTCACGGAAAAGTTTAATATAATGGTGAAGAGTTGCTCGCCCATCTATTGAGTCAGCATGTAATGTTCGGAGACTTGTTGAAGAAGGAATAGCAATGGCCTTTGACCCAGTGAGAACTCGTTTACTTAAGATATCAGAGATATAACCTTCCACATTGGCATTTGATTTTCCATCGTCATCATAATGAAAGTGCAGAAGTTCATCCCAAGCCTCCATTTCTAGCACAACAAACTCATACGAGGACAGTAAGCTAACAATCTGAGAGTGTCCATACAAATCAGCAATTGGGGCGAAACCAAAAACAGTTGAGCAAGATTTACTACTACATGTATCTAGAATAGGGTACACTGAAGGAGGCTTTCCAATCACATTTGTACCAGTTTCCAGATCAGTGAAAGGCAGGAATTGTAGAGCAATCAAGTCTATTCCCCCACCATGAAGACAATAAAATCGATGAGTCAGTAGTGGATCAGGAAATAAAGACAAAGGAAGACTACGTAACACATTCATTGGCAGTGCTAAGTCAACAATAGCAAGCCGTACTAGATGAGGAGGATGTCCCAGATTGGTTTTATCTGCAGAGATATTAGACAATGGAAGACAAAGTTTTTCATTGAGAATTTCTCTTGGACTGTCATCACATTCTCTTGGACTAGGATCACATATCATAGCAATGCCCTTTATATGACCATTTGAATCAAGATAAATGCGAGGAGAAGCATCAATATTCCACTGCGGTTGGACTTCATCTGCAAGTGCATCAATCTGCAACTGACCGCTACTCCAAGAAATTATAAGAACAGAATCTTTGCCAACAGATTTGTAAAGGAAGCCAACCACCCTGCCTTCGCCAATTGCACTGTCCTTCACCTCAGAATTGGTATTGCCTTCGCGGAGATAAACATTAGTAAGAGGTCCCTGGATTGTCAAGACTGAATAATGTTATGGTAGTCAAAAGGCATTTTACACAAGAAATCATAATTGGAAGAAAAAAGTTGAAAACCTTATAGTAATGATATTCAAAGTCATGAAAAGATAGATGCAAAAAGTACTAATATTAAACTTGATGAGCTAATTGTAGTGACAGAGAGGGCACAAGTATTATAGTTATCAAGATTAGCATACAGTGTTGTAGTTTCAAATGTTGATAGAATCAATTCTCAAATCAATAAACCACATTCTACCCACTGTTAATTACTAGTTATAATTCATTATGCCATGTTTTACAAAATTATAATGGTTTGAATGTAAAACCTATAAGTAGAGATCTACAAAAACAATACAGACTAGGGATAGAGAAACAAATGTGAAACTGCTCTTTTACCTGAAAAGAAATTAGGAAGATAAAAACCAAAGAGATTTTTGGGAAAAAAATATTGACTAGCATTTGGTTGCATGCAAATGACCATACCGAGTACCCATGAGTAATAATTAAATAAAAATGTCATAATGACATCCAATACCATGATTAACTTCTGAATCAACAAAGTCCAATTACAATTATATTTAACATAATATTTTATGGGTTTTTTATACTGTATTTTATATTTTGATATTCGTTGCAAATGTTGAAATAACGTCATTTAAGGTTGCAATTGTTGGATCAGTTGGTGAAGCTAGAGGGGAGTCAATGAAAGATTACTCACTTGAGTCTATAATAAAAGTTAGTTACGCAGTGGATATTTAAAAACACAAATAACAAACTCAAGCAATATCATGGTTTAAAATTACGACCTGTATCAGATTTTTGTTTTCGATACCATTGCATACTATGCTGATATGGTTTCGACATTTTTTAAATATAAAATATATTAATTAAAAATAAAATTTTGATTTAAATATTAAAAAAATACAAAAAATATATATATTAGATTGCAATGCCTACCCATCGCGGTGCCTCCACGACCCATCGCGGCACCTCCGCGACCCATCGCGGCACCTCCGCGACCCATCGCGGCACCTCCGCGACCCATAGCGGCACCTCCGCGACCCCTCGGTGGCTCATGGTGCTACTAATAACAAATCTCGCTTAAACCATGAGCAATATAAACACTCCTCTTTTACATGGCTTGAGTCCCTTCTATCTTTTGTTCTCCTCATATGCCCTTCCTTACAACAAGAGCAAGAAGAACAATAGAATAAGTGAAACAACAATAAATACACAAAGCAGAGCTTTTCTTAGCACTTATTTGACTTCATTTAAAACCCTAAACACTCCTCTTTTACATTGTTCGAGTCCCTTCTATCTCTTCTTCTCCTCATATAACCTTCCTTACAACGAGAACAAGAATAACAATAGTACAATTGAAACAACAATAAATACATAAAAAAATTTCTTAGCACTTCATTTTATTCACTTTAGTTGCATTTTATTAGCCTTCAAAACCCTTCCAAGCTTCCTTATAGCCTTCATGTTCTGCTAACAGCTTGTTGTTGACTTAAACCAGCCAACTGTTTTCACGACTGCATTAGCCTTGGGTATGCCAATGGATACGTCAGTCAAATGATCATATGCACAAATTTTTAACTACCTTAGTAGTAACTCTACAAACAAATTTTAGCATTCCTAACCCTATGTTAACTTTTTGTACTTGTTTGCTACATATTTGTACTATCTCAACTATTTTATCATGTTATCATTTGTTGGAACTAGACATAATTGCTCCCAAATATGAATATTTATTTTACAAATAAATCTTAGCGCGCATTGCTAACCCTACATTAACTTGTTTATACTTGTTTTCTAACACCTCAGCACTCTAATCCATAGAGTACAATGGGTTATATATTCTTATAAACTTTCCCTTACAGTCTAACAAAGAAAATAGTCCTCGCTAACACTGCATTCTGAGGGGTAAGCTAGATTCATCCCTAAGGACACTTCTCTAAACATATAAATTATTATTTAATAGGAATTCATAATGAATAGAATAACTATTCCTTAAACCAAAAGCAATAGAAATGTATGGTTCATAGAAAAAGGCAACAATAGTAAGCTTAGTCATGATATCCCAAAAGCACAAGAAATTCAAGAGATGAGAAAAATATTTGCATCCTAGTTTTGAGCTACAACAATTCAAATTTCAAACATAAACATATAAGTTACCCATCAAATACCTATGTTACTTCTAATTAAATTGCTCAATTAGTAAAAAAATTACTTAGAAGATAGTTGCATGCCAATGCATTCACACTATACTAGATTCCAGAAGAAATTACTATACGTGCTCCACATATATTCCAAAATCAAGTTGATTTGTCTATCTCAAAAAAAAAATGTAGCACTGAAGTGCAGTAATCTCAAAGGTTCTCAAGCAAGTTCTCAGAACGTGCCTGCAAGGAAAGTGAAGCATCTATGGGAGCATAAGGATGAGCCACCAAGACCAATGTGCTGTCTCCCTCAACTAAATGACTCTTTAGCTCAGGATATGTAGCTTCTAACCAATCAATGGCCAGATGGGCATTGCAAACAGATTCCGAATATGAAGGGTTCAAACCAAACATAGTAATGTCACTCTGAATCTCTTCAATATGTGACCGACTGCAGGAACTGCAAAAATCAACATCAAATGCATTTTGAGTCAGCTTTCTCATCAATGTTTCATCACCAATGGATTCACATTTTAGTCTTTTGACCCATCAAATTTCTACTTAATGAGCTCAGATACTTCTTGTCCCAATCAGATCATCATAGTATGATAAACAAAGAAATTAAAAATAAATAACAACATAAAATGTTCTAAGTTACCTTCCAAAAGGAACGATTGGACAGAGGACAAAAACTGAGCCATCACTAAAAACAAAAAACACCTGCATGAGAATAGTGCTTTTAAGGACACACAGGATAGAAAGTATAGACAAAAATTGTTACTTCTCAACCCAAAGCAAAAGATAAGGTTAAAGATTTAATAAGTGGAAGTAAAAAAGTATATTACATATAGATAGAATGGGTAATGTTATCTAATATGTATATATAAATATACAAACAGACTATTGGAAGTTATTTTTTTTAAAAAAAATTGCGACCTAGGCCTTTTGATAATAAATATAAAAATGAATTTTTATATTTTATATAATTTTTAAATTTAAAGAATGTAGTTAAAATACTACCCACTTTTGACCAGTTTTCATAATCATATGGTCATCACTCCCTGACATTGTCCAGATGACCATATCAATATTGGGATGAGTCTCAATCTGACATGATGAGATTGGTACTCCAAATGATTCCTTTGTATACTTCATTACGCTGACAGCAGTAAATATAACTTTGAACTGGTGGTGCAGTGGCAGAGAGGTCTACACCCTTTAGTTTGCATCTTAGTTTGAATGTCTTATTAAGAAGATAATTATCAACGCTGCATCACTTTTTTCCATACTCATTCTAAGTATAAATATTTAGACAAAGTTATCTACTTTACTCATTTTTTACTTATTGAAATGTTTATATTCTATGAACAATATTATGAAGTGCCATGCTCCTTTTATAGTCTCAGCTCTGCTTCCATCCTCCTTCAGTGCATTTCTTGATCAGTTAATTCACTAATTCCTTAATTGAATCTACATGTTAATTCCTTTATTGTATATTTTTAATAATTAATAGCTTATACCTCATGAATTGTTCATATCATTATCTTTTTTATATATTTTTTTTAACTTTTTGTAGTATATATTTTAACTACTAATAGTATTTATAAATTAGGACATTATCTAACAAAATAATTTTTAAAATGGATTATGTATAAGAATGAGCAAAACCCACGAAAATTACCCTATTTAGTAAGAATTGAATTATTTTATAAAATATTTAATCTTAGAATAGATTATCAATACCTATTTCATAAGTAACTAGGTTAATCATTAACTTAAACTACATTAATAGATTAATTATCTTATCTATTAGCTTATATATTAAGAAATTATTAGACAGATTAAACTAACAAATTTATTTTCACTATATAGACCTGTGTCCTACATTTGGACTCTTTTCTAAGAAGTCCGTTTGTCTTCACTTTGAAAAGAATAATGTCTTGGATCCATATTTGTGTCAAATTCTTGTATCCAAATCCAAGTAACATAGACTACAAGTATGAGGTCGTGTGAAGAGGCAACCAAATATTGGTTTGCAATATAGTAAACTAAGTCATGAAGACAACTTCAACATAAAAATGGTGAATGGTTAGGCAATGAGACAATGGGCAACACAATGAAATGGGAGACTGGAGATTTGAGAGTTACATCTTAGATTTTCTAGGACTTGTGACTCCACGTTCCATCAACAAGAAGAATTGCGTCTCTAACTTCATTATGCCATCAAGATAGAGCTTTTCCATCTAGATTAAATTTCTGATTGTCAAGTCCACTTAGGATGTTTTATCTCTTGTTTAGATGTTGATTGAAGCAGAAGGGATGATTGTTTAGGATGTTTCATAGTTGTTATGTAATGTTTGTGTGTGTGTGTGTGTGGTAAGTTGCTTTTGCTTGGTCTGTTTTATTGCCATTGTCCTTGGGTATGCTGTTGGTCACATAGATCAAGATAATGTCATTTGCATGTTGTGCGAAATTACATCGATTACACGAGTACAATTGATGGATCGTCATCATTATTATAATTTCTAGGCAGGATAGATCAGTTACATAATATTCGTAATGCTATGTGATTTGTTCTAGTTATACATGTTACAAGTTATATGATCAAACGTCATGATATATTATATTGATAGTATTGGTTTTGTCATGGGGGAAGTCTCATAGATGGGCAACAAAGCAACATGATGGTCTTAGGTATGGACTAGAATCAGTGTTCTAAATTTCGAGCTAGGCGGCTGCCAACCGCACCGAAAAAGTGTTAGGCGGCCAGCCTAGGCGGTCGCTTTTGCGCAAAGCGGTTGCACAGAAACTTTCTTTCCTTTTTTTTGTCGCGGGACGCCTCTAGCGCCGCAGGAAGGGTCACGGGACTCCTCCGGCGCCACAAGAAGCATTGCGGGACACCTCCGGTGCCGCCGCGGCGTCTAGGTCGCGTGGCCCTATGCTGGACCTAAGTTTAACTTACGGGCGAGATTTAATTAATTCAATCAACTCCCAAATGATAGTTCGAATAGGCTTTGATTAACTCTAATTAAATTATCCCCATTAAATATATAAAAATATATTTAAAATTAAAAAAAAAAATTAATTCAGATTAAAATATATTTAAAATAAAAATAATAATAATTTTATTAATTTATATAAATCAGATTTAAATATATAAAAATATATTTAAAATAAAAATAAATAAATTTTATTAATTTATATAAATCAGATTTAAATATATAAAAAATATATTTAAAATAATAATAATAATAATAAATTTTATGGAGAAGAAGTAGAATAAGTATGTGATATTTTATTAGTTGTGTAATTTTGAACTCATTTTAAATTTGATGCTATTGTGTTGGAGTTATAGTATGTGATTTAATTAATATCGTAGAATCCACCTAGCGGCACCTAGTCCTTGCCTAGGCGCTGGTCTAGCGCCCGACTAGCGCCTAGCGAATTTTAGAACCATGACTAGAATGAAACTAGACTTTGATACCATGAACTGCGACATGAGATACATTTGTAAATTTAAGGTTGCCTCTCATGGGGTTAAGTGCCTCTATTAGCAATCCAGTGAGATAAGAAGTAATGTCATCATAGAAACTGAATTATCATTTGAATGTGATATGGAATAGGGATCTCTTTTAGATCCTCTATAATAATATAAACTCATAAGACAAAGAAACATTTTTTCCCAAAAAAGTATAAATAGAATAAAACATAATTTACGACATGAATATTTTGTTTTATAGGATTAAGGTATTTTCTAACATGGTCTGTTTTTATTTGGATCAAATTACTTTGTAATAAGGTAAGTCATATGTAGGGGTATGCAAGGATACCAAGCACCTATTTTCATTCTAGGGGCTAAGGCTTTCCACACTAGGCCTAGGCATGTGATGACAATAATGGCATAATTCAGACAATAAATTGCATCCATAATGGATGTAAATCTACCAAAAGAAAAGAAATACATCACAGTTTCCGGAATCAAGTCCATGATAATACTCACAGAAAATTTATCCCACAAATGTTCACCTCCGAATGAGAATGCCATAGGGCAGAATGATGCAGCACTTTGGCATCTTCCAGATTCAGTAGGTTGAAGATAATATTCTTGCTCTGGATGTTCCACGTCGCATGACAAATTGAAAAGCCTGGGCATAAAAATTTAACATTTCTGATAGCAGCAATATGACCATATAGCATCAAAAATGATTGCAGAATCTCAAATAAAAGAAGCATCTGCAGCATAGAATAGAAGTGACTTCTATTGTACACTCACAAGCTTATTGTAATTTAAGGAACTTTGAATAGGGACATATCTACTGCCCAGGTTTATCGAAATAGAACAAAGTGAGTTCAATAGCATTGAAATGGCAAGTTAAAAAAGAATCAGTTCTACGATTAACACAGCACTGGCTATAGAAAATAACCAAGAGGAAAAATCCCAACCGTCTCAACATCGCCCAATCTAATTCAATGATTTAAATCTTGCATTCCTAGCTTATGTCACAATGTTGGTTGACAGCAACATGGTGTGTGAAGACAATAGGCAAACATCATGCCAGCAAGGGCACAATTGTGAGAACCGCCTACACAATGAGACTTCTTCGAGGTTTGCCATTTACCTCTTACTACCCTTCCTCCGCCTTTATTCACCTGTTCCTTTGCCTTGTCCACCTTGTCCTTAACCTCATACTCCTCTTCCTCCACCTCCTCCTCCTCCCCCGCCTTCTCCTATGATACACAGCGGAGATGAAAGTAATGGAGGCACCACGATTGAAAGGGAGCAAGATAGTTCTCTTTTTTTTTTTCTTTTTTTGGCAC
The DNA here is from genome assembly GCA_038050645.1 of Hedychium gardnerianum. Taxonomy (NCBI): domain Eukaryota; kingdom Viridiplantae; phylum Streptophyta; class Magnoliopsida; order Zingiberales; family Zingiberaceae; genus Hedychium; species Hedychium gardnerianum. Next base: position 1,930,080 of record JBBUKS010000113.1, on the reverse strand, counting down.
TAGGTATCCAGCTTACACCGACTAATCCGGAGTGACCAGTCCGACCCCACGAAAGTTTTCCACCGGCCACTAGAGTAAATCGGGAAGCACTCGCAGCGGGCGGTCCATCAATAGGTCAACCGTCCATTAAGGGAAATTCATCCGTTACTTCGCCGAAGCTAAGATTCGATCCTTAGATGCCTGGGAAACTAAGAAGGCACTTTGCCGCTACATTATTGCCCCGAGGGCAAGATGGTTCTCTTTTGATTAACTTAAAAGATGCATTAATAACTTTTCGGTGTCCGATGAGATTGGTTCTAGAGGTTACGGAATGGTAATTGTTGAGTATCATATGCCAAACTTCTATAAAGAAAACACTCTAAAAATGAAATTCTTTTACCCAACTCCCTTCAAGTCTAAGAGGAATGCTTCCACGTAGATAGATGGTTGCAATCAAGAGGGGATAGCAAGGATTAACACAAGGTGCACTTGAATTCAAGTCTGAGATTGAGTTGTTGCCAAGAGTTCATCACAAAAACCTAGCATTACTAGTGAGTTTCTGCTTTAATCAAGAGAGTAGATATTAGTATATGAATTTATTCTAAATGAAAGGCTAAGAGAGCCTCTCTAGTATGTTCAATATCACCCCTTAAAATTTGTCCGATTCATTATGTAGTATATAAGCCTTTTTCAAACTTTCAAATCATGACTTTAAGTTTCAATGTTGTCTCCCAGTGCCACGATTGTACACATTTATTTGTTATATGATTTATAACTTAGCTTATATAATTTATGATAAATAAATTAGGAGTAGGTAAATTTATTTGATATAAATGATAGAATAGATTAATTAATTATTATTATAAAAATCATACTAGCATGGTAACATAGGGTACCCAAATCGTATCGTTCACCAATATCGTTTGAGATTTTAAACGTTCTAGTATGTTCCTTTTCTTTTAATCCATGCAGTAAAATCCAACACGCCCAATTATAGAGACATCAAACAAACTTGAACCATTACATGAATAATTGGGCACAAACTATTTAGAAGCTTGGTTTATGTGCTGGAGATGCATTATTAAAAGACAATAAAAGAAGCAGAAAGTTTCTTGATTATGAATTGCTAGATCCATCAAGATTAATTTTGATAACACGATAAATAACTAAGACGGAAGAGACGGTAATACAGAATTAGTAATAACAATGCCGTTTAACTACCACAACATGACAACAACAGCAGTTAGATTATGCAGAAGTTATATTGTATAGCTGTTAGATTCATCACACAAGAAACTAACTTTAGATATTTATGAAGTTTATACTTGCCTGAAGATAGAATCTGATGATAAAATGCCTATGTGACAACTGCTGTATGGATGCCAGGATACTTGTAAAATTTGTAGGCCATTGTTTAGGCCACAAAATAGTTGCACAGCAACAGAGTCTGTCCTGTTTGAAACATTAACAAACACCATTAATTTGGGTAGTTCAGAGTCTAGATTGTAATAACTAACATAACTCAATGCAAAACTCATTTATAAGTTTTAAGAACAAAAATATATTAAAAATGGGAATGAAGAGAATAGCAGATGTGCATGTTTATGGATCGTAGGAGCCTTTCCAAGTTTAACCACCATATCATTGTGTACACCAAATTAATCCAAAAGGTCAAAATTTTAACCAAGGGAAAATATGTTCATGACAGACTTATAAGAGAGATGTCAAAACAAACTACCACAAACAATCCCATCAAATAAGTTAAAGATCACTAGGATGATTTGATTTTAAGATTGCATCTCTCTCTTTCATCTAGATATTCTATCCTGCCATTAATGGCACTAGGCACACACCTAGGTGTCCAGGACAGTATAGGTAATACAATGGTGCTTCAATCCAACATTAGGAGAGCGTTTTGTCTAGGAACTTGGCACTCACGTAAGGTATCACAGTAGGCATGGCAAGCATGATAGCTTTCCTATCTAATAGAAAAACTTTGCAACATATTGTATAATAATAAAAGAAAACATAATCTCAAAACGGAAGGTGACTTGATTTCAGAAAAGGAGCATAGATTTTCCCAACATTGGAGACCAACCTTTGGCATAGGGTTATGAAATGAAGCACATTTCTGGCATAGACCAGAAGCAATTTTATATCACTATCCCTCAACTCAGAATTATATCTCTACTGTTCTAATTGAGCAATCACTCTATGCTATAGACTTATCAAGAATAACAATCACAACTCCATAGACATTCAGTCAAATACTTATTTCTGCAGTTTTAAAATTAAGTAAAAAGCATCAGTCATGCAAGTCTCTAATGTCATGTGATTCAAGGACACCTTAAGAGCATCTAAAGAATTCAAATTTCTCGAAATATCCTCATGGTTATATCATTCTACTTGCACAAGCCATCTTGGACATAGTTGGACTGGAAGACTCAATATTGCTACAGATAGGTTTGAACCTATGCAAAAGGCTAACAAAGTATACACCTAATAACTTATTTAAGTGGTTGGCTTTTAGATTTTTATTCTTAAAGGCGAACTCAATATAAAATAATAAAGAAACAAAACCTCAAGATGGAAGGTGAAAACTGAGGCAGACCTTTCGAAGCAAGATTATCTAACAGTAATAATGAGTTGTGTATCAATAGCAATGGCATTTAACTATAATTTTGAAATTATTTGGAACTATATCTTTTATCATCAAATCCAAATTATTCCTGATAATTCAGATTTGCATAATTAATATAGAGATTAATCAAGTATCTCCAGTGGATCAATAGGTGGAATAGCATGACAATTTAGAATCAAAATTATTAATCTAATTGGCAAAAGTCAATTCCATATTTATTCCTTAGAAAGTCCTCTTAAAAGATGATATTTGACATACGTCATAACAAATTTTTTAATTCTTCATAAATGTCATTTTGTAGGTATTTTGGATTAATACTATCAATAATGATTGAAATATTTTTCAAATATCTGAAAATCACATATAGAAAATTTTCATAAATTAAACTTTATGATTAATTATTTTTAATAATCTTAATATTTATTAAAAAATTATAGTATAATATTAATTTTGGTATTATAAACAAAAATGTAAAAATACTAGCAATTTCTATTTCTCATGAAAAAAAACCATATATTTATTTGCATGTATATTATTATCAATTAAATTTTATATTGATGACTCATAATTTTAAATGTCCTAGCATCTCAGTCAGCACAACTAAAATTTCTTGTTTCATAGATTAAAAAATCACCACAGGCTGACATTAATGAATTTTCTTTACAAGAGGTGACAACAATGGCGCAACAATTACAATTTTAGCATACTATGTAGTAGTCACCACAAAGAGAGTGACAATTTTGGTAATTAGGTGCTGGCAACACCTCATATTGACATATAGTATCCAAGTCGACACTAGCATTGTCTTGTTCCGACTAGACATTGGAACTTTGGATCAGAACAAAAAATTTAAATTTATCTAATAAATTTATATTAATATAATGACCATTTTATATATGAAATGATCAGTACAAAAATTTATTCAGACATATTATGTGTGTGCGCGCGCGCATAAGATACACCAATGCATCTTAACGGTCACAATCCCTATAATAATAATTTTCCACAATCTCTATAGTAATAATTTTGTTTATGGGATAAATAATATTAGTGTATCAATTTGAGTTCATGCCTGGAAGGTCGACAATAGAAGCTATATGTCTTCTTAGGCAACTAATTGAAAAGTATCGGGAGCAAAAACAAGATTTACACATGATATTTATTGACTTAGAAAAAG
>JBBUKS010000113.1:1911727-1926183 GCA_038050645.1 Hedychium gardnerianum | reverse complement strand
TGACAAATACACACATCAAACAAGGAAGAGGAAGACCAAAAAAGACTTGGTTAGCAACAATAAAACAAGATAAAATTAATTTAAATATAGATGATGATATAGTAGGGGATAAAGCCCAATGGTGTAAAAGGATCCATATAGCCGACCCCACATAGTGGGATAAGGTTTGGTTGTTATTGTTGATGTTGTTGGATAAATAATATTAGTGTTCTAAAAGGCGTCGCCTAGGCACTAGGCGGCAGGTGTCCGCCTACCTACCGTCTAGCACTTTTTAAAACATTGCTGGTAAGTGTAAACATCAATATTCTAAAAGGCGCCGCCTAGGCGCTAGGCGGCGGATATCCGCTCGCCTACTGCCTAGCGCTTTTTAGAACACTGAATAATATATAAATATTGCTTCTAATTTGTTCATTTGGAAAAATATTATGAATATTAACTCGAAAATTATTAGAACTTTGATGAGCTAGGTATTTCTTTAACCTTGTAAAAGATTGGAAAAATAAAATAATTATATTATGTATGGAATAACCATTACAAAGATATACACAAGACACTTGACAATAATCGACTAAACTCGCTACACCATTAATCCTAATATTAATCCCTCAACCACTAACCCTCAAGATGAAGACATTATTTATGTCCAACATGTTGCATGAACTAGAAAAGACTGTAAATTAGACACAACAATAAAAAATTGAAAATAACTATATTCACATGCAAGCAAAATAACACTTACGTAGTTATTTGAGCACGCAAACAATGATACTACCTTAACAAACAATGCTTAGGAGAGAGTTGATGAAGCATAAAGGTAATAGGATTGCAAGCAAAGCTGATAGTACTTATGCTTGCATTGAGGCACAAATGTCAGCTAGCTAACCTTGCAACAATTTTGGTGGCCAAGTTGCGAGTAGATTCGTGGTCCCCTCAGCCTGATTCAAGAATTATCCCAGCAGTTGTTCCAGCTTATAGTGATTGGTCGATTGTTATGTTGTCATGGATGTTTTCAGTTTCAAAGGTAGGGTTGTGAGAAGCATAATCTCCTTCCCATAGTTTCAATGTTATGTCATAATGGTTTCATTAGTAGATAAGATATAAACTCCACAGAATTTGATATTGTGTTAGAATGCTTGAACATGGTATCGAAACAAATTAAAGGTGGAGGAAGGAAATGAAGGAGAGGCAACTGTGTGCCTGGAGGAGTTATTTTGTGACTTCTTCCTCAACCAACATAAATTTTTTGAGACTTCATCCCTCAAGAGGTGCTTTGTGAGTTGAAGAAAACACTCATTGAGCTCTTTTGGTCCTCGTGATGCAATTCCAGAGATGAAGAAAATCCTTGTGGAGCTATATTCTAAGTTGTGTGATCCTTGCAGAACTATTTCACAACTTGTCATAGTCCATGCAAACTTATTCAGAATCATCATAGAGTTTAAACTTTAAAGGAGCTCCTTAGCTCGAAGATATTCGCAAGTTGTGAAGTCGTCGTCATAGAGAAGATGTTGCTCTGAGTTCTCACTAGCACACAAGTTTTATTTTACTCATATAATCTCCTATCACAAATATGACCAGGAATTTTTAGTTGTTCTATGTGCAACAAATCTGGCATAGTTGTGGCGCAAATGATGTTAGTAAAAGTGGCTCAACTAATGCTAGTGAAAGTGGTTCAACCATTGCAACAACATTGGGAAGGAGTGTGAGCATTCATGTTCTCTCATCACAAGCTAGTATTGGTCATTGCTTTCCTTTTATAGTGTGGTATATATTGTTGATATTAATCTGATATCTTTCCCAGACTACGCTAACAAGCAGACCAGAATTGGTAATGATACACAAAGGAGAAGTAGATATTGGCAAATGTTTTCACTTCAATTGAATTCTACCTAATACAGCATACAATACTATCCTACTATAGAATGGTGTCCAACATAATTTGATCTTGGTATCCAACCTCCGACTACAATCAGACTACATATGTAAGTGTTAGTCCATACCTAAACAAACAAGTTAAGAAGATCATGACATAAATCCCATTGTGCAAGAAGCAATGAAATCAAAATGGGGTTACATCCAACCAATGTGAATGGGTATTATCAATTTTTAACTATACTACAAAAAGTATATTGGTAAAAAACAAAAGGGCACTCTTTTTTATTTATCATCAAAGCAACGCCCCATCCCACTTCTACCCATTTTTGATTTCGAAAATACCCTTGTTTGGCGTTGTTGTAACAGCTATGACTTGTAGTTACTACAACAGAACACTTCAACTCTGTCAACACTAGTAACACCATGTTATAGCAGCTACAATTTATAGCTATTATAATATGGAGACTTCATCTCTGGTCACACATTGGTCAACATTATATTGTAGCAACTACGAATCATAATTGCTATAGACACTTTATATCTAGTCAACATTATATTGTAACAGTAACGGGATCATTGTTGCTACACGGTTGTAGCACTCCGTAGCTACTACAACTATATAGCAACTATGAGATCATAACTACTATAATTGTGTAGCAACTACAATCTCTTAGCTGCTATAACTATGTAGTAGCTATGATTCCGTAGCTACTACAACTATGTAACAACTATGAGTTCATAACTACTATAATTGTATAACAACTACAATCTCATAGCTGCTATAACTATGTAGTAGCTATGATCCCATAGCTGCTACAATAGTGCCAAAAACAAGGGTATTTTCAGAAACAAAAATGGGCTAGCGGGATGGAGTGTTGTTTTGATGATAAATGAAAAAGAGTCATCGTTTTGACAATTCCAATAAAAGAGGGCGCTCTTTTGATTTTTGCATAAGTATATTTCATAAATTTGTTGATTGTCACTACAAAATATCGTGATACATCTTTTATATATATCACTTAATTGATAATATAATTTGAGAGATAAGAGTAGAACATACAATGTGAGTGGTCACTAATAATGGTGTCAACTTTGAGAAAGTTGGAGTTGTTAAAGCAAGATCATCTAACATTGTTCTGGTCACCGTCAACAACACACTGTATTGATTTGATGATTATGGACATGGCAATCTCGACATGGTAAAGAAGGTAATAAAAAAAGCGCAAACATTAATAAAATTCCTTTATACTTGTTATTGGGTTCAAAATTAATGAGTAAACTTATTGAAAAGAAGATTTTATGACCAAAAGCAACTACTCAATTTGCCACTTTCTCATTTAAGTCATCCCCAAAAAAAGTCAAATTGGAGGTCATATTCACTTCCAAAAATTGAGAAACTTCTCAATACTACACTGAGGGTGGAGTGGCACAAAAAATTATTAGATCTATTAGGTTCTAGGACTATATTGCATAGATTCAAGAAACCACAAATGGCCAACGTTCAACCAATTGATTCACATGAAGCACCTACAGTCATCAACAAAGTATTAACACTGTGTTGATATAATCATTGATGAGACAACTAAATGACAAAAATTATTCATTTAGTATCACATAATTCTTTTAATAGTTTTTTAATATTGATAATAATGTATGTTTGTTTATTTTAGGTTATTATCTTAATTCGGCATATTAATATTGTTATACCCTAGCCACAAATGATGATCTGCTAGTGTCCCTCAAAGTTAATATCAAGACTACAATCAAATAGATAATTAGTTGTTTAAACTATTGATGAGAGTTAATTATTCTAAGGAGTATAGCCTTTTTATGATGTTTTTGTAGTCACATACAGATATAAATTAGATATTGATAAATATAAAATAATTTATAAATAGGCATCATCTACTCATATAGAAGACCATTTTAATTTTGTTCATTTATTTATCTTACAGCTTAGTAATAGTTACAATATAAAGGATCAACCCCTAAAAAATTGAGTATAAGTTCTTGGCAAATATAATTTTTATGCAGTTGTGAAAGACATTTTGACAACTTCCTCACTTATTCACATGAAATTATGAAATTGCCTCTCTTATCATCGCTTAAAGAAAATCGTCTATATTCATTATATTATGTGCTTAACTTAATTCATAACAGAAAGAAAAAGAATAAGAGTCTAGTGATGTAGACACGTTTAATATAGGCTTCATCCAGAATGAGAATAATTCAATAATGGATTAATGAATAGTTGTTGAAGCCAAAAATTCATTACTTGATGAACCAAGATTACCATCATGACGAACTCAATTCCTTGCCTAACAAATTGAAGAAGAGCAAGCTAAGATATTGGTAAGGAAGATGATGATGCTAAAGCTTTCAACCGGAATTTCTATTGTTTGGATCTCAATCAAAACATTCTCAAATGTCTTGACCCCAAATACAACCAAAGGTCACAGCTAAGGGAAAAGTCAAAGCCCTCGTAGTCTCTAGTAAAGAGAGAAAATTCCCTAATACGGTTGATAGGAGGTAGTTGACAAGAGAAAAGCAAACTGATAATTGGTCATAATCCGCTCAAAGTAATTAAGCAAGAACTTGATGAGAGTGACTAGAGATCATATTGTAATCTAACGAGAAGTTTGAAATGATGATAGGGACGTCAACAACATGAAAACTATTAATTAAGGCATTAACCGTAGAGATGCACTAGGTGTGGTAAACTTATGTTCCCTTGACTTCAGCACTTGAACCATGGACATATAAAGTTATACACATGCAATGCAAGGTGATGGTCATGACACTCCTATTAAGTGTTAGTTTCAACAAACTCGCCAAACCAAATGAAGCTTGTGACCAAGATATACAAGGAAATTTAACTAGATTGATTCTGATCAAGGTCCATCATACTCTTAAACTTTTTTATTATAGTTCTGATGCATTGATTCGTTATATCGAAGCTCAGAACCTTATCTTAAAAGATAAGTATATTAATTTAATTCCCAATGGTGAATTGAGACATATTGATAAACATCTAGATAAATTAATATAAATATCACATATCTTAGAATAATTATTTAATTTAAGTCTTAAAAAAAATTTAGTGTTGATCTTCCAAGGATGTTGTAAGAACTAATGCTCCAATCTAATACGCAATGCTCCTTTTAGTATTAGCAAGCTAGTTGAGATTTTTATAATAATGTATAATCTATTGCTCTCAAATATTTACAAAAAAATATTATATTTAAAAGTAAATAAATACCAAAATCGTATTAGCACAATAAGATATAAGAATCATATCATTTCAGTCATAGACCAAAATTCCAACATAACATTTTAATTTTTGCATAACCCTAAATCTAAAATACTAACGTTTGATTAAATTAACAACACCAATAACCCTATTGATACTAAAACCTCTAACAAGGAAATATAATTTTTTGTGTGGTGATAAGATATCATATAGTATGTTGTTGTATAAGCTTATGCAGCAACATAAGCCGCTTAGGTGGAGGATTATATGAAACAATGTGCAATGCATGCATAACAAAAGATTAAAAGTAAACAAGATCATAGTAATTCAACTAGAATTAAAAAAAATACAATTATAATAGATTAAATATAAAGAATATGACATTAATAAATTGTTAGGTGCACAACCCTAACAAAAATATACATGTGATAGAATTATCAAAATAAAAGGACAGATTTGTCAATCTATTACTTCCATAGAAAGGAAATTTGAGAGTTTTGGTTAGTGTTTGATAGGCTAAGTCAACCAATCCAACCTGATCATTTGCGTTCTTTATATATGAGTTACTGAAGGTTCTTATTTGGATTTTTCCAATCTAACCAGTCAGTTATATTCAAATTTTATAACTATATACTGAATAATAACTCTACACTCAAAATAAATCAGTCTAAAAGGCATCTAATGCACGAAGTTCCCACCAATATGAGGTCCCGGGAAGGATCTATTGTCATCCTGCATTACAAGAGATTGTTTTTGCGACTTGAACCCGTGACCACCAGGTCACACTCTTAACCCAAAAATAAAATAAATAAATCCAGAGCATATCACAGCTCGAGAGACTTTAACAATTGTTCATATGAAAACTCGATAGTTGCATATCACAGTCATTCACATAATTCAAGTATAATTTTTCTATTGAAATTAAAAATTCTTGCCTCACTCGAGCAATTGCTTAGTCCCGTAGATGGAATTTCCACACCTTAAAGCACCTAAGTCTCTTGATACAAATATGTAAATGATGTTATCTAGCACATTGAATAATGGAGTCTACCGTGCAGTTTTTATTACTAGCAATCTGATGAATGTTGTAGACTACAACAGAATTCGCGATACAACTACCAATGGAAACAAGAGAATAGAAATCCTAGGTAAACTACTATTTCACCCTTCCTATCCCCTCCTTCTTCCCCACCTTCTTCCTTCTTGCTTCTCAATCCTTCCTCTTCACCATAATCTTTGTGCACTAAAACAAACTCCATCGCCGGCTGATAACACAAACCAATCTGATATTGAACAAATGTGGTCCTTAGAAGTTCAATTGTGCAAGAAAAATTAGTAAAATGATTTCTTTTAATTAACAATTTCCCAAGCTAAAACATTTGGCAAGAGAGAAACCATTAAGGAAACTTGGTAGAAGAAAAAAAATTAAGATCTCTTTGTGACATCTCATGCTTCCACAAAAATATTACATTTATATATATATACATAAGAGTTCATTGAGTTTCGCAAAAAGGCATATTGTCAATGCAACCTTCATGTTCCACCATTAAGAAGTTAAGAGAGAATACAAAATAGTAAAAGGGAAGCATAGTGTTCTCTTAACCAACCTGCATGTCAGTTGTTCTATTGCAGGTGTCTTGTCATTTATATGCATGATCTTTACGTTGTTGGATCCTGTGAGAAGTAATAATGATCCATCTATGTTGAGAGAGATATGATCAACCTTATCCTCAATCTGAATATCTGAAGCCAATACCTGTGCGAGGAACATAAAAGTAGTAGATTTTATCAATTGTAATTATATAATATGTCATGCAGATGAAAAATGTGTTGAGCATAAAACTTATAGAAGTTCACAAAGTAAGAGATATCCTTCAAGAAATAGATCAAATGCAGGCAAAATTTAACAATATCGAATCAAGTGAACCATGTTAGTATTACTTATATAAGAGCCTGTGGTTCACTTCTAAAAATATGTCACGATGTTGTTCACATAGATCATGATTGTTTAAAAATCCGCCAACTTGGAGCACATATAATCAACAAGGTATAGTGAATTTGCCGCACTAATATAGAGCAACTAAGGAAGAATCTCTAATCTTCTCGATTTTAGCTATTTCTTATATGCTATTGATAAACATGCTAAATGCTCCATTACTTTAAGGAAGCTTTCTGTACTTCTATAATAACCAGCCTTTGTAATTAGAAACATCTCGCAGCAACATTTTAGATTGCATCCTGCTAGAAGGAATAATAGCAGCCCCACCCCTTAAGCTGACTATATTTCCTTATCAATGACACTTTTTTCTTGCAATACGAATGGCTGCACTTCACTTCTTTCTATAGCATAAGATGCACTGTTGATTGCTATGTCATTATTCTATTTTTTTATTCCCAGATAAAAGGATAGGAGTGAAGTTTCTTTTGGATGGAGTAAGGAGAGAAATAAGAAAAAAGAAGAGGAAAAGGAAAGCGTAAGTGCATAAGCACAATCAAAGTATGGTGATCGAGAATACAAAAGCAAACGACGAACTTGAAGCAACAGGTGGCAACTTTGTGGAGACATAATTACACAACCCAGTCAAATAATGGCATTCAAAGTGTTCGACAAAAATATAAAGAACAGGGAAGGTAAAACTACGATCCCCAACAACTGCTGAGTTTACATCATACAAAATATTTTTTTAAAGAAGAACACAAAATTAGTAAGACGATAACCGAAAGTAGTGACCTCATAGGGGATAGCTGCCTCCAAGACGGCAGATAACGAGGAATCGGGTTCAGGGTCGCGGAAGCGCAAGGAGAGGCGAAGGACGCTTTGGCATAGGGGATCCCACACGTAGAGGCGTGAGGAATCGGCATCCCAGCTCAAGAGATTACTGCTTCTGGGGTTATCGCCGCCGTAGCCGTCGCCGCCATCGGCAGAGGAGAAGAAACGGTGCTTGCCGAGAGGAACCCACTGAGGTGGCGGTCTGGTGGAAGAGACCGACAGAAGAGTAGGAGAGCTGCTGTGGATGTCCGGAAGCGCTCGCTGTGAGGGAGTTCTACTGGAAGCAGACGCTGACCGAGTAGGACGAAAAGGAGGAGGAGGAGTAGGAAGAGGAGGGGAGTCGCCGTCTCCGTCATCGTCATCCGGCGCTGTTATCCTCGTCATTTTCGTGCGCTATGACGCTGCAGGCGCAGTCGAGGAGGGCTCGTCGAAGCGGACGACACTTCGATTTGACGCTGAAGCGCCCGTGTTTACTTGCGCTGAAAATTGGGCAGATGGATAACAAGAATATGGCCCATCACAAATTCCATAAATATATATATCTCTCTTAAAATCCTAGCCGTTCACTATATAAAAATTATATTTATGTCATCCATCTAACCTTATTCTTGAATTTGATTGGATCAATTTACAACTTGATACGTGGAAATCATATTTGCTCAGTCATCTAATCTTATACTTGAACTTGATTGAATCGACTTACAACTCTATATGAAGAATTTATTTTTTATAAATAATAATAATAATTTAGCTTAATTTTTGCATAGCGTTGCTAGTTTTACTATTTTTATTCTTTGGTGTTAGCCATTATCTTATCTTTTGTACAATAGTAGAATACAGTCATACACGTGTTGGATCACTGGTGAGGATAGAGGATGAATAATCAATTGCTTTGTAGCTTACTCGATTCTATAATTACGATTAGTATGCAGCAAAAAAATATATAAATAATTAAGAAAAGTAAGACAAACAAGCTAGGATGTCTTTTAACATGACTTGAAACCCTTGGTTCTTAGTCCACAATGTATAGCTCGTTAATAAGTCACTCTTCTACTCTTATTATAAAGTAAGAGAATTGAGTAAAAAAGAATGTAAAAAGAATAACAATAATAATACAAGAACACTAAGTTAATGAATATAAAATTAAGCACTTTTGGTAATATTTTTGTTGCTCCCTTGGTCATATTTATAAGCAAACATTTCATTTTTATTTCAACCTTCAATTTACTTTTCAACCTTTGATTATTTGACTGATCAATTATTGACTTGATTGCATCAATCTTTTTCATTGGAATGATTATAATTGTTTGGACTAATTAAATTAATTTTCATGATTTATTTTTTTCATATTAATTCTAAAATAAATTAATAAAAATATTAAAAATAAATATTTTATTTTTTATCGTCATAAAATGACTATAACTGGAATTTGTAAGTCATGTGATCATTGTAATCTATTGATGTCAAATCACTACTTATTCTTTTAAAGCATATCCTTGCACTTTTCTAAAGCTCAATTAATTTCCATTGTGTTTTTATAGGATTTTGAAAATATTAATATCTTGAAATTTTTTAATTTTTATAATATCTTTTGAAAAACATGAAACTTTATTTCTTTTCTTTTACATTTAGATAACTATGACAAAGTTTCAAAATAGTTTCAAACGCTTTATCTCTCTCTAATGTCTCCTTCTAACATCATTACAAATGTCAAATCATATTATATGTTTATATAAAATTATTATAATAATTCTATAAAAAAATCATAAAAAATAAATCTAATAATAATGATTATTTGAATAAATTTTTATTAATATTTTTTGATTTATTTTAGTAATCGATAAAAATATTTCATGAAATTGAATCGATCACTTTCAAAATTAATCGATTCAAAAAATTAAATATTTGAATTAAAAAAAGAATTTGATATGTATAATTTGCGTATATGCTTTTATTTATGCTGCTAATGATATTTATATTACCTTGCAAGCCTTAACTACATAATATCATAGTTGAAAATTCTCATACAAAATAGTTTAGAAAAATAATTATATATATAAACACATATAGTGTATAAAATTCATGCTTAATACAAAGTTGGAGTTAAAACAATAAGGTTTTTAATTGTTTTCAAATTTGTAATAAGTTTGAAAAATAAGATGCATTTTTTATTTAAAAAAATATTTATCTTTGAAAGATTATGGCATAATAAGTGTCCTCAAACAGTTTCGTGAATTTTTAGAAACTTGTATAATATTTATGAATTTTTAGAATTTCAATTGATACATAGCTATAGAACTTTGTTGATTGGGTTAGTAATAGAGACTGATTTACTATGAGTTAACTAAATCATCCATTCAATCAATTAGACTCGATCTTAAACACTATTCAGTTTCAACTAAAACTTGTGACTTTGGTTTATTTACTCCCACCTAATCCCTGATTCACTTTTGATATGAGAAGTATGAGAAGAGATCAAGAGTCTTATTGAGATGGAGGTCAAAATAAAATGAATTTATCGGATTATCTTCATTCTATCTTATTGAGAGCCGCTAGTTATCCCGATTAATATTGACTCGCCAATCATCCCGATTGATATCGACCTGCCAGTCATTCCGGCCAAACTGACCCTTTTTCATTTAATAGTCTAGGCCCTATGACAAAGCTATCATGTGGTCAATATTATCGCACGTGGATTGTCAGAACACGTGGAGCAGTATGGGTGACATAGTGTGATCTTCTCACGATTTTTTTGTCACAAAACGTGAATGACATAACTCTCTAACACTCAGGACATGGCGAGTCCCTTACCAGAGATATGACATCCTGTCAGAAATATTCTATAAAAGCACCGCCTCCGACGGACCAAGGTATGCGGAATACAAGGCACTCACACATATTCCTTTTTTATTATACTTCTTCTCATTCTCATCTCCCCCCGAGACTGACTTAAACGTCGGAGTGAATCAGCTGGGGTACTCTCCGACCTCCATTCTAACCCCTCCCACGCTCTTTTATTGTTAGCAGGTTCCCTGAGTGACCCAGCCAGCTCAACAGCGTCCGGTGACTCTCCTTTAGCTCTGCAGGCCTCTCCGGCAACCCCTCCTTCCTCCGGCTCGAGGCGACTTCATCAACCCCTCCTCTAGCTGTCTGGTGGCTCATTCGTCAACGTGTCTCGGCGAAGGAATGAATTGGCACCATCTGTAGGAACATATACCTGAGCTGGGACACCAAGATGGATGACACTAAAAAATGCATCTCCAAGTAAAGTTCGATCAACAAATAAAATGCATTCGGCAATCCACTCGGTAAAATCCCATCAAATTCCAAGAGGGACCATTCCAATCAAAGTCAAATTAGCCAATCACATTTGGCTAAATCCGATCGACTTCAATAGGCACTCAAATTCCAATCAAAATCAAATGGTCAAAATCCGGACAACAAGCTCCAATCGGCCTTAATTGAGAATCCAAGCAGCCTCCATTCATTCGGCAACTCGAAATGCCAATCGACTGCAAATTCAGAGAAAATTTCGATCAACAGACCCGGGCAAAAGATCCATCGTGGATAGAAAATCAAAATGCACCTCCGATTGGCAAATGAAAAAGCAAAATCAAATGCCATCAAAAGTCAAGATCGATGGCTCAATGGACAAAAATCAAATGCAAGTTAGACAATCATCCAGTTAGCATCCAATCGACAGATAAAAGAAGAAGAAAATATATTTAAAAAGCAATTATAATGGGCAAGTCTAAACAATGGCTAAATCCAATCGGCTTCAAAGGGGTGATCGGCAATCCAATTCCAATTAAATTTAAAGGACCAAATGCAAAATTCAAAATTATCATCCAATCGGCAGCTCTATCACATGCATTCGCTCAGTTTGGGCAAAATATCCAAGAACAGTCCAGTTAAACTCCGATCGACACAATCAACACTAGCACAAACATCCAACGGGCAATCTCCAATGGGTAAGTTTCAAATGCAAAATTTTCCAATCAGTGGCTAAATTTGATCAGATTTAAAAGGGACAAAAATCAATCAAACTCCAAGGGACCAAAGCCGAGCAGCACTCCCCAATTAGAAAATGCTAATCGGCACAACCAATTGTGAATCAAAGGAAAAAAGAATTCACTCGGCATTCGGCTTCGTCAAAGTGAGCAAATGCCAATGAGTACTTTGTTCGACAAGTCAAAGGAGCAATTGGCAGCTCAAATCGATGGCATCCAAAGGGTAGTATCGATTTTGTCATTCGACAATTTCATTGAGGAAAATCTACTCAGCGCTTTATTTTGACAATTCTCTCAGGCAAATTCAAATCTTCCAAAAGAGAAGGAAAGTTCGATCAGCATCTCCAAGTAAAGTTCGATTGGCAGCTGTTATGGGCCAATTCCAAGCAATCGTTCAATCGACAGCTTCTTATTGGCATCGATCATCTCCCTCAATCAATAAAATCCGATAAGCTAAGGGACAAAGTCAAATGCTTCACTACTTCCAAGTGGCCAAAGCCCCACTCCAAATGGAAAATTTATCAATCGGCCAAATCCTCCAAGTGATCAAAGTCAACTTGGCCACATGCTAAGTGACCAAATTACAATCAACTTCAATTGCAAATGCCAATTGGCCATTCAATCAATCCTTGGTCAGTACAAACAAAAGAATTCCAATTGGCCATTCAATTTCAATTGGCCAAATCCTTTAACTTGGTCAAATTTCAATTCCAAGCACATGCAAATAAGGCTTCCGAGCGGCAACCCCAATGTAAGGACAAATACAAAGTTCAATCCAACCAGTTCAAAGGACCAACTATTTCAAGAGTGACATTCAATCAGCTTCAAGGAACCAATTCCCATCAAATTCAAATTGCAGTTCAAATGGAAAAATTCAATCAGCTACAACTTGGACAAATTCAATTTGTAGTCAGACATGGCAGCTTCACTCGACAGTCGATTGACAGTCTCTAAAGTGGATAAATTTGATGGGTGTCAAAGGGGGCAAAATCCAACCAAATGCAAGTTGCAAATCCGATCAATAATCAACATTCGACATCTCCAAATTGGCCAAATCCAATTGCGCTTCAATGAGAAAAAATAGGCAATCGGCAACGGGCACTTGGCAAATTAACACTTCTCCAATCAGCAACTCTCCGAACCTCCAATCAGCCAATCCACTAATCAACGGCCATACTTAGCAGCCTCAGCTTGGTCTTTCAAGCAGCTCAGTCATCACAAGTAGCTCATCTTTTTCTGCTTGACAACTTGAAATTATCCCCTCAAGCTATCTCGACAGATAAGCATGAACTCTAATTTTATAATTTAAATTTAGAATATATCCATCTTTGTTTCAAGCAGAAAGTTCATCTCCCTCAGACCGCTCGATTAGAATTCTCCTTCAGCAATTGTCCTTCTCAGTGTCAACAAAACGAACGCCCGATCGGAGTCTCCAATGATCGCGAGGTTGATCGGAGACTCCCTCAGACTACATGGCTATTTCCATCAATAATTACCCTTTTCAGGGTCCAATGGTCTCCATCGACAATCCCCCTCTTCAGGGTCCAAAATCACCAGATGGTCACTCGATCGACATCTCAAAATGACCACTCGGCTGACATCTCCAAATGACCACTTGATCGACATCTCCAAATGGCTCCTCAACCCAATTCTCCAAATGGTCGCTCGGCCGATCTTTCCAAATGACCTCTTGGTTAAATCTTGCCAAAGGGCTTCTCAGCCAAATTCTTCAAATGGTCACTCGGCCTATCTCTCCAAATAGCTCTTCAGCCAAATTCTCCAAATGGTCTCTCGGCTGCTATCTCCAAATGATCACTCGGTCGGTCTCTTCAAATAATCACTCAGCCAACATCTCCAAATGATCACTCGATCGGTATCTCTAATCGACTCCTGAAATTCTCCAAATTAAATCAGTGTTTCCAAATTTAATCGACAATTTCAGTCAACGTTGTAGGAATGGGTTGGTCGGCTAGAGGGGGTGAATAACCCTACAAATGAAAAGAGATATTTCTCTTGCTTCTTACTTAAGCAAGGACATACTAGTTAATTAAAAATAAATAAGCACATAAAAGAAATGAAGAGGCCCGAGGTTTACTTGGTTACAACCGGAGTGGTTGTTAATCCAAGGTAGTTGAAAGCTCCACTAAAATGCTCCTTTAGGTAGAGTAGCCTCTTTACAGCGTTGACGTACAAGAATAAGAAAATTAAAGTAGTTAAGACAAGTGTGTTTCTCTAAATGAGAGGTCACAACCTCTATTTATAGCAAATTGGTCGAGGTGACCATTTTACTAACGTGATAGTTACGAGGGCGCCTCCATTGATTGGGGGCGCCTCTAATAGGTCAAAACTGATCTATTAGTGATCTGGCAGCACTAGGGCCGCCTCCAAGCATTGGGGGCGCCTCGATTGAGTTGACTTAGCTTCCAGATCTAATCCGCTGTGGCGGGTCTTCAGCAATGATCAGAGGTGCCTCCATTGCTCTGAGGCACCTCCATCCAAATGGCAAGTGAGGCGCCTCTAAGCCTTGGGGGCGCCTCCATCGTCTGGGCGCTTG
>JBBUKS010000113.1:1900229-1911627 GCA_038050645.1 Hedychium gardnerianum | reverse complement strand
GTAGACCCCCGATCGGTGATGTTTCCCATGAGTGGGCTTAGCTTGTTCGATCGGGGATTTAAGGAGTGAACCCCCAATCAGTGATGTTTCCCGCGATCGGGCTTTGCCTATCCGATCGGGGATGCAGGGGTAAGCCCGATCGATGAAGTTAACGTTTCCCCGTGAGTGGGCTTTGCCTGTCCGATCGGGGATTTAAGGAGTAGACCCCCGATCGGTGATGTTTCCGTGTCCACGTGGGCGCTGACCTTGACCTTGACTTGACCAGGCGCCACATGGCGCCACTTAGTGATGTTAGGGGGATCCAAACCTAACCACCCGTATCAACTATATTTTTAGGTCAACTGCTATTCACTCTCCTATAGTCATCCGACCATCATCCTCATCGATCCAACTAGTTGGTATTCAGAGCCTTGAAGCTCTAAGAGGGCTAACCACCAATAGAGCCATGAGTTGAAAGAAAATGGTCAATACCATTCTTAAAAGTGGTGTCAAAGCGAGGTTTGCGTTGAAGGATTAACCACAAATCACATGTCTAGAATTGTCTTTGGATCTTCAAAATATCAAAAAGAATTTTGCTGATGGAAAAGGAAGAGGGAAGAATGGTTTAGTACACATTTTAAAGTAGTCCTTGTTAGTGCGGATCAGAAACTCCAAAAGACAAAAAAGGAAAAAAACTCGAAAAGAGAAAATGGATGGAAGATCTTTAAAGGTAACAAAAGGACATAAATTCAATTATTCCATTTTGTCTAATATTGTTTTGAGCAAGGTTAGAGATCATAAAAATGCAAAGGATCTTTTGGAAAAGATTGTTCTTTGTCATGAAACTCTAGTACAAGAACCACAAAGCTCAAATTCATGGCAAAGTTGAACGCAAAGTGAAGTGATTAAAAAATCCAAAATTCCACAAAATGAGGAAGATCAAGATTTAACCTTTGAGATAATTACCAATGATGAAGTCAAACAAGGAGATCAAGAATGAATCACTGAGACTATCAATGAAGATGTGTGATCCTCTTCATTAGAAGATCAAAATGGTGAACCATCAACCTCATCAAGAAGTGAGGAACATCCAAGTCAATGGAGAAAGAGACTTTAGAAGTTGCATCCTCAAATTCCTCAATTTAAACCAAAAGAAAGGATCACATTATTTGTTTTGGATGCAATGAAAAAACACATTACAAGAACAAAGTGTCTACAAGGAAAGGAAAGAAGGATATATATTTTTTTTAACTCGATAAATTTGAATATATCAATATTATTTATTCAAGTTGTAGGAAAAAGAAAAGAAATAAGAAGGACCACATAGTATGCTTCCATTGGCCATGAGGGAGGACACTACCATACCAAATGTCCATATAAGGAGAAAGTGAAAAAAAAAATGGTTCACAAAGATGAAGAAAAATAGAAGCTCAAATCAAAGGGGAGCTCCAAAGGTAAAAAATGACGTATTAATTTAAAAGTCAAGTTTTAATTTGTCTGATAATGTTTCCTTGCCTAAATTTAGGAAAATAGAAATTTAGGACAACAATCTAGGAAGGTTAAGAACAAGACTAACCCTTATTACATACTAGATAGGCATGAGTATTCTAGATTAAAGGAATCTAGGGATGCAAAATCAATTCTTGAGATCAAAGGTTGTTGATATGTAAAAGACTTAGAGGATATTTACAAATGGGTGACTGAGACTCGTTCTTTGTTTAGTCACACAAAATAGAGAGTCGACTAAAGTTTAGCATAAAGTTCTAAATAGGACTTTTAGGATGTTTTTGGTCATTGGAACATATATTATTCATGTAAATCCTTATGGGGATAAAAAAAACATTTGTATAATCAAATTTATATAGTTAATTGAACTTTTAATCATCTTAGTCCATCTTTTTGAAGTGTGTCAAAGAGAAGGGAAGAAGGTTAAGTTAGTAAACCTCATCTCCATATGGTAAAATTCAGCTCAAGTGGGAGCTTAGGTATAGGGGGATCCGGATTTTAGTTTCTATAAACTTTGTTAATTTTCCTAACTTAAACAATTTACAAAATATAAAAAAGGAGAAATTGTTAGTGCAATCGTGCCCTAAGTGGTCGTGATCAACCAAGATATTTTGATGGGTTAGGCAAAGGGATTAAGTTAGGTTTGCCATTGTTATTGGTATGTGATGTGTATTCTAATATGTGCAAGAATTTAGCAGGCCGCATGAAGCTCGTGGAGCTTATGACTTGATGAGGATGTGTCATGGATGATGACTTGGCGTGGCCCAGTTGGTGTTGTTCAATGGCATGGTGGTCTATTGGAGATTAGAGAAGAATATATGAGACATCTGAGGGATCATATGTCAAGAAGAAGAGTTGTGTTGGTAGAGCTCGTGGCGCTTGACTTGACGCAACTAAGTTGGTGTTGGTTCGATGGCTTAAGGATCGTTAGAGATCAAACAAGGATGGTATGAGACATTCGGAGGATTGTAGGACAAGGAGCATTAAGGTGACGACCTTAACAAGAGCAGCAAGAGGTGGACTAAGTAAATGAGTGAAGTATGACACGTGGATCGAGTTGAGGGTTTTGATGGGAGCCAAACTACGTAGGTGAACGAGTGAAAGATGGCATGTGGAACAAGCCAAGGGTTCAGTGCATTTGAGGGATTGACGAATTGACAGGAGATGCCTTGTGGGCGAAGTAAAGCTATAAAGTTAAACTTTTTAAGTGACTTGTGAGTGTTGAGTAGCCTCTACTTTGGGTTTCAAGTAGACTTGATTTAAGCGAAGACTCGACTGGCCTAGTCGACTATCCAATCGACTTGAGGGTGATCCTAGTCGACTAGTATGCTGAGCTGACTAGGGAGTTAAGTCAGGTTGATTTGCTCACAAAATGTTTATGTTCGAAGTGGAGTCGTCTGGGTAGTCGATTACTGAATCTCATGAGTCAAAAACAAGACTGTTGATCGGGCATAGAATGTTCATGTTCAAAGTGGAATCTACTGGACAGTCGAATGCTTGATAGGAGTCAGAAACAAAACTGTTAGACTATTGATCGGACAAAGGAAAGATGCAACTGTGAGGTTACTTACGCAATAAAACGATTCAGTTAAGATGTCAGAGTGCCATTGTCAGCTGTGCAGTCAACTGTTATTGGGAGCATCACTTATCATAATAAAGGTGTGTTAATCCCAGTTGTTTGAGATTCGCTATGCGAATTGCATCCCTTCATTGTATTCCATGCAAGACACTATCTAATGTAAGTATTGCCAATTTGGGTATTGGATGAGTGTAGTTTGATAAATGATCCCTTTGCTTCATTACATTACTTCATGGGTATACTATTGTGACATTTCTGACTAATATAGTTATCCAGATGAATCATTGGTCCAAATTTGATAGAAGGTCGGTCATCTTCTGTTTACTGCAGTATGACATCAGTTACCTTGATGCTAGTATCAAATTGGACATTGCATTTTGTCACGAACATGTCTTTTAGCCTTTTATGCTAGTTTATACCGTGGCATAAAGCAACTTAGGAAGTGGTTAATCATCCAGTTGACACTTAACTCATGTGTTCTCAATTCATTAATCGAGGTCACTTTCCTGGTAATTCATTCGGCTGCATGTACATTAAACTATACGCAGATGCACTGATTTCCACTTTAGTGGATGCTGTAGTTTTTTGCTAAAAAGTTTCATGCAATGACAACAATAATTGGTGAGACTTCTGATAGGATATGATATCATGTTTGATTTCTAATTCGTAAAATTTGGCTAGTCATTTGGTTACTTTTGTTTCAAACGCCTAAATAGTCAGGTGCATAATAGTTCCACCTGGAGGCTATGTGCTACTCCAGAGCTACAGGCAGTTCGAGTTCCTTCATGCTCGAGTTGTTGTCATTCAACATTTTAAGCCCTTGTTTCCTTGAGAGAGCGCTGAGAAAAGTAACATGGGTAGAGAAAAGGTGGGTGGTGAAACATTTCACCCCATTTCTTATGGAAGAAACTGGACAGAGAGAATAGTGGGGAAATTATTTCCCCAGATTTCCCCCAAATTAGCTGTTTTGTAAAAACATTTTTTCAATATTTTCGAAAAATCAATTTTGCAAAAAAAAAAAAAGAAAGATCTCTTGATGTTACTAGCTCATCTTCAAGGAGATATTGATTTTAGCATTGGATTCATTGGAATTCTCCTGTGATACCTCTATGTGGTTTCGTCATTCTTTATTTGTTGAAAATTGTATTATTAGAGTTAGAATGTCTCCGCGGGATTATCTCTTCATGTATTTTATCTCCAGATTGGAAAAAATAGCTGTTACAGTCAAATCTAACTATTGTTATTTACTCATGAAAACTACAATAATCAAGACAATTTACTAATTTCTAACATTAGCTAATCTCTTACTGTTACAGTTTTGACAACAACAGCAGACTAAATGGACCTGAGCTGCAAGGATTAGTCCCTTACGATTTCGGCTGTTGAATGCATCTTATGGAGGGGGGCACGCTAAATCTACTTGCTTTCACGCAGTTTGATGGCTAGTCTATAGGGTTACAGAATCTCATAAGGCTTAATCTCAAGTATTATATTTAAAATGGTATGTAACAGAAAACATAGTTATCCATATATATCTTGTCTGAGTCTTGAGCTGAAACTTAACTTTCTGTTGTAATCTTCTAGCACTTTACTGAAATCTTCTATCAACCTTTATCCTGGTCAACATGCAATTAAATGTGCACCTAAGGTCAAGGTCACACTACATGGTTAATCCTGATGGCAATTCCATGCATCAAACAATACATTTCTTCTCCATCTGCTGCTGGATAGCAATCATTGTGCAGCCATTTAGAATATGTATAAACCTTTATAAATCAGAATCTTTGCATGAGTTCCTTCCCTTTTTATATAGCTCGACTTCCAGGACAACTGTCTGTATCTCCTTGTCCTCCTCACCTCTCGCGTATATGCAATGCTTTGCCTCCCACTAATTCCTTACTTTCATGTCTGTGACCTTGACCCGTGTTGCGTCTGCATGCATCGAAGGAAGACAATTCTCCATTGAGAAAGTTGCAGTTTTTTTATTTTAAAAACTTGTCCTCGAGCTTAGGAATCCATTCAGTACTGTCATCCGGTGATTATCTAAGTTGTCATGCTTAACTTATGCTGTTCTCCGTTTATGCTTTCCCTCAGATTCTTCTAATGCACCTTTTTGGCGTTGATGTCTGCCTCTGTGTAAATTATTCCGAGGAAATCAATGCATGCAGAACAATGTAGATCCAGAGTATAATATATAACTAAACTGGTCAGCTTTCCATGGAATAGCGATTTGATCTTGTGGCGAAAGTGGGCGAGGGAGGGTCTTTCAGCTTTTCAGAGTTCAGTGCATCACTTGACCCCAAGGTAGAAAACAACGCGTCTCAGCTTTTCTGACATTTATATATGAAGAGGGCATTAATTTAATCGTCCATTCTAATTAACAATTCCTGCATTTCTTCATGCTGATCTATTGTTTAATTTTCCTTTCGAGTCACTCTTTGAAAGTAGTAAATAGTGTTAAGCATGATTAAATTATGCATTTAAAGGTCACTTTGGAATTGTTGCTTAATCTTTCATAGATATTGAAGCTTAAAAAGATCGAGTTTAATTATAATGTCACTAATAATTTAAGTAGGAGGAGGAAATATTGACAGATTAACCCCTTTTGAAACAATGAAAAATTGTTGATTGATTGTCACATTAATACATACTTTTGCCTCAAATGGAATGTAATTATTATGTAACATTCAAATCATGTGTCAAATTAATATGTTGATGTTCCGGACATAAATCTCATCGTAGTGATACGGCGATAGAAATCCATCTCGCAACAAATAATAATGACGTCGAAGCCTTCTCACTTTTTTTTCTCTTGGCATGGCAAATGTGTTAAGAATAATATGCGTTAGACTTGTTAGGAGTTATCCGACAAGGTTCAAATGTCTAAATCATCACCTTCAAATACCTTAAGTAAGAGAACTCAAAAAAATATAATCCAAAGGACTAAATGTTAAAAGGATATAATAAAAAATAAAACAAAAGATGAAATAGTTAGGATATCATATCATCGCCCCATCTCACTGGAGCATCCCCTCCCCTTACCTTATATAGGGAGAGAAGAGAAAGGAATGTACCTTATTGAGAGGAGCCAAGGGACATATCTTATTAAAAGCACTATTGTAACTATCATGTCCCTTCATATTGATAATTATTGTGTCCCTTCGCATGCCAGGAGGTCGAAATCGAGAGGTTGAATTAGCTTGGTAGGTCAGATTGACTCGATCAATTTAATCGACTCGATTAGTCAGAGACTATGATATTTGCTTTAATCAAGTCTTAGATATCTGTGTTAACTAAGTCCTATGTCATATGACTCCTGACCGAATCCCATCATATGGCCCATGTCGTCTCCGTGCCATCAGTTGATAAAATAATAATTTAATTTTCTTCAATAACTATTATATAGAGTTAGTAATATGTGTCAAAATAACCACACTTAGGTGAAGAACCAAAGTGCTAGAAGGGAGTCAATAATGTCTTGACCTCCAAATGAAGAATTTTTTGTATCGAGTGTTCTTATGTAAGGCCAAATAACTTGTGTTTCTTGTCACACTTGGGCATTTATTTAGTTAGTGCGAGCATAATAAAATAATACTAAAAATAAATACAATAAAAGATAATTGTTAAAATAGATATTTATATGATTCGTATCCCAAACCTTACTTTGTAGTCTAATGATTTGTTTGGTGGATCAAGTCCAAAATGTTCAATAAAAAATTTGAGAAATTTTGTACAAAGAGTGAACTTTTTAATCAATTGGCATATTGTTTAAACATTGCAATTTCAATTGAAAATTGATTTAAGATATTCACCCCCATCCCTAGGACCTAATTTTATTGCTAACACTTAGTGATGTGTTTGCAACTCATTTATGGATTGAAATAGTTATTATTGGTGGGAAGGTTGAAATTGTGACTAGATACTCAGCTTGGCAATTGTGTCATTGGTATCACTAGAGCTTGAGGTTGAGCATTGGACTATTCTTAAGGGGGAGAAATGAAAGGAATATTATGACGTACTTAGGTCTCTTTCTCTCTCTATTTATATGTATGTGGAGAGATGATGAGTTTAAGTTAGAAATCATTGCCTAAATCATTGTTTGTATACCATTTATGTCATTTTTTTAATGTAATATTGTCTTTTATGATGCTTTTATGAACCTAAATTAAATTAGTTGTCAAGCATAAAAAGAGGAGATTATTAGTACAATCATACCCTAAGCATGTGATTTGTGTTGTTGCAATGATACACTAAATGATCGAATCAATAAAATTGTTTTAATGTGGTCGTCAAAGGTTAAAGTTAATTTATATTGGACTAATGTGTGTCATATATGCAATGCAAATCTTCTTGATACTAATAGTGCAGTTGTAAATGGGAAAGTTCTGGTGTTGACAAAAGTTTAAATAAGTCAAGATTGATCAAACATTCGACAAAAAAAGTCCTACAAATGTTGATAGAATTGGAAGTGTAGCAAGTGTTAACAAATAAAGTTTGGAAGGTCAAGATGTATTAGATACCTGGCAGGTAAAGAAAGATATACAACCATGATTTTTTGCTAGGTAATAAAGTCATAGGTTAAAGATGATTAGATATTTGACAAAACTATTATCTTTCTCCATCTTAATTAACTATTGAAGGTGGGTCGAGATGGACCAAATGCCTTACAAATAAAGAAAGACATAGAAGCAAGATCTTTTAATAGGTAATAAAGTTTCGGCAAATCAAAGATGACTAGATATCTAACAAGAACTACTATTTTCTCCATCTCAGTTAACTATTAGAGATGGAGAAATCTCTTAACATAAGTGATTACAAGGAATACAAAGGGACTTAGATTACAAGGGTGAAGCTACAATAACACTTAGACCAAACTTATTTTCTTTAAGCCTCCACCAAGCTCCACTTTTATAGCCTTCAATCCTCCGACATCTCTTGTTATCTGTTTGGATTGATCCTTCACAACCTATCATTAATTATTATGCAACAATGACTCCTTTCTACTTTCCACATTAACAATCTCTCAATTTGACTGCCTAACTAATTTAGTCACAAATAGAAATATTTTGTTCGTTAGTTCTTTACACCTAATTAATTGGCTAATCGACTAGTTCACCAATTGACTCGATTTCACATTAGTTGATTGACTTACAAACCACAAACCCCAACTTAACATAACTTTGTGTTTTGGTTTATAAGTCAATTATCTATTTCATTAGTCAATCCAACCATTATTTGGGGAGCCCGATGCGGGTGCATGCTAAAATATGTTTCGTAAACATGCCGCGGAAGCAAAAATAAAAAAACATAATAATTACTTATTACATCACACACACCACACACATACATGATACATTCATGCAAATATAATCGAGCAATTAAAATTTTATGAAATAATTTTTATTCTATTTATACCTGATGAATCACGTGGAGCAGGAATAACATTAACCAAGCGACGCTATCAAGCCTCGCCTTTATCCGTATACACGCCAAGCTATTGTCGAGACGGCTTCCAAAGCCACGAGTTATATCTTCGTCTTCGGTACTAGTCGTCGATCGAAAACAAAACGATACGAGAGAGACTTTGTTAATTGTTCAGTATCCGGCAGCATACATAATCAGACGACAACAAACACGGAGGGATCCTACTTGTTTCAATGCCGGGCCGCGTACACAACCCGACGACACGAAACGATTGGAATGATAGCCGGAAAAAGATGTTGTTTGTGGACTCCACGGGCTGCTGCCGGTGGCAAGGGCACCGAAGATCGGGGAGGGATCTCTGGATGGAAGGGTGTCCGACAGCGACACAACCTTGTACCGACGGCGGTTGGCTGGGTGGCGCGAGGGACAACAGCTATAAGGCTGTTGTCTTGTGTCGGACGACGGAGGCCGGAGGAGAAGGGCAGCCTCAGGGCTGCACTCTAGCGATGTTGGGCGGCGGCGAGCGACGACAACAAGGCTGCCTCCCGTAGTGGTTGGCGGCGGCGACACAAGAGAGAGAGGAGAGAAGAGAGAGTTTTCAAAATATAATCTCAATTAATTCTTTCTCTTCCCATGGAAGGGTATTTATACACCTCCCCTCAATGATTTGGGGAACAAGTTATCTCCCAAGTTCGAAGCCCAATAGCACCCCGATCCACTACCATTAAGTTATGGTTTGGTTTAAGATCAAACCATGTTGGTTTAAAACCAAACCATTTAGTTCAATAACCAAACCTCTTTTAATTAAAATCAAACTAATTTGGTTTATAATTAAACCAAAGAGGGTATAATTCATCTTCAATAGATGTTGCCCATCTGCGCTTTCGCTTCGGCAAAATATCTTCCATATTTGCTCTTCGTCTGATCCAACCAGACTAAACTCTCTCGATCTAAGAATTTAATTCTCAAACTCGTTTTAAGTCTCTCGGATAAACTTGTAGTACATGTGACCTAATAGGTTCCTTGTTATATTGGTCATTCGTAAGTAACCATTAATTACTAATAGATCATGAGTGACACCTAGTAGTATATCATGACCCCCAATTGATTAGAAAATCAACGATTGATTTTAGAACCACTTCTGAACCCTTCAGCAGTTACAATGAGTCATGTCTCGTTATTTTCACTCATCTTATACCCACTTGGTTCAGGACATAGTCTATGTGTCAGTCCCTACTAGGCTAACTACGTCACACCTAGTCCAAATTATACTTTCTTGTCCTGTGGATTTGAATTACTCAGACATGTGTCCAAGAGTACCATACTCTTGACATGTATTGCTTCGGCCAAAGACTTCGAGTAACAATTTTGACAAGTGATCATAGGGTATACGTCTCCTTACAGAAGGAGCGGTGAATCCTCTGTGGGATGTTCAAAATACCTTCTGACACTTCAACTTATACGCAATCATCTCGGGTCTATACCTCCAAGGAGATGCTTGTTTAAGATGTCAAAGTATAAGTCTCCATAACCAAGAGACTCAAATACCTCAAGTCGAAGGAAATTTGCATTTAAGCTGCAATGAGATCTTCATTGACATATCCACATATATACAGACTCATATGAAGTCTTATGGCAAGTCACTCTAATGAATTAGTTACCTTTAACTAGCATCTATGTTTAACTCTCGATATCCGAATGTCTCTATCCAGTGAGAAGTGACTGCTTGGTTAAACCAAGGAGTATAACACATGCTAGTCTCACAGAATTATTGATGTCCGAACTCATTAATTCATTGACTAAGGAATATTTCAATACATTCATAATTACACATGTAGAGATGCTCACTAGTTGTGATCCAATCACAAATTCTCTCTTGCTATGAATTGTATTATGGACTTCAGTAAATGAGTTTAAGATCCAATCATGCACATAGAAAATGTGCAAATCATGAGACGATTATCTTAGGACACCTCTCAAATATAACAAAAGGGCGAAAGGTGGGCTGCCTCGTGAGCAACGGGCGACCGCTTCCTTCGGAACCATGGCGAAGGGAGGCTCCGAAGAGGATTGACCAGTCACACAATAGAGGCGGGTGAAGCTCTTCACGCACACCGGTACCCTGGGCGTCTTCATCCTCATCGCCACCGCGGGGTGGCAAGGTGGAAGGCGGAGCTCTAGAACGGGAAGGATGGCGAGGGCGAAGACGACAAGCTCATTGGTTAACTCTAGTCATAGCAACGTCGTCGCCACCTTTAGTCGTAAGTGGAAGCTCAGATGGAGTCATCGACAGCAAGGCAAGCGTCGCACCCAATGTAGCAAGCAAAGGCGGTAGGGCTTTCCGTTCGATTTGAGTGGATAAAAAAAACCCGAAAAGTGATCGGCGGATGGATTCATAAATCCATCGATCCATTATTTGATGATAAGTAAACAGGAAAAAGGATGAGTATGTTATGTTTGAGAGGTGCCCTAAAGCAATTACCTTATGACTTGTATTATTTATATGATAAATATAGATTCACTATCTGAGTGCATATTCTTTATGTATTTTAATTGATCTTAAACTCATTTACTGAATGTCCGCAATATAATTCATAGCATGAGAGAACTTGTGATTGGATTACAACTAGTAAGCGTCTCTACATGTGTAATTATAAATGTATTGAAATTTTCTCTAGTCAACGAATTGATATATTCGGACATCATCAATTCTGTAAGACTAGCACGGGTTATACTCCTAAGGCGGATGGATTCATAAATCCATCCATCCATTATTTGATGATAAGTAAACAGGAAAAAGGATGAGTATGTTATGTTTGAGAGGTGCCCTAAGGCAATTACCTTATGACTTGTATTATTTATATGATAAATATAGATTCACTATCTGAGTGCATATTCTTTATGTATTTT
>JBBUKS010000113.1:1888648-1900129 GCA_038050645.1 Hedychium gardnerianum | reverse complement strand
GCTGCTGCCGTCGCCCACGGCAGTCACCCACCGCCGCCGCCCATGGTAACTTTAGTTTTATATATATATGCAGTTTATAGAGAATGATTCCTTGCTATGGCTGTCACATGCTTGACTTTAATCATCAGTAAGAATCTAATTCGAAGAAAATGTTAAGCATGCTTCATAACCGGCACATGCCACTGTTGGAGTTGTATGATTTTTAAAGAGTAATAAATTAAGTTTAAAACGATACGACCAATATTGAATGACTAAGATGAGTACCAGAATGCCTGATTAGTGTGAACTCTTGTTTGTCAATGCTCTCTTGTTATAATAAATATGCAAGACCCTCTAGAGATTTGTGAAGTTGAGAATTTTCTATTCCTTTCATGTTACGGATTAATTGTATCTCATAGGGAGGGGGGCTTTCTTTCGTCTCTTTCAAGTATGTGTAGCTTTACTTTACTTGAGGAGGAGTTTAGAATAGTTTACTGATTTTTTTACGATCAAGCATGTGCAGAAGTGAAGTGATACTTCCATTTTGTCATTTAATTTGTAATGCATTATTATTGATCGATGAGTTCAGGCTTTGGCCATACTCTAGTTTCTTCAAAAAAATATATATATATATATTAAAGTTATTTTTCCTTGTAAGAAAAGGTGTAACTAGAGGAAAAGAAAATAAGGGGAAGAGAAATCAAAATTTATTATAGTTGGAGAAAGAAACTTAAAAGAAAAGGAAATGAGATCTCCTTTTTCTCTCATAACTAATTCCTTTAAATCCAAAGTAAAGTCATCCAATATGTGACAATAACTATGATGCTCTCGGAGAAAGGAGCAACTCTTATTGATTCAAATTGTCCTTTGTGAGCTTTTGCATGTTGTTCTAGCTAGTGCATGCATTTCCACTTTCAATCTCATCCTTAGATTCAATAAGTGGTATCAGAGCCCGTGGTCAGGGACCAGTTACCAATTGCTTCAAAAGCAGCAATCAGAGATCGTGTTTACATGGAAATGCCACTAATTCACAATCCAAGATTGTGAAGTTTATTGATCTAACTTCATACTTGGCTGATTGGAGTTGATAAGTAACCAAGTCACTATGATGGATATGACAATTTCTATAAGTTGTCTTGGAAAACTTAATAATAATAATTATAGCACTTGGAATACTCGTATGCAATTTGAATTACTTGGCCAAGATTTATGGCAGATTGTTGAGGGCAATGAGATATCACCTTCAAAAAAATCAAGATGATCTTAGAAAGTGGAAGATCAAGACTCGTAAAGAAATATATGCTTTATGGATATCCGTGGAGGATGACTGGTTATAGCGCATCAAGGAGGTGAAGACACCCAAAGAGGCATGGGACACTCTTGTCGGAATTTTCGCTCAGACAAATGATGCTAAGTTACAACAATTTGAGAACGAACTATTATCAATCTTGCAGTGTGACATGACGATGAATTATGTCAGGATTCTCAAAATCAAATTACGGAGACAAGAATGAGAAGGACTATTATTCATGGGTTGTGTCCCAAATTTAATGCAATTGTCACGGCAATTTGTGGATGATCAAAACAGCCAATGTTGAATGAGATAGAAAATGTGTTGGCATCAAGAGGAGTTGGACAAACAAATGTCTAAAGTTTTAGTCAACGAAAATGAGAAAGTTTTCTTCGAAAATAAAAGGGTAACACTTCTAACATTGAGAGTGTTGGTACTAGACAGCTAGAGATGAAGATTCCATCTCATGATTTCATGTGGAGTTAGTGCACAATTTTGAGATTGCAAATTTCATTTTTTTTTTCATAATATAAAGTCCCCGTCGATCACGCACGCTATTGCTTCTTTATTGATTGAAATTATAACCACCCCCACCTAGTGGTTCAATTCACGCTGCTGGAGAAATTATTTTCCTGCTTCGATTCATTCAAGTAAAAATTGGACTGGCCCAAATTTAATCGGATTGCGTGGGATGCATAGAGATGACAATGCATTAGATGTTGTTAGAGAGTAATTAATTAGCTTTCAGGAAAAACTTTTAGTAATCGTTTTGATTAAGAATTCCTTAATAATTGAGTTGGGAGAACATTGTTGTGTAATATCCATTAGGGCTGAGCAAAATATCAGTTAAACCAAATTAATCGATCGAACCGATCAAAATCAAAAGTTCGGTTTCGTTAATTCAGAATTTTATTTTTTTTAAAACAAATATCGATTTTATTGATTCAGTTTCAATTTCAAATTTCAAAAATCGGTTAAACCAATTAAACTGAACTGAGGATAAGTTGACTGCTATATTTTGATCAATCGACTAATGTCCCCAAACCGTCGAATAGATATCCCTAAAAATCTAAAATCATAACTCTGTGGCCTGTCTCCCAAGTCTCCACTTTCCCCGCAACCTCACCTCGAGCACCTCAACCCTCCGACCCCTCCTCCTCTTGTCGTCGTCGATCAACCATCGCCCGTCACTCAACCTTTCATACTCTCATGTCCCGTCGGCTGTCACTAACACGAGCGTTCAGCCCCATCTTGGACTCCTACCATCGCCATTAGCCCCTTCGCGTTGGAAAGATTTTATTTTGATTATAAATATTACCTTATTAGGTAACACATATTTATTAAGATTTTAATTATACACAATATTTTATCTTAATTAAGTGGTCATATATATATTATAATATTTAAATAAGCATAATTAATCAAAATCTTACCTTAATATACTTATCATATCTTTTATTGAGTGCATGATTATCTTGTCACAATTTGTCACAATCTTAAGGATTGACTCAATGATGGTAATGAGTCCCTTATAAATAGTGATGTTTAGGATCCCTAAATACACACCCCTTCAAGAATAATAACATCATCTAAAGGAGAGGTTTGGAGTATTTAGAAAGCTCTAAAGCATTAAGCAACATTTAAGTAGTATTCAAGGCATTCTTCAAAATATCAATAACTAGAGGTAACAATCAATCCTTTTTTTCTACATTCAATTATCATGTTTATTTAGTACAAAACATTATTTAAATTCTCACAGTTGGTATCAGAGAAAAGTTTTACCTTCACCTTGATACAATTTTCAATCAAGCAAAATTCTGAAAATCATGTTCATGCAGTTTTCCAAATTTCAAAAATCAACCAAAATTGGACAGAAAACCCTAGCTTTGAACCAAATCGGTCATCATATGAAACCTGAATTCGATAATTGAAGTTGTTAGCCAAAAGCCCACCTCGTGACCATAAGCACAGTTGGCCGGAATTTATTGCTAGAAAATTGGCCTAAAAAAATGCAACTTCCTTGCGCGATTTGGCCACCATTTTCTTGCAAATTATTCGACTTCCAGCCATTCAAGAGATGGTGATTGAGGGGAATGGTCGATTAAAGTATGCTCGACATATTAGTTGTGGTAATCGATCGCCATAAGTTGTCATTGGCCGTAATCAGACATAATGATTGTGCGAGCAACAATTTTTTTAAAAAATTGATCGATTTTACTATGGCGATGGTACAACGGTGGTCGATAGGCCCTGGGTCATGGTCTACCAGTGGTAATTTGGACAGAGGAGGGAAGGCGACACACAAATTGGTTTGGCTAGGGTTGGGGTTCGAAATTGGGGATTTTTTCAAAATTTGGTATTTGGAAATATTATCCTTCCAAAATTATGAATTTTTATTTTCTTGGAATAAATTTATATGTGACATATCAATTATTGTGAATTTTTTCTTGATATACATATGATTTGATGTTACACTCCCAAATTATACATGCAAATTAATTTTTGACTTATGAAGATTCATTATTTGAATTATTAAATTTAATAAGAATTATAAGGTGACATTAGAATACATGATCTGAGGGAGTTATTCATAGACTAGTCTTGTTCATGCTCCCATCTTGGGCTAACACCTAATTTACTAGTCTGCCTGATAACGTTGCTCTGTCTAAGAGGTTGGTTTTTTAAAGAGGTCTTAGTACTATCAATCTTTTCGGGGAGCACTCTTGGAAAGTGTTGATTGTGTTACTAAATAATTACTATATAAAGATTAAAAAAAGTCAAAATTTTATCCAGTGAATCGTATAATTTTAAATAATTGAGGTTTAGCCACAACACCCTTAATTCTGTAAAATTATATATTAAGTGGATTAAGATCACATAATGGGCATAAATTATAATTAATTATATAAACATAATAAATTTTACTCCACAAGGATCTTTATTATATTTATATGATTAATTAAAATAAAATATTAAATTATATTTTCTTAATTTATCCAGAGGAGTTAAAGAATAATTTTTTTTTATAGTTTTATTATAAGATTATAGTAAAATTTAATTGAATTTAAACTTTTTCATGTCACTAGATTTTTCTCTAGACGATTTACATTAGTAAAATATGACATTTTCCTAAAAAATAAAATAATAAGCATATATTTAATTTATGCAACATAATCTTTAAATTTCTTTGATATCCCCGATTTCAAGGGTGATAATTATAAAGTCTGGAAGGAAAAAATTCTCCTTCATTTGGGGTGGTTGGACATTGGCTATGCCATAAGGAAAGACGAACCACCTACTATTAATAAAATCAACATTCTTGATGAGACTAATCTTTATGAAAAATGGAAGCAATCTAATCGTCTCTACGTAATGTTCATAAAGACCAAGACCAAAATCTTTGCTAATATTCGTGGTTTGGTTGAGGAGCGTGAAAAGTTAAGGACCTACTTAAGGTAATTTATGAACAATGTGTAACTTCAGACAAAACCCTTGCTAGCACCCAAATAATGGAATTCTCATCATTAAGGCTCACCAGCGTGAACAGTGTGCGAGAGCACATCATGAAGATGAGGGATATAGCGGTTCGATTGAAGACACTCAAGGTGGAAATATCTGAAACTTTCCTTGTGCACTACATCTTATGCCCTCTTCCTCATCAATATGGTCCTTTCAAAATTTCCTATAATACATATAAGGATAAGTGGTCAATCAATGAGTTAATGACTATGTGTGTGCAAGAGGAAGGAAGGTTGTTGATGGAAATTAGTGTTAATGTTCTTTATAGTCACAAGGGAAGCCACAAAAATAAGCCAAAGTCAAGGGAAAAGAGAGGGTAGATTCCACCCCAACCATATATCAAGAAGGAATCCAAGTGTTTCTTATGTAAAAAGAAAGGACACATGTAGAAGGATTGCACCAAATTTAAAGAATGATTTTAAAAAAATATTCTTATCTCATTTGTCTGTTATGAATCTAATATGGTTAATATGATTTATAACTCTTGGTGGTTTGCTTCTTGTTCTACAATCCATGCCACAAATATTGTACAGAGTATGTAAAGCATATGGAAGCCAGTAGGAAGTGATCAGAGCATCTATTCTGTAAACAAGATGTGCTCACATGTGGAGGCAATTAGAACATGCATTTTAATTTTAGATAGTGGTTTTGTTTTGAAGTTGGAAAAAATATTTTATGTTCCTAGTTTTTCAAGAAATTTAATTTCTATTTCTAGACTTGTACAATTTGGATACTCTTTTAAATTTTTAAATAATTATATGAATTTATTTTATAAATCTAATCTTGTTGGAAATGGTACAATGATTGATGACCTTTATTCCATATCTTTGCAGAATAATAGCAATACCACTATGCATGTTCAAACGGATATTAAAAGATGTGTTATAAATGAAAATTCCTCTATATTGTGGCACCGGAGATTGGGACATATCTCCATAGAGAGGATAAAAAGATTAGTAAATGATAAAGTACTTGGTACTTTAGATTTTGCTAATTTTAAGACTTGTGTGGATTGCATAAAGGGAAAACAAACCAATAAATCCAAAAGGGGTGCCAAGAGGAGTACTAAAATATTAGAGATCATACATTCAGATATATGTTGTCCAGACATGGATATGCATGATTCGAAATACTTCATCTCTTTCATTGATGATTACTCACGATATATGTATATCTACCTGCTTCATAATAAGAGTGAAACATTAAGTGTCTTTAAGATATTTAAGACTGAGGTAGAAAAATAATGTGAAAAATAAATTAAAATCATGAGAATGGATAAATGTGGAGAATACTATGGTAGATATACTAAGAGTGGACAGACACTTGGTCCATTTGCGAAGTTTCTTCAAGAAAATGAGATTGTTGCCCAATACACCATGCCTAGTTCATCAGACTAGAATGATGTAGCTGAGAGAAGAAACCACACTTTAATGGATATGGTTAGGAAATGCGCAGCAACTCCAAACTTCCTAAATCCTTGTGGACTAAAGCTCTTAAAATAACAGTGTATATATTAAATCGAGTTTCCACCAAGGCTATTTTAAAGACGCCATCTGAGTTGTGGAAAGGATGGAAACTAAGTTTGCAACATATATGCATTTGAGGAAGTCCGTCTGAAGTAAGAGTTCATAACCCATAAGAAAAGAAACTGGACCCAAGGACTATAAGTGAGTATTTCATTAGATATGCCGAAAAGTTCCAAAGGATATAGCTAGAATTGTGAAATCAAGAAATGCAAAATTTCTTGAGAATGACTTGACTAATGAGAGTGGTCATTCTCAAGACATAGCTTCTAAGAAAAATCACATTAATGATCAACCACCATGTTCAAGTTATGGATGGGCTGTCATTCACACCCCTCAAGCACAAATGGGTGTTAGACAACCAACTGAGGAGATTCCACAAAATGTTGATGAAAATCTAGTCGATCAAACTGATAATGAGGAACAACAAGAAATTGTTCAACTGATTGAACAACAAGTTTCTCAAGAGGATAAATTAAGAAGATATGCTAGAATAAGTAAATCATCAATACCTAGTGACTATGTTGTGTATCTACAAGATTTAAATTTTAATGTTGGAGCCGAAAATGGCCCTGAAACATTTTCACAAGCCATGAGTTGTAGTGAATCAAAATTTTGTTATAATGCTATGAAAGAAGAATTGAATTCTATGACATCAAATGGAGTCTGGGATCTTATCTAGTTGTCCGATGGTGCAAAAATCATAGGATGTAAATGGGTCTTCAAAACAAAGAATGACTCATTGGGAAACATTGAAAGATATAACGCAAGACTCGTGGCTAAATGTTTCACTCAAAGGGAAGGAATCGACTACAAAGAGATGTTTTCTCATGTCTCTAGGAAGGATTCCTTTCACATTATTATGGCATTGGTTGCATATTTTGACTTATAATTGCAACAAATAGATGTGAAAACAATGGTTCTTAATGGAGATCTAGAGGAAGAAGTTTATATGAAACAACTAGAAGGATTTTACTCTAGTAATGGTTAGCACTTGGTATGCAAGCTCAAGAAATCCATATATGAATTGAAACAAGTTTCTCGTCAATGGTATTCAAAATTTCATGATGTCATCTCTTCATTTGGTTTCTTAGAGAATGTTATAGATCAATATATATACCAAAGGTCAATGAGAGCAAGATTTGTTTCTTTATTTTCTATGTGGATGATATTTTACTTGTAACCAATGATAAAAGTTTATTATATGAGGTAAAACAATTCTTCTCCAAGAACTTTAATATAAAAGATATAGGTGATGCATCTTATGTCATTGATATTAAGATATACAAAGACAGATTTTAAGGAATCTTAGGCATGTCTCATGAAACCTATATCAACAAAGTTTTAGAGAGATTTCAGATGAAAAATTATTTACCAAATATAGCTCTCATTGTTAAGCGTGACAAATTCAATATGGATCAATGTTTGAAAAATGACTTTGAAAGGGAACAAATGAAAAACATTCCTTATGCTTTTACTATCGGAAGCTTGATGTATGCTCAGGTTTGCAATAGACTTGAAATTGCATTTGTTGTTGGTATGTTGGGAAGATATCAAAGTAATTCGAGTATAGACCATTGGAAAACTGTAAAGAAGGTGATGAGATACCTTCAAGAGACTAAAGACTACATGCTTATATTCAGATGAGATGAGAAGAGAATCTAGAAGTGATTGACTACTCTAGTCTATGCCAGCTGCATTGATTCACGAAAATTAACTTCAGGATATATTTTTATGCTAGCCGATGGAGCTGTGTCTTGGAGAAGTGCAAAGCAGACATTGACTGTCACTTCCACTATGGAGGTTGAGTTCGTATCCTATTTTGAGGCAATCACGCATGGTGTTTGGATGAAGAGTTTCATTTCGCGGCTAAGAATTATGGATTCTATTTCTAGGCCATTGAGGATATATTGTGACAATTCAGCTGCCATCTTTATGGCTAAGAACAATAAAAGTGGGAGTCGAACTAAGCATATCGACATTAAGTATCTAGCCATAAAAGAATGTGTTAGAGATAAGACGGTGGTTGTCAAACACATTAGCATTGAATTGATGATTGTCGATCTTTTGACTAAATACATGTCACCGTTGAAATTTAAGGATCATGTAGAGAGAATGAGACTTAGTTCCCTTATGTAATTTTTATTGTAAGAACAATTTGGTTATCAATGAAACTCAATTATGATATTTTTCTCATATCTGTGTACACATTCATTAATTTGAGAAATATCACTAAAGTTGGACCTTGAATAAATATAAGGTTTATTCACTAAGATATATTGGTTGAGAAGCATGATAAATTGTGATACATGGAAGATAATACTTACGTTTAGAGGACCTATCATCATGAATCATGTTTCTTGTTCACTTATTTAGTGAATGATGAGATACATATGTGCCAAGTGGGAGAATGTTGGAAAGATTTTATTTTGTTTATAAATTTTACATTATTAAGTGACACATATTTGTTAAGATTTTAATTATACACAATCTTTTGTCTTAATTAAGTGACCATATATTATAAGATTTAAATGTGCATAATTAATCAAAATCTTACCTTAATATGCATATCATATTTGTAGGATCAAACTCAACGCTAGAGGAAGGGGTGAATAATGTTACAAATTTTACAAGCTAATAATTCTAGAAATAAATAAACAAAGTAATATAAGCATAGCAAAAATGAAATTAACTAAGCAGTTTATAAGTTAAAGCTAAAATATTAACTTACCACGGATCAACTAAAGCAAAAATAGACATGTGCAACAATAATAAAAATATTATTCTTATTTCTAAATTTCTCCTAGGTGAAGAAACCTTATAGAAAAAGAATTAAAAATTAAGCACAATAACAAAAATAAGTCAACATAAGGAAAAATGAAATTATTACTTTAAGTGTTGCTGATTAGAACTAAAGTGCAGTGTCGCAGCACAGAAAGCACGAGAATAGAGAATGATTGATAGTGAATTGGTATCTTAGAAGCTCTGCCTTGAGCCCTTTATATATCCCTCTTCTGTTGCTCATGTGGCACTCTCCGGTCACTTGGAGCCTCCCCGGTCACCTGGAGCGTGTTGACGTAGCTGCAACATCTATCTAGTAGATACCGTCGTTTGTGTTTCCCAATCACCCGGACACTCTCCGGTCGCCTGGGTAAGGTCAAACCTCATCTTGACCACCTCATTCAGGTCACTGAACTTCATCCTCTACTGGTCATCTGGAAGCTTCTCTGATTGCCCGTATGCTTCATTAGCCCCAACCCAGCTACAATCACCTGGACCTTCCGACTTCACTCGTCGAGAGTTATCACCAGCTAATTGCACCGAACTCCCTCCGGTCGTCTGAAATTGTCGAACTTTGCCTCCCTGCAATGATTACGTGTAATGAGTAGGATATAATATTTAAAGTTACTTGTACTTATTTGACTAGATGTCCAGCTCCCAGCTAGCCCATCTAGTTTGAGTTTCCAAGCTACAACTCCCAGCTGCTTTCACTTGG
Source organism: Hedychium gardnerianum (assembly GCA_038050645.1). NCBI lineage: Eukaryota > Viridiplantae > Streptophyta > Magnoliopsida > Zingiberales > Zingiberaceae > Hedychium > Hedychium gardnerianum. The sequence goes on along the minus strand of JBBUKS010000113.1, from coordinate 1,890,321 downwards.
ACTTTGTTTACAAAGCAATCAGCTCCCAACTGACTCCACACACTTGCACTTGTTTGACAAGCAATCAACTCCCAACTGACTCCACACACTTGCACTTGTTTGTCAAGCAATCAACTCCCAACTAACTCCACACACTTGAACTTGTTTGTCAAATAATCATCTCTCAGCTGACTCCACACACTTGGACTTATCTTCACCTAGTTCGCAATTAGGACTTTCTTGCTTAGTTCGCAACTAAGACTTAGCTCCTGCCTGATTTCCAACCAGGACTTCATATGCCACTGCCTAGCTCTAATTTGCAAGGAATTTTTCATTGTCTAACTTTACTCACTAGAACTTTTGTCACTTGTCAAGTAACCTGCTCCTAGACACTTGACATCAATTCATTAGATCTCAACAAATCTTACTTTAACCTTAGTCATACATCAAAATCTTATGTTACATATTGTGCTCGCAGCATCAACAATCTCCTTCTTTGTGATAGTATAAAAACTAAGTTAATTTAGTAAAATAATAAAAAAAAACAATTATTGAGTTTATATTCATTGTATAAGAATGAAAATAATATTAGTGTAATCATACATGAATATATCAATTTTAATTTTAACCCCCCCTTAATCATAACTCTCCTTGAATTATATAAGGATTTTTGAAGTTTTAAAAATAATTTTCAATAAAATATACTTGATTTTAATTTCTCTCCTCCATTTTCGTATATCAAAATGGGTTAAATTAAGAAGTATTATGCATATAGACAAGTCAAGTCATAAGTAAACATAAGCAAGCATCAAGTTACAGTTAAACCAAGTCAATTATAAGTCAAAGATAAAGTCAATTGCTGGTAAAGCAAACATAAGTCAACATAACCAAAAGTAAAAAGTCACACCGTCAAAATAAAACAAACAAGTGCAAGTCCAAATCAAGATATCAAGTCAACGACACGTCAAAATAACAAGCAAAGTCAATCCAAATTCACTAGAAAGATAGGCTAAGATGGATCTAATCAGAAGGAGGAGGAGGTTGTTGGCTCGAGTACTGGGCACATATCAAATCCATCATCTCTTGTATCTGGGCTCTTGTATCTTGATTCTCACGAACTATAATATCCTCGAGTCGAGTCATCCGATCCTCTAACATCAATGGAGGTGGAGGAGCAAGAAGATGAGCTGGTATCTGATCTAGATCAACCTCGAACTCAGCCATAATGTCGTTAATATCTAGAGATCGAGGGGCAGCATGCCTTCCATCCTTCTAGACTAGGGTATTCTCTCTGAGGACCATCTTAGCTAGAGTGAAATTCCCAAGTCCTATCTGGTCAAATTCAGTCAATGGTTTGATGTTTCCGCTAGAAACATCAATCCCTAGTGATGCAAAAATGCAAGTCAAAACATGATAATATGACATATGGACTCGACAACTAGTAGATATGCCAGAGTGATAGACAATGGACCTAAAGATATGCAAACTGAAGTTAATGTCCAAACGTTGTCTAAGAGCATATAAGAGAAATGAGTGGAATGATCACACGATAGCAAGGTCCCTAGTATTAATAGGTTAGGCAAGATGTAGGTATATAAGACCTTGTACAACATAGTCTTCTTCCTTGAGCTGGCTAGAGTTGAAGTTGATAACAGTCAGAGTCTGCTCACCACCAAAAAGATAAGTGTAAATAC
>JBBUKS010000113.1:1869142-1879545 GCA_038050645.1 Hedychium gardnerianum | reverse complement strand
GATCAGTCGACCGATCAAGCGTGATTTCTAGAATCGAACGGATCGGATCAGAGCAAAGAAGGAAGGCCGCTAGTTCAATTGACCGATAGGAGGATCAGTAAACCAAAATGATCAGTCGACTAATAGGGTTTTCAGTCGACCGAATGCAGCCTATAAAAGAAACCCTCAGGCCGAAAATAACTTTTTTCTGTTCCTGTTACTGCTGTTCATGCAAACTGCTGCGACTACATCGAGAAGCAACCCGACAACCTACGCCTAAGTTTATTTATCTCATTGTCGATATATTTCATAATTGCATATTATTTGTAATCTGCATGCTTGTACTATCTTGCTAACTTGGAAGAATTACTTTAGTGGATTAACCTATCGATACGATCCAAAGGGTCGTGGGTTTTTAGAGTAGGAGTCGGCTGGGCTCCGAACTAAGTAAAAAGGAGTGTGTCTATTTATTTTTGTCTTCCGCTGTTACTTTGAATTACGTAAAAAAAGAAAAGATTTTCGAATGAGATTCACTCCCCCCCCTCTCTCTCTCTCATCTCTAACGATCCAATAAGATTGACTTACATAGTGAATATCGCCAAATTAGAATCAAAATTGGAAATGAATGAAAAATTACCTTTAAGACACAAGATGGATTGCATGAGTGGTCAGTCATGCCCTTTGAACTTTCAAATACTCCTTGTACCTTCATGAGGTTGATGAACCAAGTTCTAAAACCTTTCATAGGAAAATTCTTGATGGTCTATTTTGATGGCATTTTGATTTATAGTGTAACACGATAACCACCTAAGCACATTCGCCTCATTGTAGAGAACCCTTAGGATAGAAAAACTATTTGTCTATCTGAAAAAGTGTTTTTTCCTACAACCTTAGGTTCTCTTCCTTGGGTTATCATTTCTATTGATGGCATTTTTATAGATCCAGAAAAGATTAGGGTAATCTAGAATGTCCCAAGCTACAAACCCTTCAAGAGGCTCAAATCTTTCATGGTTTTACAATCTTCTATCATCGCTTAATTAACAACTTTGGCACCATCGAAGCTCCCATGACAAACTGCCTAAAAAAGGAGATTTTCAATGGACTAAATTTGCCTCGGCAACCTATAGGGAGATCAGAAAAAGGATGACTAAGGCTCATATTCTTAGATATACTTACCTCCTTGAGGTAACTTGTGATGCATCACAAGTAGGTTTAGGGGGCACACTATGGTAAGATGGTCATTTGGTAGCATCTTTAGCAAAAAAACTCAATGAGACTCGACAATATTATTTCACCTATGACAAAGAGTTTCATGATATTATTCAACCCTTGAGACATTAACATCATTATCTACTGGCCCATGAGTTCATTCTCAATTTCGACCATAAAGCAATAAGTTTTATTCAATCTTAAAAGGAAATTCAATGCTAAACATACTAGGTGGGTTGAGTTCCTTCAAGAGTATAATTTTGTTCTAAAACATCTTTTGGCATGGACAACAAACTAGAAGATACACTAAGTTGCATTGTCATCATATTACACACTATGAGTACGACTATAGCAAGATTTGATTACCTCAAAGATAAATATACTACTTGTCTTGACTTTGGAATAATTTTCGAGACGTCCAAAATGAGAATCATCATGATTTAATAGATTATGTGATCAAAGATAGGTACCTATTTAGCACACGCCTATGTATTCCTAGGACTTCACCTAGAGAGTTTCTTATTTGGTAGTTATATGTCGATGGCCTAGCTGGGCATTTTGGAAAGGATAAGACAATTACCCTTGTGACAAGATTGATTTATTGGCCCTCACTATGATGAGATGTTGCCCAAATCATATCACAATGTCGCACATGTCAAACGGAAAAGACAACTAAGCAAAATATAGGATTTGTACATGCAACCACCCCATGAACCTTAGCAAGATATTAGCATAGACTGTCTCAGGATTACCTTGTACCAATCAGAGTCATGATTCAATTTTAGTAGTAATAGATTGATCTTCCTAAATGACATATTTTATTCCATTCAATAAAACAAATGATACATCACAAATAGCTAAATTGTTCTTTAGGGAAGTTGTTTGATTGCACGGGTTATCCATGGCTATGGTGTCAGATATGGATGTAAACTTTGTTAGCTATTTTTGAAAAATCCTATAGAAGTTATTTGGACCTTTCATTCACAAGTTGATGGTCAAACCGAGGTTGTTAATTATAGTTTAGGAAACTTGTTAAGGTGTTTAGTGGGTGAAAAACTAGGTATTTGGGGCTCAATCTTATCACTTGATGAATTTACTTATAACAATTTAGTAAACCAGTCTATTGGTCATAGTCTATTTGAAATCGTGTACGGGTTGAAAGCTCGTCAACCTGTTGACATAATTCTCTTACCTAGCATTTCTCATTCTTTTGAGTCAGCTGAGAGATTTATTGAGCACATTAGAGAGATTCATGCCAATGTTAGAAGGAAAATTGCATTGAATAATGAGGCTTATAAAATTCAAGCTGATACACATTGTAAATTTAAGGAGTCAATGTAGGGGACTATCTGTTTGTCGCATTCATTCAGAATGCTCTCCTATTTTTTTATTTCAAAAAACTTCATGCTTGCTCCTTTAGTCTATTTCAAATTGTGAAAAAATTAAGACTAATGCATATATCGTTGACTTACCTTCTAATTTTAACATCTTTTCAATATTGAGGATTTACTACGGAGAACAGTTGATCCTTGTTCTTAGTCTGTTGATTTGCATATAGGTCATGCACCTACAATGCCAGTTTTAATTCTCCCATCCGTAGCATATCCTTCTCATCAGATTGAGAGCATTATAGACCATATATCAAATGTGATCTCTCCATATGTAAGCACTCATCGTTACCTAGTTCTTTGGAAAGGGCTTTCAAGATTGATGACACATGGATCACTAAATATGAACTTTGAAGCCTCTCCCCTAAGCTTCTGGAAGAAATGGAGCACCTTTTTCATGCACTGGTTATTGTTCGGACTAGCTATACTAGTCCCCGTGATTTACCTCCTCCGTGTTGGTCCTGAGATAGATTGACGGGGACGTTGGGGGCGAGCGTTTCGTCTTTTACCACAATAAAATAAATGGAGCACAACAATTACTTGATTTAGCTAGAAAGACGCCACCAACTCACACCATTATGGTATGCTGATAGACTTGATTTATAAATTCATCTTGTCGTTCGATGGAGTCAAGTTTTCTTTGGTTGGGGTGAAAAACATAATTAAGAATTTAATTCTATTAAGAATTATCTAAGTCATTAATTTTTATAATGTGTTGGAACTTTTTTTTTAAAAGGTATTTTAATTTTTTTTCGAATGAGTCTTTCAAGTTTTATTAGGATACTTAGAGTTTTATTTTAAAAATCTTTAATTTTATAAATAATAGATCGTGTTATTAAATTATAAAAAGTCTAATGTAATGAATACATTTTGAGTTAATATAATTTATAAAAAAAAACTATGGGTAAGAATTGATAGCTTTCCTCTATGTAAGGATCGTAACTTCATTTGTCTACTATGATATGTTATGAAGTCTCTTGGCACGATATGGATTTAACTTTGATAAGATTGGAATCACAATGTCAGTCGACTGGTGAAAATCTAAAACTATGAAGTTGTTGTTTGAATGGATTTATAAATCCTAATTAGGATTTGAGCAGTCAACTACTATGTCCGCTCAAACATAAAAATATAATGATAGAATGTTTCTGTTAATTTTTTCTGAAGACCAATCAACTAGGCCAGTTGACTAGTAAAGAGCAATCGATTAGACTAGTCAACTGATGGCTATAAGTTGAATCAAAATATAGTCGTTAATGAAAAGTTGCACAACAATGGTAACTTGATAAGACATAGTAATCGATCAAAGATAAGGGAGCAGTAAACTGATAGATGGAGTTCAGGCTAGAAATAATCTTATAAAAATGACTTTAAGGGAACCGTTCAAGGGTGCTAAAGTTGTACTTCATGAGAGCTTCTACAAGGTCTATGAGAAGGATCTTGCCAAGGTTCTAGTACTCATCCAAGCGATCAAGAAGCAACAATGAGAAAGGTAAGGGAGCAATTAATTGATAGGCGGACTAACAATAGCCTTATAAAACGGACCTTAAGGAGGCCATTCAAGGGTGCTTATGTTGTGCTTCGTGAGAGCTTTTGCAAGGGCTATAAGAAGAATATGGCCAAGGTTCTAGTGCTCATCCAAGTGATCAAGAAGCAACAATGGCCAATGTAAGGGATAAATTAACTAATAAGCGGAATCCAGACTAACAATAGCCTTATAAAAGAGGCTTTAAGGGAGTTATTCAAGGGTGCTTAAGTTGTGCATTGTGAGATCTTCTACAAGGGCTATGAGAAGGATCTGGCCAAGGTTCTAGTGCTCATCCAAGTGATCAAGAAGCTAAGCAACAATGGCCAAGGTAAGGGATAAATTAACCAATAAGTGGAATCCAGACTAACAATAGCCTTATAAAAGGGGCCTTAAGGGTGCTTAAGTTGTGCTTCGTGAGATCTTCTAGAAGCGTTATGAGAAGGATCTGGCCAAAGTTCTAGTGCTCATCCAAGTGATCAAGAAGCAACAATGAGAAAGGTTTTCATCATGTAATTACTTATTTTACTTTGTATTATTGTATTCGCTTGTGTTGTTGTAACTTGAAAGATTTATAAGAGGTTTCTCCACGTGTAAAAGTTTTTCAAGAAGGAGAAAAATAGAGGTGATTTCAAGAGGCAAATTACTCGAGTAATTTGCCTAAAGGATCATAGATCATAGAGTAAGAATCAGGTTCTGAACCATGTGAAAGGTTTGTGTTCATATTTTGAATTATTTGTTTTGTATTCTATTGTGCTAACTCATTGTAGACATGAATGATAAACAAGTTATGAAAGCATTTATTCACTCCTCATCTAGCGGCTACCTACCATCTTCCATTCCTCACATCTCACTAAGATATCTTGAAGTTATCACAACTTTAAGAGCTCATTCTCTCATTTAGTCCTTAATCCCTCGAATGCACCAAGCTCTTAACTCATTCCATATGCCATTATTACTAGGTCACCTCTTGCAATTGCTATCAAAGTTGTCAAACCAGCTCAATGACTCTCACCCTACAATCTCTCAGATATCCTATGCTATCCTATGCCAATCTATAATGAATATCTAAGCCAACTAGCTAAACCACTTGGCCACGCCAAGGCATCAACCACTACAATCTCTATGAATTTCATCAAACCAGTTTACTTTTCATCCTACGCTTATCTCTAACAGACTCGTGTTGCCAATCTATAATGGATATCTAAGCCATCTAGCTAAACCACTTGGTCACGCGAAGGCATGTACCACTACAATCTCTGTGAACTTCATTAAACCAGTTTACTCTTCATCCTATGCCGATCTCTAACGGACCGTGAGCCATCCAGCCACACAAATTTAATTGGTTGTGCCAACCAAGTTCAGCTAATATAACTTGACCTTAATGAGTCACACTAACTTGACCATGACAAGTCAACCAACACACTCGACCTCATTGAATCACAAGCTTCACGAGCTTCGAGTGCATCCTTCGAAGTCCTTGCATAATTTCATGAACACATTAATAAAACAAACAAACCTAACTTACATTTTTACCAAATACATTAAAATATCTTGGTTGAATGCAACCACTTAAGACATGATTGCACTAACATATTGGCAAGTACACATAATTACTAAAAAAAATTATTGTTCTGCAAATAATTGTTGGTTTTTTTTTACTCATCATATTCTTTCTTTAGAAGGACTTACTTTATTCATGCTTATATATTGATAAGGAAATGAATTTGTGCAACCACAGTAGCCCACACAACCCATATATGCCACTTTTCCTAAACAACATAAACAACCAGACAACAGAAGACTGATCTCACAACCTGACACTGGACAGAAGTGCAGAGACATAAAACCTTGCTAAGCAACAAGCTTCATAAAGATTCAAGCCAGCACTGACTTGGAATCCATTTACATGCATTCAATTCAATTGGAAGGAACTTTGAACTTTTCAAATCGAGCGCCAGTCTCATTGTATTTCTTCAATCCAATCAAACTGTTGAACTCCTCAAAGGTGGTAAGCTTGTGGAGATGATCCCTGCTGGTTCCATCTTCCTTCATTACTTTAAGGATGTCAAGTAAGGCCCGAGCAGAAGCATAAACAGCCGTGGTAGAGTGCACAATGAGATGGAAGCCCATCTCCTTGAGTTCCTGGGGAGTGTGCAAAGGTGTGAACCCCCCTTCAAGCATGTTTGCTGCTCTTAAGCCCTTGGTACTCTTGCAGACCTCCCTCAGTTCGTCGTCACTTCGTGGTGCCTCGACAAAGCAGGCATCTGCTCCTGCCTGCACAACATCAAGGAAAGTTGAAAGCCAGCCGTTTTATGAATCATGGTTCTGAATTTGTGTACAACCAATAAGTGAATGTGTCACAAATGCACCATTTCATACCTCAATGTAGAGGTTTGCCCGTTTAATGGCTTCGTTCAGACCACCAGAAGTTGCACGAGCATCTGTCCGTGCAATCAGAAAGAAGTCAGCATCACCTATCGCTTCTCGTGCAGCCGCTATTTTTGCTGCATGTTCCTCAGCTGGTATCACCTTAGAAAAACAATAGTACTTAATACTTTGTAGCAACTATGAAACCATTTTGCAATTCTACTTTGTTAACTAGACTACTTAGACAACAAGGGTAAGTACTTAAGTAGTAATCATTAATGATAAACTCAATGAAAATATTCAAGATGAAACAGAGATATTATGCAGCAAATTACCTGTTTTCCTTGCATATGCCCTGATTGATATATTAACAGAAAATAAATTGCATTAGACATATTTTTGCTAGAAAATAAATTATGCTAGAGTGAGACCATAACGGTAAAACTGAAGACATCTGGTATTAAAGGAACATAATTGCTCTCTTACCACACTTCTTTGGCCAAACTTGATCCTAGAATTGATGCAAAAGGAGAGAGAATAAGTTAGGTCTACAGATCCAGACTTAATGCACTTTTCAGTGTGAAGGGAGGAAGAATTATTCATTTACCTCAAGGAACAAACCAGCAGCACCAGTACCAATTATGTCTTTAACAGTCCTCTGAACGTTGAGTGCATTACCACCTCCAGTGTCTGGAATTATCAAATCCCCAAAATCATCAACCAAGTGTTCATATGCACATACTAATTGTAGGGGAAAATAATAGGCTTTGATATTCAATTTCACAGAAGCATTCCAGTATATGGAAGTAGGAAAGCTACAGAATCATTATGAGAAATCCTTATGTACAAAGGATGAACTTATCGATTATTTCTTTCCATCCACAGCTTATATAGCTTGTAAACCAATATATATATATATATATATATATATATATCTAACTTGCTAGTGAAAGATTTGGATCCTTTTCTGCCCTAAACAAAAATGAGTCAAGAAAAATGATAATATTCAATACCAAGTCTTTGATTTTCGCCATCTCCATAGCTTTCACACAAAGATCTGTTAGGGACATTTGGTTATGGTTAAATGAATATTCCACTCAACTACTTAACATGAACTAATTGCCAGGCTTGTTCTTAAATGTTTTGCAGTGTCATATGAATGAGAATTTTCACCATCCTAAATTCATATGGTTATTCAAATATTTATGAAACAGGAAATTCTGAATTTATGGCCATTATTAGTTGAATATTACTGCCGATTAATATGGTAACACTTTGGTCCTCCTGAGTTATGTCTTCTCCCTCAATTATCACATCTTGATAACAATGTTGTTACTATGTTGTATTGGAAATGTTCAGCTTTCTTTTTCAGCAGTAGAAGGGCAAGTAAAACAGAGTCAAAGTTTCAAATAACAATTCAGTGAAACAATCTCTCTCTCTTTCTCTAAAATGTTTGAAAGAGACACTTCCTTTGGACAATTGTTAATTTTCACAATAGTTTGCGCCAACATAGATCATCACTATTTTTCTCAATCTTAGAGTTCATTAATTACTTTTGTCAAAGAGGGCCAAAGGGAAAATGGGGAGAAAAAGATCATTACCGGCGTCAACAATAAATGCAACATTAGGAGCAGCGGCGCAAATTGCCCGGGCAGCGTCGGCCATCTCCGGCGGCCTAGATTTTCAAAAATAGAAAGAAAAAAAAAAGTATATTGATGTCAGAAGAGCAATACCAGCACTCATCGAAACAAGCGAAGAGGCGTACGTGAGGAGGCCGATGTCGGGCATGCCGAGACGGGAGGCGGAGACGGCGTAGCCAGAGACGAAGCCGGCCTTGAAGCCCAAGGCCTGGAGCACGGATGCGGAAAGGGCGTCGAAGATCCCCGGCATTAGCACGATGCCCTCGTCCTCGATGAGACGGTGCATTCGCGTCTTCCTAGTTCCGGCGGAGGCCGGCAAGCACCGCGCTGTCACGGTGGTCATCGTGGAGTTCGCCATCGTTTCTGCTCCTACTGAGACTCAGCTGCTCGATAGAGGATGGACCAGAATCGCAGGGAGGGCAGAGCAGGAAGGCGCCATTTATAGAGCGCGAAGGGGGGTGGAGTTGGGCTCGCCTTCGGCTCACCGCGAAGCACCGCCAGTCATGATGGTTGCCATACACCGATGGACAAGATTCCTTCTTCTCCCATTATCTACGATCCTGACCGTCCATTAAACCTTCAAATTCAAAGCTACATTATTCAAATACTATATATCATAATTTTTTCCCACGGTCGCAAAAAGCGAAACGCTCGCCCCAGCACCTCCCGTCAGTCCGTCCCAGGACCAACATGGAGGAGATAAATCATGGGAGCTAGTCTAGCTAATCCGAACAATGACTAGTATATAAAGGATGGCAGAAACCTGACTACTGGCCAGGATTTGATCATCATAATTTTTTCCCACGAATTATGATGTAATAACATGATGTTCTAATTAACATTCAAATATTTAATTTTTAATTATGATATATTTATTAAAAAAATTATTAAATAAGACATGTAATATAAAAATATTAGATTTCTAAATCATCCGTTATAAATATTTTTTAATTTATTCTAATAATTAATAAAAAAAATTAAAATTTTTAATAAGACCAAATTAATTAATCTGAATCGTTGTTATCTATTTCATATTTTATTTATAGGTCATAATTTTTATTGCACTGAATTTAAAAATCAAAATTATATAAATATATTAATGACAGAAAACTAAAAACCTCTCTTCATTATCATTATTATTATTATAAAAAAAGTCTCCCACTTTAAAAAAATATATATCAAAATAAGACTCGCCTATAAATTTCTATCCAAAATACTCTATATGCTCCACCTTAAAATTATTTTTATCACGCATTGAAGATACTTTGACTAAAATTTCTTCATTTAAAATTGTTTGGATCAAAATAATTTTAAAACTCTCTTTAGTCAACATTGTTTTATCTTGGAGTTACTTTGATTAAAATAGTTTCACTTTAAAATTATTTTTGACTAAAACGGTTTTAAGGTGAAGTAGTTTTGATCAAAGCAATTTGAACGCTATGGAATTTTAGTCGAAACAATTATAAGATAGAGTATATAAGGATATTTTAAATAACAAAATCATAAATGAGTTCATATGATTATATGCTATATACATCCTATGTATTAATATATTATAAAAATTTTTTAACCTTTAATTATTTGACCGTCGATTATAAGTATTATAAATTGATTCTATAATTTATTTCCTTTCAAATAATCTGAAGAGAGTCTATGATGGATACCTAGGATAAATGTAATCACCAATACATTATAATTTAAAATTTAAAATATCGAGGTAAGATCAATATAGGAGGACTTAATTTTTAATGAATCATAATTTTTGATTCGGATATCGGATCGAGTTTTTATTTATGCTCACGCATAACTCTTTCAAATATTTACATTTGCTACAGGGTAGAACCCGTAACCATCAAGTTTTAAGTTAGAAAAATACCGTCTAGTATTTTTTTGGTCGTCAAACATTTTTTTATACTATTTTTAATACTTTTTTATTTTTATGATATTTAAGATATTTTTAGTATTTCTGATATTTATGAGTTAAGGTTTATCTATTTAAACGTCATATTTAACTATTTGATGATTATTCTCTAATATTGAATAACATTTGCTTTTTCGAAAAAATCTAGAGAACGATGATTTTTTTTTTCTTTTTTGATTTCTTTTTTTGTTTTCATAAAGCCTGATCTCGTCAACCTACAGGATAATCGTTATTTCGTCTAGTGTCAAATATTAAATAGGGGATATAATATATGATGATTTAAAACTATAATATATGTCATTAGTTTAGAATTTAAAATTATATTTGGTTAAACTTAGATTTATAATTTATTAAAAAGTTAGAATTTAAAA
>JBBUKS010000113.1:1853501-1869042 GCA_038050645.1 Hedychium gardnerianum | reverse complement strand
ATGTCATTAGTTTAGAATTTAAAATTATATTTGGTTAAACTTAGATTTATAATTTATTAAAAAGTTAGAATTTAAAATTATGATTAAGAACTATAGCTAAATAATTTTTTATTTGTTAAAAAGTTTAGTGACATATGAACAAATGTTTAAATTGTTTAATAAGAGAGAATAAAACAAAATGACAATAAAGATAACTTTAATGAGACAGGAAGAATGAAATATAATGATAAATAGAATGAACTATATATATATTTTAATTTGGTCGCTTTTATTTGAAAAGAAATGATGAATTGATATTTTGCATTTAACTCATACGGTAAGTTTTTAATTTTCTAATCCATTTGCCTCATTTATTATACTTAATTATTTATATATCATGGTTTTTTAAGATATTCTTAGTGGCTTAAGTCACTAGGTTTAATTAGTTCACCAATTTATTTAGCTAATTTAATCAACTTGTCCAACTTAGTGTGCTCCATCTATACACTTATTTTATATAGTTTGTCTAAACCTCGCAATTTATAAAATGGACAAAAAAAAAGAAGCAATCTCTAAATATCAGAATCATCATAAAAGTACACCTTTTTCTTTTAAAAAAAAACATGAAAAAAAAGAAGTTAAAACAGTGCTCAATCATATTTTCATTACCCTTAGTTGTATTGTAGCAAAAAAAGATAATTATACTCATTTCATAATCTGTTCCAAAGTTTATTATCCTTTAGCATATGTGAAATAACTACTACATATGTTAAAATAAAATAGGTCAAATTGGTCAAAAGTACTATACATAGAATACTTTTATATAAAATACTTTATTTAATTTCATCAAAATTATTTAAATTTATCAAAATCACTTATAGTAGCTATTAAGTAATTATTATAATAGTATAGCAGTTATTTAATAACTAATACAACATTGTAGCAATCATCATACAGTTGTTGTAATAATTAATGATGTTGCTAACAATAGTTTTAAAATGATTTTGTCCATGGTGAAGCAATTTCAATCAAATTTAAGTAATTGTAATCAAATTAGTAATGAGTATTTTAATATAAAATGTTCCCTATGAGATGTTTTTTTTTAATATCTCATTCATGCAATCAGCTATTTTTTCATCTTGCATTTTGATTCATTGAAAGATCACTCATGTTAATCTTGGAGCCAAATGTTCCTTCATACAATTTAATAATTTTTTCTTATTGCTTCTTTGCATTCCAAAATGGTTCCACCTTGGGAAGTTCATATGCAAGGTGATTTGGCTTTTGCATTGGCTTAGAATTTCTTCTTTATTTCTCCGCGCGATATATTTGAGTTTATTTGTTTATCATTTTTTATTCAACAATATCCAAATTCTTTCTTTGGGTCATTCTAAATATTAAATTTCCTTCTAATGTAATACTATATTCTAGACATAAGCAAAATTTACATCATCAAACAATAGAGGTTTTACGATGGATTGGCACATGCATTGGTTATTATTCGAGCTAGCTAGATTAGCTCCCGTGATTTATCTCTTCCGTGTTAGTGCTGAAACGGACTGACGGAGACACTGGGGATGAACATTTTACCTCTTGCCACTATTTCTGATGGATTGACCCTCTCGCATAACCATTTTTTAAATGCTAATTTATATGCTAGAGCATTGCTATGATATCATGTGTTAGATCAAATGACTTGGCCAGAGGGGAGGTGGTGAATAGACATTCTCAAACTCTTGCTAAAACACACAATTTAAATAATGTTTATAATGTCGGACAGAATAGCGATTATTTTATGGGTTGATAAAAAAGAGAATTTGTGGAGAAAATAATAAGAAAAATCAAAAAAAAAATAAAGAAAAATTGTTGTCCTCTAGATTTTACCAAAAATAAAATTTTATTCAATAATATAGAATAATTTCTCAAATAGCTAAACAAATGCTTAAATAGACAAATCATGACCCATAAATATCAAAAATACTCTAAATATTATAAAAATAAAAATTGCTAAAAAATAGTAAAAATGATATTTTGAGCCATTGAAAATGACCTAAACGATATTTTTGGATCCTAAATTTTGTCGGTTAAGGGTTCCACCTTATAACAAATCTAGATCTCTAAATGAGTTTCGATTAAAATTAAAAATCCTTTTGTTCTAATATACGAATAAAAAATTATGACCTATTAAAATTAGGAAAGTTTTCTTGGATTGATCCTGCATTATTAAAAATGCACATGTGTGATGTATGATGATAAATATGTAGAGAAAGAGGAATGAGAAAGTAAAATACATGATAATATGAATATTTTTTTTATTTAAAGACAACTCCTACTCCACAACCTAAGATGCTCATGGTGTGTCACCCCTCACAAGAGACAATGAGCACATGATGTAAGATTTGTATGTTTCCAATCAACTAAATTACATCTCTATTTGATTAACCATACAAAATTTGAATGTTAGATTTCAACGATTGACGATTTAGTCTGTTGGTACAATCATAACTAGCTAGGTGGTCAAGTTCAACTTTGAATTTTGATACTTGGGCAAATGATTAAAGGTAAATGTATTGGTAAAGGTAGCACTAAATAATTAAACTCATGTTTTGACGTTGGTAAAGAGTTTAAAGTTAAGTTTGAGTAATTTGATATGTCTATTAAGTGTACATGTCACTTAATAGGAAAGCCCTAATATGTTTGGTGGACCAGATACTAAGCAACGAGAGAAGTTTTAGCAGATCAAATGGACCGGACACTAGGCAGTGGAAGTCCAGATGGGTTGACTAACCGGACGTCTGGCAGGACAGACTTGATAAGCCATCAAGTCATAGGAAGTCTTGGTGGGATAGAGGTTTGAATGCTAAGTAGAGGAAACCCAAACAGATCAACTAAACCATATGTTTGGAAAAAAATGTAAGACATGTAAGTTGTGGAGAGTTCCTTTTTTTTAAAAAAAAAAAAGGCGGTGAGGCGTGTCCTAATCTTAGGACAAAATTAGACGTTGACCCTACTAAGAAACTAACCCAAATTTCGAAGTCGAGATCAGACAATTATTTAATTGTTACACTTAGAACATGCATTGTTACAAAGTGTTTTCTGTGCTAACTCTGTTTTGCAAAGTTCAGTCGACCAACAGGTAAGTTCGATCGATCGGATAGTTCAGGCGACCGAACTCAAGGTTCAATCAATCGAAAAAGTATGAGTTGGCAACCTGTCTAATGTGGCATCAGTTTCATTCAAAAGGATGATTTGGCGGATGGCATTCTGGTGACATGGCCTAGATAAGCTCCAGGATGCTGATGTGTCAAAGGATAAGACTCGGAGAGCTGACGTGGTTGGAGATAGTCTTTGGGAAGCTAACATGGTGAAGGGATAACAACACAAAGTTGGCGTGACACTTAATCAAGCAATTGGATGGTGATTGGGAGATAGAAAGACCTAGTCAACAGTTGTACCTAGATGGAATGCTGGCGTAGAGTAAGTTCAATCGATCGAAATTGAAGATCGATATATCAAAAAAGTCGATGTGGATTAGCGTCGATCAAAGATAACTATTAATCAGTCGACCAGATTGCTGGATCAGAAGACTGAACAACACTTATAAAAAGGGCTTTGAGCAGAGGCTTTAGAATAACAATTCTTCATTGAGTAATATCTTCATTCAAGCAACCTTGGCTACTCTATGCTCCATCGCTCTCTAACAACCTTCGACCAACTTCAAATATTAAGTTGTTGGTAACTTGTATTTTTTATTACATTCATTCTTATTGAGGAGTGTGATTCTTTTGCTTAACAACTCCATTTTACTAAGGAGTATAGAAAGCCGTTGTTTCATTTCTGATTCCATGTTTAGCATATAACTCAGTGAATGGTGATGCATATTCACTACCTCAGTCATTTTGCACCACCTTAATCTTTTTATTAAGATGATTTTCAAATTCATTCTTATAGAAAATAAATTTCTCTATAGCTTCATCCTTACTTTTGAGAAAATACACATAACAAAATTTTGTGTTATCATATACAAAATTGATGAAATACTTATTCCCATCATGTGTCAACAATACCTCTTTTAGGTCATAAACGTTTGTGTGAATTAGGCCGAGTAGTTCACTACTTCTTTCAACATGTTGAAAGGATGACCTTGTCATTTTTGCTTCAACACAAGTCTCACACTTGTATTTCAGGTGAAGGAGGAATGTAGGTATGTTTTATATGTTAATTAATCTATACAATATATCGTAGTTAACTTGTCTTAGTTTACCATGCCATAAACAAGAAGACTCAAGTATATAAACGTAAGAGCTTTCATTTTTATTATTTTTTGGCTTAATGGTCATTACACTGAGCTTAAATAACCCATAAGCTACATAGTCTTACCCTAAAACATTTCATTTTTGTACAAAATAACTCTGTCTAACTCAAAAATAATGTGAAAATCATACTTACTTAAAAGTGATCCGGATATTAGATCCTTTCGAATCTCCAAAACATATAACACATTGTTCAGAGTTAGCTCCTTATCCGAAGTCATCTTCAGCACCACTTTTCCTTGACCCTTGATGTCCGAGGTTGTTGATTCCCCCATCTTTGAATTTTTTAAAGTTGTGGAGCATCTCCTTGTTAGAGCACACATGTCTGGTGGCACCAATATCAATCTACCATTATCTCGGGTTGGAAGCCAGCAGGTTGACTTTTGAGACCACAACACAAAAGGGTCCATATTTGACCTTCATTCAGGTTGACCTCTTGCTTCTTCTTTGACTTCTTGCATTCCAAAGATTTGTAACTGACTTGGTCATAATTAAAGTACTTTCCAGAGAATTTTTTCTTGCATATGCCTTATTTGGGTCTCATTTCAGAAGATTTGAGATTCTTCCATTTTGAGCTTTGACCGTGCTCGATCACATTGACTTTAACAATTGTTGGAGTGAACATCCTTCTTTTGGAGCTCCAATTGTCTTCCTCGATTCAGTGTCTGACAATAAGTTCTTTGATGGTCATCTCCTTTGGCTTGTGCTTTTAATGATAGTTGTTACCTAGAATGTTTCACTCAATACCATGCCTTCTAAGTGAATCTTATGCAAGATCACTTAAAACTCATGGACTTGGTTGATCACCATCGTGGAGTCAACCAACATCTTGTAGTCTAGGAATCGGCCCACAATAACCTTTTTGTTCTCTGTATTCTCCGTCTTGTATTTCTAGTCCAAAGACTCACATAATTCCTTAGCCGTTCTCTTTGTACTATATAAAATATATAACAAATTGGTAAGGTAGTTAAGGATGTAGTTTCGGCATAGGAACTCTGAATGATTCCATGCCTCCACTATACTGATGGTTTGGACATTAGTCGCATCATTAGCCAACTTGGGAGGTTCCTCCATCAAGAATCAGGCTAGGTTTAGCATGTTCAAGTAGAAGAGCATCTTCTACTGTCACCGCTTGAAATTCAACCCAATGAACTTCTTTGGCTTCTCCACATGGTTGATTGAAACATTTCCAATCGGAGCTGAGGAAGCCTTTACGTGTTGAGCATCTTGCTTCTCAACACTTTTATGTGGCCATCTGAAAAGAACAAAATATGTTTTAAGACTATTGGATAATCTTGCTACGGAGATTATTGCTAAAGTTACAGGGAGTATACTAAATTTTAAATTACAAAATCAAAATGCAAACTTATCTTTGTCAAGATGGATTCATTGCCTCCACATGCTGATGTGAAGCCGAGTAACAGTGGAAATTTGATTGACGGGCATAGTTCCCAAGTAGTCTGTGTGCCGAGAGGTTCAATTGGGTCGACTAGCAAGAGTGCCTGAGTGCCGAGGTAAGTCTAGTGGGTTGTTTGCAGATAGACCCATTCTTCTACGTCTTCTTTTTTTTTTGCTCAAGATCGTAGCCTCATTATACCCTTAGCTACGTAATGTGGGACTAATATTTCATTCATAATATAGTCTCTTCTATCTACCACTTTTCCATTCACATTTTTTCAACAATATTCCACATAAATGAAAATTGAGTATGTGATAGCATTTAACAGTCTAGTCCTTTATATGACAAGTAAGTTTTATCCTTTGAACCTTCCCTTGTGAGGATTTGTTTACTTAGATTGACCAGTAGATATAATGTTTTTGAATTGTTTTGTCGTTTATGTAATTATTTGCATATCTCACTCATGACTCTTTTTGATATATCTCAATTCTCATTGGTGTATTCGTTCTTGGTCATGAATATGCCTAGTTATGTGAGAAGTTTTAAGAATTGTGTCTTTTAATTTTCTTCGAAGCGGCTCACTTCTTTTTCACATAGATGATCTAAAGAGTAATCCACATTACTCAACTGGATCATTAAAAGTCGATGCTTAACCTCCATCATTTATGGGTTTCATTAGTTCATTGGGTAGTTCCCTCATATTAATCTACTTAGTTGGTGCAGTTAGGTTGTTTCATTGTACCTAATTTTTGGGATCTTCAATTATCATAGGTCGGGGTTTTCTTTTACACCAACATATTCCACAGGAATCAATCTCATTCCTCGTGATGAGTTTGTAACTAACTTTTAGTTTAACCCCTTGGTTAGCGGATCTATTAAGTTATCCTTTGACTTTACATAATCAATGATAACTCATGTTGAGAGTAGTTGTATAATGATATTGTGTCTGCAATATATATATCTAGACTTATCATTATAAAGATAACTCTGTGTCCATTTAATTGTCTATTGACTATCACAATATATGCAAATTACTGATATATGTTTCGGTCATCTAATAATATCTTCTAAGAATTGTTATAGTCATTTAACCTCTTCATCATATTTGTTAAGAGCTACAAACTCAGATTCTATCGTGAATCTAATTATTCCGATTTGCTTACAAGATTTTTATAAAATGATTGTACTTTTCAAAGTGAATAAATATCCACCTATATACTTTGAGTCTTTCATATCAAGCGCTGGGGGCGAGCGTTTCGCCTTTTGCCACAATGAGTCTTTCATATCAAATATTCAATTTATATCGTTATATCCTTCAATCACGATAGGATATCTAATATAGTGCAGTCTATAATCATCTATATACTTTAAGTATCTCAATATTCTTATTATTCCTTTTCAATATTTAATATCGGAATTACTCATATATCTATTTAATTTATTTACTGCATAGATTAAAGTTAATAATGTATAATTTATCAAGTATATTAGACTTCTTTCCGTCATATTTTCATTTATACTTTTCCAACACATAAAACACTCGCCCATATAGTAATCTCGTCCATAATGTGTGTAGTAGGCGGTAACAAAAGTGTGGATCGCGCGAGGATTTGCTGAAGTATATATATATATATATGGCTATTCTCTTTGATGGACCAATTCTATGGCAACTGGAGGATAAGTCCAAGGCGGTCTCATAATTGAGGATGGAGAATCATTTTCACGAGTAATAATAATAATGATAATCGCAAACCGAGAAGGTACATATCACACTATGCAATGTACGGTGCCTTGTCGAATGAGTCCACATCGATCATTATTGCGTCCTACCAAAACCCGATAACGTCTACCGAACCAGGCCAGCGTTCACCATCCATTCCATTGAATCTAATGGTACAAGTAAAAAGACATCAAATTATTATATAAATATTTATAATTTAATTCTTAAATATGATATATTTATATATATAAAAATTAAATAAGACATGCAATCGTAAAATATTAGACATCTGAATTATTCATCGTAAATATTTTTCAATCTATTTTAATAATTAATAAAAAATATTCATAAAATTAAATTAATTATCTTAAATTCAACGTTACTAATTACTAATTCATATTTTTTAAAAAAATAAAATAAAATTAGAGAGATATCGACACGCCAAAAGAAACAAATAACCCCGATCGAGGGAATTAATTCAGAGGACCAGTTTCTTATAATTACATGATTGGAAGGGACAAAAAGGCATATATAAATGTTGGCTGGGAGTCGTATATATCCACGTTGCGTCTTCCATCACCTTCCTGCCTCGCCTTCCTCGAACTTTCCTCTCTCCCTTTCAATCTCTTATATCTTCATATTGAGCATGGCCAGTTGATCGCTGATGAGCCAAACTGATTAGATTTCCTTTTCGAGATATTGATTTATTTTGCAATCGATTGTAATGTAATTGTGAAGTCAATATTGAACTGCGGAGCTGGGAGATAAGGGAGAGCAATAATATTTTATTTATTTATTTGATAAATATAAACGTAATCAGGTTGAAAGAAGGGAAGAAGCTTTTCCCCACGGGATGAATTGTTGGCTAGTGCATGAAGTGTTGCTATAATGAAGTCTAGGGGTCAAATCCTGGCTAGTAGTCAGGTTCCTGCCCCCTTATGCACTAGTCACTGTTCGGGCTGGCTAGATTAGCCCTCGTGATTTACCTCCTCCGTGTTGATCCTGGGACGAACTAGCGGGAGCGCTGAGGCGAGCGTTTCCCCTTTTGCTATTTAATTTCAGAGCTGATCATATATAGATTCAGTTGCCTGCATTAGAAAGCTGCATGCCACTGCTCGCCGGCTGTTGAATTCCAGGTGCTATATTTAAGGTGCAATAATATTCAGTAGCTTGTCGATGATAATATTTAAGGTGTAATCAAATTATAAAGAGACAAAAAACTTATAAAAGAATCACTATAAATATAGTTATAAATATATATAATAAATAAAATTTTCGTATGTACACGTTGTAACTTGTAATCTTCTTATATTTGGCTAATGAAGATGTGCCTTATTGCCTTGATTACCCAAAGTGGACATTGACATGGAGTGTGTCGACAACTTGAAGAAGGGTGCCAATAAAATTGAAAAAAAACATGTATCAACATACCCTATGTCTCACCATATCAATGAACTAGCTTCCAATGAGACAAAGCTCACCGTATGAAGAAGAAATACTATATCGACAATTTAAGCAATTTTGATTATAATTTTAAGAAAGTATTGATAATCATGGCAACTATGAGTTCATCTCCTATGATGAGAAAATAGAGAAGTTCTATGGGCCTGATTTCAAGAGGAGACTAACAAATTAATATGTTGCATAACCTAACCACTTTGAACCTTACAAGGTTCTTGTCAGAGGATGTGCTTCTCATGATTGAGGGTAACGCCGATGGATTATACGATTCACAAAGCTAAGCAAAGACAACCAAAGTTTTGTGAGAGTCATTAGATGAGGAAATACAAAGAGGAGGATGTCAACTTGAAAAAAATTGATAGCTAGTCAAGAGGTTCATAAACCTAAAGATGCATGTGTCAACCAACCAAGAAAGCAAAGCTCACTGACGGAGTGCTAGACCTAACATTTATTGTGGTGGTAATATTTAAGGCCAACATAGTCAATACCACAGGGGTATTGATGGGTCGACTTGGGAGCAACATGACACTTATGTGTATAATTAAGGAGATGTTGTTCTCTTCCTACTTTTTAATCTTTGGATGTGAGATCGACATGGGCAACTCATCTAAGTTCAAGACCTAAAAACCCTATAACTAGGCAGAGTTAATACACAAGATATCCTCAGAAATAGAGCTAATGCATATTGATGTCCTACATGTTCTAGATATTTAGAAGAACCTAATTAATATCTAAAAATTGGGACCCAAATCAGTGTTGAGATGATTGGTTGCTTGAGGGGGGAATAGCGATTATACCTGTGATTACAATTCTAACAAACTCTTGCTACAAGTTTAACAAGTTCATACAAGATTAGTGCAGCGGAACAAAAATAAACATAGAAGCAAGCATACCATAGTAGCTCCTACGGTTCTTACTCTATCGCTTATTATCCATTTGTGGATCACTCCTAGAAATCCATTATAGTTATCCTTTTCGATAAACTATTAGCAGTGGAGAAATCTATTACACATGCAAGATTATAAGAATACAAAGAGGAAAGACTAGGAGAATACAAAAGACTTCTAATAGAATTTGACCAGCTATATTATGCCAACTTTCAAGTCTCCACTGAGCTTCCCTCAACACCTTGTCGTTCTTCACTTGTTCTAAGTTGATTTATTATTGATCATTTAACTGATTCCTCTAATCGCGTCAGCCTAAATCTCCAACAACTACTTGAGTTGACTAGATTTAACCATCAGTTGGTTGCATCCATAGTAGCCCTCAAGTCATCAACTATTACAACACAATTATGTCAAATCAATGGTTTCTTCCTGCTTTCCTACTATTGCTTCTATCATCTAGATCTTACTATTAGTTAACTGACTATAGGTTTCAGTTGATTTCATAGTCGACTCAACCACAAATAGAAATATTCTATTTGTTGATTGCTCAGCCTGAGTTGACTGCTTCGTCAACTTAGCTCTCTATTATTCAATTGGATCAACACCACGTCTTCTAATCCCAGCCTCAGTCCCAAACATAAATATTATATTCATCAATTGATGCTCTTGAGTCAACTACTTAGTCAACTCAACCACCAATCAACTGAAGACACCCTTTAGCCAACTAAAGACACCCTTCAATTAATTGGATCACCAACTACGACTATTTGAGTCTGCCTAAGTTGAAATTTTACCCTTCCTTTATGCATCATACCTTTATAGCTTAACTTCGCCCCATGACTATCTCGCATCAATTTTTTCATTTATTGGATGCACCGAGCCCTATGTGTCATCCTTCACACTTCACCTAGGGCCTGCATCAATTGTCGTCAACATTGACATCAATGTTCCTTGTCTTGTGGTCCCTCAGATGTCCTATTCTATCCTTCTCGAATTTTTATAAAACTCAATCCAAGTTACCAACATATATGGCCTTACTAAGTCATGCTCCGCAGCTGCTCTAACACCATCTTAATGCATTTGTCCTGTGTATAGGATCGAACTCGACATTAGAGGGGGAGTGAATAACGTTACAAATTTTACGAGCAAATATTTTTAGAAATAAATAAAACACTTGAATAAACAGAGTAGCACAACGAAAATAATTAGAAGTTAACTTAGTACAGATTCAATCAAGTGTGACAAAAACAATGCAAGCATGCAAAAATTGAATTTAAATATTAAGCATACAAGACTTGTTCAACAGTTTATCAACCAAAACAGAGATAGACATGCACAATAATTATAAAATATGATTCTTATTTCTTAATTTCTCCTTTCCAGAAAGCCTCTAGAAGTAGAGAAACCTTACAGAAAAAAAAATCTAAAAATTAAGCACAATAAGTAAACAAGTATAGCAACACAAGAAAAAAAGAAGAAAGATTATAGGCTAGGTGTTGCTGATCAGAATTGAAGCGTGAAGTTGCAGCATGTCGTTGTCGCAGTACAGAAAGCATGAGAGTACTAGGAGCATGAGCACAGAGCTAAAATGTTTCAAAGGGATTGATTGTGAAAGCTTTGCCTCGAGACCCTTTATATAACCCTCCTTCTATTGTTGATGTGGCATACTACGGTCAACTGGAACCTCCCCAGTCGCCTAGAGGTTGCTAACATGGCTACAACGTCTATTCGTTAGATAACGTCGTCCGCATTCTCCGATTGACAGGAAGCCCCCCGGTTGCCTGGAGCATGGTCAAATCTGATCTTGACCATCTCGCTCGGATTGTTGGATTTCATCTTTTATCGATCACCTAGAAGCAACTTTGGTCGCTCGTACGCTCCGGTCACCCTGAGCTAGCTATGGTCGTCCCGAAGCTACGGTTGCCTAGACCCTCCGACTTTACTCACCGATAGTTATCACCAGCCAATCGCCTGAACTCTCCTCTGATCGCTTAGAATCGTCGAACTTTGCTTCCTTGCAATTATTACATGTAATGAGTATGATAAAATATTTTAAGTTACTCGCACTTATTTGACTAGATGTCCAACACCCATCTAGTGTTAGTTGCTAAGCTACAACTCTTAGTTGATTCCACTTGGACTTGTTTGCCAAATCTTTAGCTCTCAGCTGACTCCAGTTGGACTTGTCTGCCAAACCTTCAGCTCTCAGTTGACTCCACTTTGACTTGTCTGCCAAGCCTTCAATTCTCAGCTGACTCTACTTGGACTTGTCTACCAAGTCTTCAACTCCCCACTTGGACTTGTCTCACCTAGTTTTCAACTATGACTTTCTTGCTTGGCTCCCAACCAAGACTTAGTTCCTACCTGATTCCAATCAGGGCTTCAGTTGCGTAGCTTCACTAGGACTTTGTCACTGTCTAGTTCCCAACCAGGAGTTCACCACTGCCTGATTTCCAACCAAGACTTCATCACTTGTCAAGTAACCTGCTCCTACACACTTGACATTAACTTGTTAGATCTCAACAAACATAACTTTAACCTTAGTCATACATCAAAATTTTGGTTTACATGTTGTGCTTCTAGCACCAACGATCTCCTCCTTTTTGATAGTATGAAAACTAAGTTAAAGTTAATTAAAAATAAAACAAAAATAGTTATGTAATTTACATTCAATGTGTGATAATGAAAATAATATAAATGCAATCATATATGAATCTTTAATTTCAATCATAACTCCCCCTTAATCATAATTCCCCCTTAATCATATAAAGTTTTGGAAGTTTTAAATTTAGGAAGGAAGTTTTTATTTTTTTTTAAAAACTTACATTTTTTAAAAAAATTGATTCCTTTTTTTTTTCTTCTCTCTTCTCCTTTTTCAGATATCATAAATGAGTTAAATAGAGAGATAAACAAAGATATAATCAAAGATGAGTTAAGATAATTGATCAAGATATAACTCAAGTGTAGATAGGCTAGATTAAGCAAGTAACATTAAATAAGCACGAAATGGACAAGTAAATCACATCAATAGCGAAATAAGATAAGTCAAAAAGTTAAAACAAAGTCAACTACTAGAATCCAGAGATAGTCAAATATGAGTCAACATATCCAAAATAAGTTAGCCATATATCAACTCCAAGTCCATAAAAGAGATAAACTAAGATAGATTTAATTAGAAGGAGGAGGGGGTTGTTGGCTCATGTGCTGGGTATACATCATATCTGTAATCGTCTACATTTGATTCTCTAGAATCTGAAATGCATGAGTGGCATCCCCCTCTAGATGAGTCATTCGGTCCTCTAAAGTCAATGATGGTGGAGGTGCTGGAGGAGATGGTGTCTAGTCTATGTCAACATCGATCTCAGCTAGAATCTCGTTAGTCTCTGTAAATCGAATGGTCTCCCTCCCATCCTTCCAAACTAAGGTATTCTCTTTAAGGACCATTTTAGTTGAACTAAACTGTCTAAGCCCTATATTGTCAAAATTTGTTAATGGTTGGATGTTACCTCGGTAAATATCAATCCCGAATGATGCAAAGATGAGAGTCAAAATATGATAGTAGGGCATAATAACTTGGTGATTAGTAATGTTGCATGAGTGATAGATGATGAATCTAAAGATATGTAAGATAAAGTTGATATCCAATTTATGTCTAAGTGCATATAAGAGAAAAGAGTGAAAGGGTCGCATAACAGCTTGATCTCTAGCAAAATTTGACAAAATGCACGAAATTAGAATTTTGTTCAAGACATAGTCTGCAGCTCTGAGTTTACTAGATCTGAAGTTGATGAGAGTCGGATTCCATTGGCCACCAAAAAAAGTAAGTGAAAATTAGATCCAAAGAAATATGGGAGAAAGGAATCAGAAAAAGCTAGACTGGTGAGTGGAAACAATAGAATGTGGAGGACGAGGGACACAGGTCGAGTTGGTCTCCAATAAAATCGAGTGTGAAAAGAATGTCAACTCCTCCAATTCTAGATGTATATGTAAGGTTGTCTATTTTAGTTAAGTTGTTATAGAACTCAACGCATAAATCAAGATTTACGGTTTTGTCGCAATAAATGAGTGTAGACAAACCATAGTGAGCAATGATTTCTAGGATGTCCGCACAATGATCGACAAAGAAATGTCTATTGAGATATTTGGTAGGCATGAGAATGTAAGTTTGTTGTTCATGCTTAAGACTAAGGTCATCAAAGGGAAATCTAAAGTCATCATAAGGATGCATTGAGGTGTTAGTCGCCTAAGCCTTACATTTGGGTCTAACACGTAAATTAAACAACTAAGCATAAGGACATAAATAATTCACTTAAACAAATTTGACAACAAAAGAGATTGTTTACCTAGGCATGATTTTTGAACTTGAGACACGTATCAAAAAACAAGCTCAAGAGGGAGTCAAAATAGAGTTAGGAAGAGGAACGTTAGGTTTTCGGTGAAAATTCAGTTGCTGCTTGTTGTTGCCTTATAAAGGTATTTTGGGTGATCGAAAACTATCCTGGTCGATTGTGTGTCTAATTATCATCGTAATTATGAATTTCCAGGTCAATTTATTTTTTACGTGGTTAAAGTTTGATCACCTGTATAATGTTCGGGCGATTGAAAAGTCAAAAGTTGACTTTTTGCAAACATGATTTATATCTATGTTTTCAATCTATTCTTAAGTTCATATGCCAAATCTCCGATAACAGAAATTGAAAAATAGTTTTATAAAAACTTTTGAAAAACCTTTATAAACAATATATTAGAAAATATAAGTTTTATATCAAAATAAATTTTGAAAACCTTTTTGAAATGTCCAACTTTGATTTCAAACTTAACTATCTATGGGATAGAAGCTTTTAATAACTTGATCAATGTGAAGTTTTTAGCCTCAATTCATATCTTGTAGGACCGGTGTAAATCAATAGATGGGGGGGGGGGGTGAATATTGATTTATCGCTTTCTTTTCTCGCCGTTCATTCATTCTAATAAAGGTTAGTATGTAGTAGAAATATAAAATAAATAAGAAAGACACAGGCGGTTTACTTGGTTCTCAACCTCCTAGCGTCAGTACGTTTAAGGCCTAATAGGAGAGGCGGGCTGTCCACTAGATTTTCTCCTTTTCGAAACTTTTTTGGAACTTTTTCGAAGGTGGAAAAATCACTTACAGATTTAAAAGAACAAGCACAAATAAGATGAAACTAAAGTACAACTTGTAATACAAACAAAGTAATCAATGATCAGTCCAGAAGTCCTGAGCACAACACACCTCTCCTGGAGCTTCCCCAGTCGCATGAACAGCGTATCGTAGCTTTTTTTCGAGCATAGAGTATGAGTAGTATTGAAGGAATTGATGTCTTGAATCCTCTATTTGTCGTTTTTTATATTGAGTCATTCTGGGCCCCTGGAAGGTCTTCCGGGCGCCCCTAGCTCGGTGTCTATCCGATCCGAATACACCTTATCCCACTTGATTATATCCTGGTCCGAGCATTTGGAAACATTTTGGGCACCTGGACTTGTTCAGGGCGCTCGGATCTATCTGGGGTGCCCAAAGTAGTCCGAGTGTCCGGAGCAATCCAGGTGGCTGCGTCTAGTTTGCGTCTTTCTACTCTCTAGTATTGCTTCTAGCTTCAGGTTCCTGCAAAAGAAGCATACAAATACAAACAAGTAACCTAGCATAATCCTATAAGTCTACCTGACCTATTAGGCTTTACTCTTGCTTGGAGTTCACTCCTCCAAGACATCTACCTAGAGATCACTTTCCTAGGGTTTTCACTTTTGCCAAACATTTGGTCACCTT
>JBBUKS010000113.1:1842745-1853401 GCA_038050645.1 Hedychium gardnerianum | reverse complement strand
GGCGGGCACTGTTTTGTGCTAAAAATTAGCCACAATCTTGCCAAATTGGCACGACCAAGCTGTGGCAATGGCTGAGAAGCATCTGAGCTGTGGCATGACCCTTGCCGGCTGGCACGACTTGTGCCAGATGGCACGGGTAGTGACACGGGCCTTGCTGAGTGCTGAAGAAGTCCAAGAATGGGCACAACCCGTGCCGACTGGCACGAGCTGCCTGTGCCGGTTGGCATGAGCTGCCTGTGCTGGCTAGCACGGGCTGCCTGTGCAGGCTGGCATGGGTTGCCCATGGTGCTGACACGGGCTGCCCATGGCGTTATTGGAGAGGCCTGGAAATGGGCCACGAGCCGTGCTAGTTGGCACAACCCCCCATGTCGAGCACTATAGACTCCTGGACTCCTCTTAAAAATGGTCTTTGAACCCCGTTTTAGCTTCTTTTCGTGTCTTATCAATGAAAACAAACACAAACAACTCTCTGAACTAGAAAGTAACAAAATGAAGCATGATAGATGAAAACATGTGATATATTCACAAGAAATGAGATAAAATATGTGTCAAATTATGATAAAAACCTTATATGAAATGCACACATCAACAGGGCATAAGGATTTGATGATTAGTAATGGTGCATGCATGATACATGATAGATGATAGATCTGAAGATATGTAAGCTTAAGTTTATGTCAAATTTATGTGTGAATGCATATAAAAGAAAAGAGTGGAAGGGTTGTATTATAGCTAGATCTTTAGCATAAATCAGTAGAGTGCATGAAATCAAGACTTTGTTTAAGACATAGTCTTTTGCTTTGAGTTTACCAGAGTGGAAGTTGACGACGGTCGGATTCTGATTGCCCCCCAAGAAGTAATTAAAAATTTGGTCCAAGGAAATATGGGAAAAAGGATTAGAAAATGGTGGACTGGGGAATGGAAAATAATAGAATGTGGAGGATGAGGGATGCAACTCAAGTTGGTTTCTAATCAAATTAGGTGTGAAAATAATGTCAACACCTTCAGCTTTAGATGTATATAGAACTATTGGTCGCAGTAAACAAGTGTAGACAGATTATAGTGGAGAATGATCTCTAGGACGTCCACATAATGATTAGCAAAGAATTGTCAACTGAGATATTTGGAAGGCATGAGAATGTAAGTATGTTGTTCATACTTAAGTCGAAGGTCCTTAGAAGGAAATCTATATTGGTGCAGGGAGCACCATATAATTGAACCTAAGTTTTGATGTTGGAAAATGTTTAAAGTTAAGTTATATTGTGATTTATTGAGGTTGATCAAGTGTGTAGGTAGCTTAACCAGAAAATCCTAGTAAGACTAGGTAAGTGAAAATCCTAGTGAGATTAGGCAAGGGAAAGTTCTACTAGGTCAGTTGGACCTGATATTAGGCAAGGTGCAAGACCTGGCAGATCGATGACACCAGGCGAGAAGTCTAGATGGGTCAGTGGACTAGACGTCTAGCAAGTCGATAGGTCAGTGAGGACAAGACATGGAAGGAAGTCTTGGGGGTCATAGGATTGGATGCTAAGAGGTCCAACGGGTCTGGAGGACCAAGGTTTGGCCAACGGTAAGTTGAGGTAAGCTCCTGGAGTGGAGAAAGGAAAATGGGTAAGGACGAGTCCTCTTTACGGGGACATCCTTAGGCGTCGATCCGACTGAAAGGATTCACTAGAATTGCGAAGTCTAGATTGGATAGTCAGGGGACTACCAAACTTATACATACTATTACTGTCTTTTGTGCTAACCCATGTTTTGCAGGATTGGTAGACCGAGCAGCCGGATTGGTAGAACGATCAGCTGGATTGGTAGACCGAATAGGATCGGTAGACCATTCGACTTGATCGGTAGACTGAATGTTGATGTGTTAGCCAAGTCCGTAAGTGTGCTAATGTGGCATCCGACGTGGACTGGATAAGTCTTTGATTACTGACATGACACAAGATAAGGACAACCTGACTGACATGGCGAAAGGATAAGGTTTGACTTGCTAACATGACAGAAGGACCGATCAAGGATAAGGACCGAGTTGTTGACGTGATAGAGAAGCCTCGTCGACAAGATGATGTGGCAGAATGAGAGTGGTCGATGCCAGATTGGTAGATCGATCCTGGGGATTGGAAGACTGATCGACTGGATCTGTATCTGATTTCTACGCTGATTAGTATAGCGATCAGGGTTATCAATTAACCGATCTGGGTCTATAAAAGAAGTCCTCGAGTTGAGGCTTCTTCATCCATTGCTCAAGTACTCCAACTCTAGTCTTGCTCTGAAACACTAATCCTACGCCGAATTACTGCTCTGACCACCAAGCTCAACTCCGAAGATTTATTGTCGATATTAACTTAAATTTCTTTATTATCTTTTGTACTTGGATTTAATAAAGGAATGATAAACGTATTGTCGTTCCTTATCTTTTTGTAAAAAAGCAAACCTCTTTCTCTTTTGAGAAAGAGGACAATAGTGGATTGCCCATCGGAAGTGGTTAACGACCGCGAGCCTTGGACTAACAGTCATTGGGCTATGAACTAAGTAAAAAAGAAAAAGTGTTCTTATTGTTCTTTGTTTTTATTCCGATGTTAACATTGATAAAACAAAAGAGTTTTCAAAAACTAGAGTTAGCGACACACACTATTCACCCCCTCTAGTGCTTCTTGATCCTACAATTGGTATTAGAGAGGGGGCGCTCTTAATTGGTGCAACCACCGTTCGAGCATTTTTTCTCACTTTATTTTTATTTTTTTGTTTATTCTCTTTCTCAAGCACTACTAATTCAAGACTAAGTCTTGGTACATTCGTCTTGTTTTTTTTTTGTGCAATTTTTTTTTTGTGATGACCCTCCAAGAAGGCTACATCATTGTTTGCCCCCTTTATTCAATTACGATGATTTTGTCTATTGGAAGGGGCGGATGAAATATTTCCTGAAGACTCAAATAAACACGTGGATCATGATTAAGATCGAGTTCAATCTACCGATCAATGAAGAAGGATACGAGAGCTAGACTCCTGAAATTACAAGGCAAATTGAAGTTGATGCGAAGGCAACTCAAATACAACAATGTGGTATGACCAAAAAGGAGCACAACTACGTCGACCCTTTTATCAGTGCAAAATACCTATGGGACAAGTTGGTCAAACTCCATAAGGGAACCATGGATACAATGGTAACGAAACACTACTTCAATGTGAATAAGTTGGCTAACAAATATATGTAAGATGACGAGTCTTCATTAGAAGAATCAGATGAAGAAGAAAATAATCACGCTGAAGCAAGCTTTCTAGCACTAATGACGCGAGAATAAGTGGTCGAGACCGAGCCCAAGTCCGGATCTGAATCTGAAACTAAGTCTGAAACAAACCACAGATTCATATTTGTATCCATTTTAGACTAACCCAATAACAAGATAGACTCTCCCTTAATCAGCAAGTTATATTCCTTAATTTATAATTTGACTCAATAATTAGCTAAATCAAATATTCGGGTCAAGTCCCTCCAGAAGGAAGTAGAAACCCTTAAAGAGAGGACTAACCCAAGATCGTCAATTGAACAAGTTCAAACTAGAACTTCAACTAAAGTCCAACAACTTGAGAAAGAAAATCCCACTTTAAAAATTCAAGTTGAGGAACTTAAAGGGTCACTGTAATGGTTCACTTTAAGCTCCAAGTACCTTAATATGATGCTTGGAACTCAAAGGGTCATATACAATAATCCGGCCGTAGATACAAGGCTAAAACTCGAATCAAATCATACTTATCTTTAGTTAATCAAAATACTAGAAATCGAGTCCAAGCATGGGTCCCTAAATCGAGCTTGAGTAATCAAGTTGGACCAAATCAATATTGAATCCCCAAGAATCAAATTCACTACCTAGATAGACCTTATCAAGGCTATGATTCAGAGGGAGCCAAAAGAAAAATAATCTTTCCTGCTAATGCATGATTACTTGATTTATTGCCCTTAATTCTGCATGCTTTGTTTATTTCCTCCTTGACTTAGAATGATTAGATAAGAACAAAAAGGTTTGGTTGACACTTGCCCAACATAGTACTAGGATGGGGCAAGATGATAGTATGTTAGGAAAGCTTGGTCTAGATAGTTAGATGGGGTAAGGAGTATCCTGCTTGGTCTGCTTAGTTGGGTGAAACTGACTGAAGCTATCTCTCCACATCTTAGACTAGTTATAACATGATTTTCAATAGATTAGCTAAGTGTTCAATTTCTCAAATAAACTTTATCTAAGAAAGTGATCGTTGCTCCAATACCCAAGAAGACCTCTGTGCCTCGCCACGGTCAAGAAGACGAAACCTAAAATGTGCACTTAGTTGGTCAACAGTTAAATTTGAATCTAACACAAGGTCAAACAATCCTTAGAACTCAAACTAAATTAATAAAGATAAGATTGACAACCATCTCACAAAACATATAAAATACCGTGATTGAAAATCTAGAAATGGATTAGTTGGATCTAGGGCTTAATTCAAAATTAATTTAATTAATCTAATTCATTTAATTAAAACTTAATAAATTTAGAATTCATTTAATTAATCCAATTAACTTAATTAATCAACTTAATTAAACTTAATTAAGAATTTGCAATTACACTTAATATACTTATTTTAAATAAACTTAAACTTAATTAATCCATTCTAATTAATAATTTTAAACTTCAATTTAATTATTAATTTAACCTTAGCTCTAATCTTAATTATTAATTTACTATAACTTAAATAATCCTAACTCTAACTTAAATAAACCTAACTTACACTTAACTTAATTAATAAATCCTCACTTAAACTTAATAAATAATCCTAATTTAAACGTAATTAATAAACCTAACGTAGACTTAACTTAATTAATAAACATAACATAAACTTAACTTAATTAATAAACCTAATATAAAATTAACTTAATTAATAAACCTAACTTAAACTTAACTTAATTAATAAACATAGCTTAAACTTAATTTAATTTAATTAATAAACCTAACTTAATAGGCCATTCGTTTGACCAAGTGTGTGACTTCCGAAGATAGGTCATCTTCATTAGTTGTTGATTCAAACTTGGATTCCGACTCAGTCTATTCTTTTAGTTTGGATTTTGACTTAGATTTGCCTGCAATTAAGGCTATACCTTTCTCTTGTTGATCAAGGTTAGTTTGTTCTTGAAGCTCAAAATCATAAAAGAATTCATCTAGTTTTATAATTGAAAGATCCTTGGACACTTTGTAAGCGTTAACCATTGATGCCCACAAGGTAGTCTTTAGAAAAGCCTTAAGTGTATACCTTATCTAGTCATTGATTATCAACTTGTTCACCGATTGTGTGGATGCCATTCAAAATTTCTTTGAAGCGGCTGTGAAGCTGACTTATTGTTTCACCCTCCTTTATTTGGATGTTCTAGAGCTGACTTAGTAGCAAATCTTTCTTAGTAGTTCGCGAGTCAACTGAACCTTCATGTAGCTCAATTAGTTTTTCCCAGAGTTACTTAGCACTGTTGAACGTTCCAACTTTACTCAGTTGTTCCTGAGTTAGCCTGCATCACAGTGTGGTTGTGGCTCTAGCATTGACTTGAGATTTTCTTTTAGTGTCACTTGTCTAGTTGCTGAAGTCAACTGGTTCGCCATTTTCATTTGTAGGTAGTTCAAAACCTACCTTTACTTTCAGATACTTTTCTATCTCTTTCATGAGATTGTATTCCATCCTACCCTTCCAATAGATAAAATTCTTATCATCGAAGATAGGAGGGAGGGTTGTGCTGAATCTTCATGCTAAGACATCTTGCAAACCTTGGATTAGTTGCACAATAATATATCACATAAATTTGTTCAAGTTGTGGTTAAGGTTTGGGATAAAGTTTTGGTTTGGTTTGGTTTGGGTTTGGTCTAGTTGTAGTTAGGATTTGGATTGGGTTTGGGCTAGGCGCGGATTGTGTTGATTAATTTAAATTATTTGTTCTGGCTCAAAATGAAAATTTTGACCTAGGTTAGATTCAGGTTTTGTTTTGGGCCAACTGAGTAAGAGTTTCCTAAATTAACTTCGAAGTAGTGGTGAGGCATAAGGGCCTTCTTGATTGGAACAATGACCACTTCCTACGACAAAGTTAACTTAAGAATACAAAGTTACATCAACTTTAATACAATGCCTTGGTCTAATTGGTTTAGAGTGAGATGAGTTAGCTTTAACTGGTTCCACTTGACTAGATGCACTAGGTAGGATACTCCTTACCTAGCCTAGATATGCACCTAACTAAGCTTTCCTAGCATACTATCATCTCAACCCGCTCTGATACAAATTTGTAGGATCGAACTTGATGCTAGAGAGGGAAAATGTTACAAATTTTACAAGTATGGCAATATTAAAGAAATGAAAGATTATACGCTAGGTGTTGCAATTTAAGAATTAAAGCACGAAGTTGCAGTGTGTCGTCGTCGCAACACAAAAAGCACAAGAGCACCAATAACACGAGTAGAGTTGTATCAAGATGAAAAGAGATGATCTGAAAGCTCTGTCTCGAGGCTCCTTTTATAGCCCTCCTTCTATTGCTGACATGGAAAAGTCCGATCGACTGGAACCTCCCCGGTTGCTTGGAGGGTGCTGACGTGGCTACAATATTTATCCGATAGATAACATCGTTTGTGTTCTCCATCGACTAGAAGCCCTCCGATCACTTGGAGTAT
The DNA here is from genome assembly GCA_038050645.1 of Hedychium gardnerianum. Lineage (NCBI taxonomy): Eukaryota > Viridiplantae > Streptophyta > Magnoliopsida > Zingiberales > Zingiberaceae > Hedychium > Hedychium gardnerianum. Next base: position 1,846,724 of record JBBUKS010000113.1, on the reverse strand, counting down.
GGTCAAATCTCATCTTGATTGCCTCACTCAGATCACTAGAGTTCATCTTCTATCAGTCACTTGGAAGCAGCTCCGGTCACCCTTACGCTCTGGTCGCCCCGACCTCGCTACAGTTACCGGGACCCTCCGACTTCGCACGTTGAGAGTTATCACTAACCAGTCGCTCAGACTCCCTTTCAGTCACCTAGAACCGTTGAACTTTGCTTCCCTACAAGTGTTACATGTAATGAGTATGATAAAATATTTTAAGTTACTCACACTTAATTGACTAGATGGTAAGAGTGAATTGCTAAGCTATAGCTCCCAGTTGACTCCACTTGAACTTGCTTGCCAAGCCTTCATCTCCCAGCTAACTCCACTTGGACTTGTTTCACCTAGTTTCTAACTAGGACTTTCTTGCTTGGTTCCCAACCAAAACTTTGCTCCTGTTGGTACCCCACAGTTTTGATGTGAATGCAAACTAAGTTAAGTTAGGTCTTGCGAGATTTTATTCCTTATGTCTAAGTGTACAGGAACTTAGGAACATAAGAGGTCGAGCAGAAAACGCGGTGAGCGAGAAGGATTGCATGGGAAGGGAGCCAACGGGCTTGGTGCATTCGAGGGGTGAGGAGCTATAGAAGAATATATCGGTGGAGTGAGAAGAACACATGTAGTGCATATGAGGGATGAGAATCCGGGAGGAAGACTGCTCGAGGAGAAGGTAGGAATTGGGTTCGGGTGAGTTCAACTTCGGACGATTGGAGCATCACCCAAGTGAGCGGAATTAGAAAATGGTCAACTTAAAAGTTGACCATTCCAGGCCCGTGGATTGTTTCCAGGAATCCTGAAGACTTGAGGTGCCTCAGTTGACTTGATGCGGCTCAAATGACCAGAAGAAGCCGTAAGAGCCGTTGTAGAGAGGATAACGACGACAGTAGAACTCGAGGCGCCCTCGATGACCCGAGGTGCCCCGAATGACTCGAGGTGCCTCCAACTTGCTAGATCAGCTGAATGATGGTAGCTAAACGGATAACAACTCAGCCCATTGGAGGTACCTTGGATTACTAGAGGCGCCTGGAATTTGCCACATCAGTCACTTCGACCAGTAGACTATAAAAAGAGCCCTTGGGCTCTAAGTTTTACAACACACTCTGTAATTTCCATTTCCAAATTTATTTTACGATTCTTGCTCTTAAACACTGTAAGGAGCTACTTAGCCTTCGACCATTGTTGAAGAAGGAGCTTGATAGTTCACTTCATATTATCTTGGATTAGCAACCACCCAGATTGTAAACCAAGTAAATATGTAGTCTCTTTACATTCTTTTATATATTACTTTTACTATTATTTAGTCGGTCCTTGCTAAGAAATTAGCAAGAAAAGTTATAATTTTTTTTGTAGGCTATACACCTCCTCTAGTTGGTCAACCCGATCTAACAAGTGGTATCAGAGCAGGACCACTTGGAAGGACTAACCACCGACCTAGTAACAAAATCGAGAGGAAAGGTCGGATCAAATATCCAACCACTAAAATTCGAAGTGGAGTTCACGGCATGGAAGCGTAAAATGGAGGTCATCTTCAAGAGGGATTTCTACATAATGTTGTGTATCAAAAACGGGTTCGAAGTACCTAAAACGGAAGACGGAGAAGAACTCGAGGAACACCGATGGAACAAATGACAAAGAGACGAATTGGCTAATGGTAAGGCTGAATTCTATCTACTTAATGTTCTACCTGTGCAGGAATTCAATCAGATTAACAACTATACTTGTGCAAAAGAACTTTGGGAGAGGTTCTTGGAACTCCATGAAGGTACGTTAGAGATTAAATTAGCAAGAAGGGACCTACTTCAAAATTAGTTGAGCAACCTTCGATTGGAAGAAGGAGAAACAGTTGCTCATTTACATGATAAGTTGAAAGAGGTAATCACTAGGATCAGCAACCTTGGAGAAACAATAACAAATAGAGATTCGCTAAGGTATGCTCTAAATACATTTTTGAGAACACCGAAGTGGACATCAATAGTAGACTCCTACTATATCTCAGAAAACCTTGAGGTAAGCAATCTTGAAGAACGATTTTCTACTCTTGAACTTCACGAATCTAGATGTGTAGGACAAAAAGAAAAGGCGAATAAAAACATAGCATCACAAGTGAAGAGGAATGAGCCTGATTCAAAAACCTCACTCGACAAAGACAAAGAAACATATATGGTAAGGAAATTTAAAAAATTATTTAATTGTAATAATTTTGATAAGAAATAGGCAAAGAAGCTTCTACAAAGAAAAAGGAAAGTTAGGTGCTACAACTACGATGAAGAAGAACATATGAAGGATAACTGCTCCAAATTAAAAGGCATGGGAAAAGAAAAGAACAAAGGGTCAAGAAGGTCTAAGAAAAAAAATCTCAAGGCAACTTGCAACGACTCATCTTTAGAAGAGTCTGAGACCGAGAAATGCGTCGGATTAGCACTAACAGCCAACCACTTACCTGAAGACGATGAAAACTCTTCGGAGGAGAGCAATAATGAAGGGGGAGCCTCAAACTATGAGTCAGAAATGGTAAGTGAGGTATGCATTCTTCCCTCAGATAAAATGTATGAAGCGGTAAAAATGTTGTCTAGAATGCTATGTAAGACAAGGACCAAATATGTAAATTAGAATATGCATGCTCACTAGAAGAACTTGAAAAAGTTAAAAATGAAAATGATAAATTAAAAGAATTAGTGGAAACTCAAAAACAAGAGTTAGAATTTTTTTATAGAAATTCAAACTTATTTTTGAATACTCCTGTAAGATTAGAAATTTTTGCTTAAATTAGTATGTTAGAAATCACAGGGGCCAAATCATAAAAGTTTTGAAAAATGATATTCCTAAAAAATATTTAGTTAATCCAGTAGGTAAAAATTTATTATGGATTCCAAAATCTTTATTAACATATTAAATTTTCTTTATTATTTGCTAGAAAATTTATTAGAAATTTATGACTTACTTGAAAATATTTTTCATAAACATTCTTTTCGAAATTTTTTATGGAAATTTTTTTATGTGATAGAAAAGCATGTTGTTTGTTAGAAAGAAATTTTCAAAATTTTTTGACTATTAAATAATGTTTTATGAATTTTTTTTACCAAAAATAAAATTTATGAAATATAAAATTCTCAAAAAATAATTTTCAAAAAATTGAATTTTTCCAAAGATAACAGTTAGATTTTGAATGTTTAGAAAAATATTTAAGATTTTTTGATGTTAAAATATATTTTAAAGTATTGGTTTAGAAAATAACTATTTTTGTAAAGAAAATTATTTTTTCACTATAAGAAAAATAGTTTTGTTCATTAAAATTTTTCTTTTGATCATTTTGATCTTTCTAACTTTGACAAAAATATCCAATATTTTTCAAAAGTTAAATATAATTTTATTTTATTTTTTAAAATCTGAAGTATAATTCTTAGAAATTATTTTGTTTGAAAAATAATTATGTGAAAGATACACATACTTGCATCTTGTATGTCCATCCTCTAGAAATTTTACTTTTTCCTTGCTATTTTTGATTTTTTATAAGTTTTTCATTTATTTTTTGATGTGATCAAAGGGGGAGAAATAATAGGGGGTTAAATTAAGGGGAAGATTGCAAACTTTTTTTTTTGTACCTAAACTTTATTGCTTGTACTTATTTTCAAAAATGTTTGTCTTAATTTCTCATAAATTAAAATGTTTATTTTTAGACCCTAACTTAACTTGGGTTGATTCATATCAAAAAGGGGGAGATTGTTGGTATCCGACAATTTTGATGTGAACTCCAACTAAGTTAAGTTAGGCCTTGCAGTATTTGATGTTGGTGTTGGAAGCACCAGCTAATCGAACCTATGTTTTGATAGATGACAAAAGTTCAAAGTTAAGGATTATTGTTATCTAATGAGTCTGACTGAGTGTGTAGGAGGCTCAAGAGGAAAGTCCTAAGGAAACTTAGGCAAGGTGAAAGTCCTAGTTGAGGCTA
>JBBUKS010000113.1:1814249-1842645 GCA_038050645.1 Hedychium gardnerianum | reverse complement strand
AATTTCTATATGGGTTTGTCTCATTAAAGCCCGAAATTCCTCTTGCTTCTTCAAATCATTTCTTTGTACTTCCATAAAATCAATGATCTTTCGAAATAACTCTTCCTCTCTCTTGAAATATTCCAGCAAATATTGAAATTGTTCATCCGACATTACATGATGTTGCTCTAGCAAATTTTTATTGATGGTCATGTCACGATGGTGTGTGTTTAAAATTGGTTAAAATGTAAAAAATTTAAACTTTGAGAGATGATGATTACTTAAAGATTTTCTACTTAAAGGCATGTGAATGGAGGGTTCTATAGGCAAAGTTTGTTTAGAGAGACATTCAACATTAACCAATTTTCTTTGATTCTTATTATGTTCAAGTCATTGTTTGACAAAGCTAAAGGGAATCTATCTTTCAATATAATATTGTATCCATGTTCATCCCTTTTTATTATTTTTATTGCCAAACAAAACTCAATATCTAATCCGAGGGTATTCTCCACCATTTCCAATCCCTTTAAGTTGCAACCTAAGACAACCGCTATACAAATGAGCAACTCTCCCAAAATGATGGGACTAGTGAAAGAAGATTTTACTAATTTAAGTGTTTTACAAAAAGTAGCCATGTTTCGACATTCACTTCTTTAATCATAGATCATAAACTTAATAACTCACAATTATACACAATACCTTCATTTTAACATTGGCCAAAAATTGTATATCTCATTTCTAAGTGTATGCAACGAAAGATTGGATTTGTAATGCTTGTAGCCCTAGAGATAGCCGGTATAAAATAATTTTCATTACCCCAAGTGCATTCCATATCTCTGAGCTTTTGAATTTCTTTGCAGTTATTTTTCTTTTTTCATAAGGCAAGTCAAAACATGCATTAAAGTCATCAAGAGTCCAAACGTAGTTATCGTTAAATAACCTAAATGATTTTTTTCTGACTCTTGGTTTTCATATCGAAAATTGATTGAAATTAAAATTTCTAAAGTGATTCTAGGGTATGTTTTGTAATTCATCTTCATGATACCATTCCATCCAAACCTACCAAATAACCATTCAACATCATTTGTAAACCCTAAAGCATCCAAAGTATCAAAATCCACAAATTTAGTGCAAGAAATAAGGTGATTCATCAAAGAGTTGAAACAAAAAAAATTTCATCATTTTTAAAAATAATACCAAAGTTGTGATTTATACCCTTGAAGTGTGCCCTATCTTCATTTTTGGAAGGAAGCTTTTCTTTTCCTTTGTTGTTGGATAAACCTTCTTCTAGTGAGTCTGATCTTCTTCTAAAGTATTTCAACATCTTTTGGAGAGAGTCTTGAGAAGAGATGGAAGATATTTGGGGAAGAAGAAAGAGGCTCTCTTTGTAGAAGAGGAGAAGGGTGAGAGCATTTTGGGTGGTGAGAAGAAATTAGAAAAAGAAAAGGGGAAGAGGGCTTAAGAAATGGAGGAGAGGGAAGAGGAAAAGATAAGAGGGAGGGGAAGGGGCAGGCACGACCGTGTGTGGGGGTAACATGGTCGTGTCTTAGGGGTTTTAAAACCGTAGGGCTGCCGCACGATCGTGTTTAAAAAACACGGCCTGTGGTTGAGTTGTTTCTGCCTTTTGGACACGGTTGTGTTTAATAAACACACCCATGTTTAAAGTCTGCCTGGAAGGGACACAACAGTGCCCGGGAGGCATGACCTGGAGTTGAGATGTATTGCCTTTGAAGCACGGTCATGCTTTTTGGGCATGGCCTAGACTTGAGTTCCTATAGCTAGGAGACACGGTTGTGTCTAGAGACACGACCTAAGCTTGAGAACCTTCTAGATAGAGGGCACAGTCGTGCCTATGGCACACAGTCTGCCTTTGGCTCTACTGAAGGGGGGGCACGGGCGTGTGTTGATAAACATAGTCGTGTGGTGTAAAAACACCCCTGAGTCTTGCTTCTTATTTTATGGCCCTTCTTCGCTTATTCTCCCTCCATTAGCCTTCCACGCCCATGGAAACTCCACGGCCAGCTCGTATGGGTCTTTAAACCTACAAAAGAAAAGGAAAATATTAACAAAAATAAAGAAATAAAAATTACATCTAAGTAAACTCTTGGGTTGCCTCGCAAGAAGCGCTTGTTTAAGGTCATTAGCTCGACCCCTAACTTGGCTTAAGTTGGAGACTTGTCCTTGAAGTGGTTATGCTCCCCTCCCCTATGGCTTTCTGGGCTTGGACCCCTTCTTTCCATCCTAGTTTTTGTTGGGATGATATACTTTTCAGGGTTGGGTCCAACCCTTTTTCCTTTTCCATCAAAATGTGGTACCTCTAGTGGCTTCTCCATCTCCTTCAGAGACTTCTTCTTGGACTCTACTTGTTTAAGTTCAATGTACCTATTGCAATCATCAGATACAAGTAGAATATAAGAGGAGTTAGATAAATCAAAACATACTTTGTCCTCTCCAACCGTCAATGTGAGCTTGTGATCTTTCACATCAAATATAACTCCGGCGGTGGCCAAGAATGGCCTTCCTAAGATGATTGGGGTTTTAGAATCCTCATTCATCTCTAGGACCACAAAGTTGATAGGGACCAAGAAGTTCCCTTCCTTAACTAACACATCCTCAAGAATACCGAGTAGGTATCTATGGGAGTGATCTGCCAGTTCCAATGTTATAGTAGCAAGTTTCAAGTTTTTCAGCCCTAAATTATTACACAACGAAAGTGGCATGAGGCTAACACTAGCCCCCAAATCACAAAAAACTTTCTCAATTTATATTAGTCCCGATGGTGTAGGGAATTAAGAAGCTTCCTGGATCCTTCAACTTTGGAGGAATATAGTTTGATAGTTAAGCGTTGCACTACATAGTTAAGGCTCCTATTTCACCACCATCTTTCTTGCACTTTGTTGAAAGAATGTTCCTCATAAACTTGGCAAATTTGGGCATTTGCTTTAGGACATCTATAAGTGGGATCTCAATGCATATTTTCTTGATCTTCTTTAGAAACTGGTTGAATTCCTCATCCCTTTTTTCATTTGTAATCCGTTGAGTGAAGGGTATCGATGGTACAATTCTACCCTGTGGGCTAGCCTTAATCAGGTCACCATTCTCAACTTCTTCTTGGATGTGCTCATGATGTGTAGAAGAAGGAGCTAACTGTCTGTACTCTTGATCCCTTCAGATGTACAAGTCACTTAGGGTTGCTCCAAGGTCCATCCGCTTCTTAGTTCGATGGAATTACAATGCTCAACTGGATTATTTTTTAGTTTTCTTGGGAATGACCCTTGTTGTCTTGAAGAAGTTGTAGCTATTTGTGCCACTTGATTGTCAAAAACCTTTAAGTGATTTTCAACATTATCCATTCTCTCGCAAAGCTTCTTAATATCATTCTTTATTTCTAATTGGTCGGCATGCACTTCCTCAATTAGCTTCTCCAAGGGTGAGGGTTGTGAAGTCTGCTGAAGATTTGATATCTGCCCCATTTTCTCTTCATTATTGTTGTGATAGGAGAAATTAGGGTGATTTCTCCATCCAGGGTTGTATGTGTTTGAATATGCATTGATGGGTCTCGAGTTGAAATTCTCAATTACATCTACTTGTTCAATCTGAGCTAATTATGCAGTTATGGCTCCGAGTGGACAAGATTCTTTGTATGCTCCATTTCACCACATATTTCACAGCTTACACTTATTACATTTGCTTGATTGGTGCTCATAGCATTAAATTTCTTTGTAAGAGCATCCATCTTGGCAGAGATTAAATCCAAAGTGTTAACCCCATGTATTCCTGGAATTTTAATTGTGTTACTTCTTTTCGATACCCACTGATGATGATTCATAGCCACACTTTCTATTATTTCATCTTCTTCATCTAGGCTCTTATTCATCAAAGCCCCGCCTGCTGTGGAATCAAAAGAGACCTTAGTTTGATAGTTAATTCTGTTGTAGAAAGTATGGATAACTCCACTTCTCTAATCCGCGATGGGGGCATTATCTTAGAAGTCCTTTGAATCGATCCCATGCTTCATAGAGATTCCCCATCATGTTGTCTAAAGTTTGCTATTAAGTTCCTCATATGTGTCATTTTACTTGGAGGAAAGAACTTCTCCAAGAATGCTTGTTCACATTGTTCCTAGGATGTAATGTTGTTTGGAGGTAGGGAATTTAACCATGTTTTGGCTATATCTCTTAGTGAGAATCCAAACAATAATAATCTTATGACCTCTACTGCTACTCCGTTCATTTTCATGGTACCACATATCTCATAGAACGTCTCTAAGTGTTGATTACGATCTTCATTGGGTCCACCCTTATATTGATTTTGTTGTACCATGGAAATCACGACAGACTTGATTTCAAAATGTTTGCCTCAATAGTAGGTCTGGTGATACTAGATCTAAGGCCCCTTGAATAAAGTGTTGCATAGTCTTTGAGTAGTTTGTTTGTCATATCTTGTTGTTCTTACTCTTCTTCTAAATTATTTTACAGATTTCTTTTTTTTCTTCTAAAAGTTCTGTCTATCTCTGAATCAAATGACAATAGATTATCTACAACTCTGCACATACAAGAACAAACTCTGAATCAAGTTTTTGTGTAAAGAGGAAGAAAGAATACAGAGTATGAAAGCAAGAAACAAGAAGATTTTTTTTTGAATTATGTATGTAAGTAAGTAAAAAATGAAATTGCAATGTTTTTGGATTATGTAATAAGTAAAAATAAAATTACAATATTTTTTGATTATCTATATATTAACAAAAAATATTATTCACAAGAAAATAAAATACAAATTTTATTAATAAAAAAAATGGTTTAGGCTAACTAAATCACTAGTCACTAATGTTAATCTCAAATAATCCCCGACAACGGCGCCAAAAAATTGTTAACGCAACCGCAAGTGCAACATCATCAGTAATATAAAAGATTATCATATCCATAGTAGTAATTTTGTGAAGGAAGTTATCTAGAAGCTTGTGAACTTAAAAGAGAGAAAGTGTGAGAAAGAGATTGAGAGAGAGAGAGTTGTGAGGTCTAGGTCCAAAAGAGAGGGAAGTGAGTTAAGAAGGTTGGTTTAGGGAACGATTCTAGGCTTTCAGTTTCACTATAATGTTAGATAATGTCCCTATAATATGTTTATCACCTAATTCTCAATATTACTTCTATGAACTAGGGCAAGTTCCTATGTCAAGATCTTTTAACTCTAAAAAGTGAAATAAGTGTCGATGCCCTCTGTCACTAAGGGCATAAATATTCGGTTCAATGAGAATCCTTTGTCACTAAGGATCTATCGATTATCCAGTCTAGTAGCAACCTTAACAGAGAAGCAAACACCCTAGATCTACATGCATCATTCACATACATATTTCGTCAAACATGTACAAGACATAACACAAATAACATAAGAGGTAACATAATAGAAATTGACATATCCATATTTCATACATCGTTAATCACATTATAGATACTCCCTAACCCTAGAATACAAGAGATCTACTCTATAGACAAAGAGAGAAAACACAAAGACAAGTAAATAAGTATTCTATTACGATCTAAGAGAAGAGGGAAGGAATGCTTAGTCGGGTGATGTCTTGGCCTTCGGGAATGCTCTCCTTGCTTGGATGATGGATGGATTGGAGAAATCCGCATCGGATCACCAGAGAAATCTTTTGAAATGGAGTATGGATGGACCTAGTATTCTCCCTAGAAGAGAAGAACAACCTCCATTAAGAAAGGGGTAAACACCCTCTTTTATAAGCATGGGGCATGGCCCATATTTTTCTGGTACATGGCCGTGTCTGGGAGACATAGCCTGGTCTTGAGGATGAGTTGAGTGGAGGCATGACCCAAGGTTGTGAATGCACTGCTAGCCAAACATGGTCGCGTCTGAGACACATGACCATGCTTAAAGTTCTCTGAGGATTGACACATGGTCATGTCTGGGAGACACGGTTGTGTGTTGGCCTTCTTCACAAATGTCACACGGCCGTGTCTGGGAGACACGACCGTGCCTTGAGCTCCTACTATAACTAAGGCATGCCTGTACTTGGGGGGCATGACCTATGCCTTGGCCGTGCCTCCCAGGCACGACCAGGGTTCTGGCCTGGCTACTCTGCTTCCTTCTCTTCTTTCTACTATGCTTTTCTTCTTTACTTTCCGTAAAAGTTCCTATTTTTCTCCGAAACGCATCCTGTAAATGAAAACACGCAAAGAGCAGATCTTCTAACGATATGGAGTAAAAAGCATGATAACATAATAAAATGAGATGCAATAATGTAGATCATGTCAATGAAATGTAAAAAATATGTGTAATATAAAGGGTCTAAAAACATATCTAATCTACCCACATCATGCCTTATAGGCACGGTCGTGGCTTCTAGATCCATTAAAGTTGTGCCTCAAGGTATGGTCGTGCTCCTTCACCAGACCCCTCCAACAAAACCCATGATCTGGCCGTGCCTAGGAGGCATGACTGTGACTAGGTCGTGCCCTAAGAGGTCGTGCCTCCTAGTCACAATCATGCCTCTTAGGCACGATCGTGCCTTGTTTAGCATCACCTCCAGAAATTCCAAAAAGACCCACGGCTAGGTCATGCCCTAAGAGGCACGGTCGTGTGCTTTCAGCCAAGGACAAGGAAATTCCAGGAAGACTCATGGTCCGACCATGCCTTGCTTCAAGTTTGTTTCCACGCTTTGGCCATGCCCAAGGGGCACAATAGTGTTTTTTGCCTGGTTTCCCACGCTCATCCATGCCTCATAGGCATGACCATGTCGCATGGTGATAGGGCCATGTGGACCGGGGGCTCCTCCCCCTTCCTTGGGAGAGGGTTTTCCCCTTCTTGGGGAAACCCTAGAAAATCTATCAGGATGATCCGTCCACCTTCGGAACAAGGAGACTCCCAAAGACACTACATCACATTGATAAACATTTTCTTCTCTCCATTTCATGTATTGAGTTGTAGATTGATGTTTTCTTTATCTCTTGGGTGTATTTCCTTTTCTATGGAATTGTTCTTCAAATTCTAGGATGTAGAGAGTAATTGTGATGTGATGTTGATGTATGAACTATGGATTTAGTCATTTCTTTGTCTAATGATATGTTTATAACTTGTTCCATGTGTGTGGCGCCTTGTTTATGTTTGATTTAATGTGTGTGTGGTGAATGCATATGGATGTGAAGGGTTGGTCACTATGTCAAGGAGATACTTTTGATTGTATGATCGGGGAGCCCTTAGTGATAGAGGATAATCCTTTAATCGGACTTTCTAACATTATCGCCTTGAAATGAGAGCCAATTCTCCATAAGACATTATCTAATTAGAGTTTAATGGGTTTTCACTAATTCAATGTTAGGAAGTGACTTTGTGTAATCTAGATTGTATGATCGAGAAGCCTTTAGTGATATAGGGTAATCCTTTAACCGAACTTTCTGTGTTACCTCATCTACTTAATAGCATTGGAAGGAAATGGTGTAAGCACTCCTGTGTAGCCTTCTTGGGTCCGCACCGATAATTTGATTAGGATCCCTACAAGGGTGTAAACCTAGAGGGTAAGGGGATGAGCAATCCATAGTCATCAACTAGCATCATAATGAAACCGAAACCCTAGAATCATCCCCCTACGCTAACTTCTCTCAGTGATCTTGCTCACTCATTCTCCCTCTCTCCCTCTCTCCCTCTCAACACTCTCTAGTGCTCAGCTCACTCTCTCAAACTCTAGTTCTCAAGCTTTCAACCAACCTTAGATCATCTAGATAACTTGCTTTGCGAACTTGACTAGTGCTTACCTGTGGATTGATATTTTTATTACTTGACGACTTAACCATGCACTTGCGGTGAGACAATAAGTTTTTGGCGCCGTTGTTAGAAACTGATTTCGATTAACATTAGTTGACTAGTAATTTAGTTACTCTAGACTTTTTTCTTTTTTTTTCTTAATAAATTTTGCATTTTTCTTTCTTTCTACTTAAATTTTGTATTCTTGTTTTTCTAATAATTGTATTTTGTAGGTGATCCAAAAACCTACTATGTTTTTTACAAGATACGATGAGATATGACATGGCAAACAGGCCTTTGAGAGAATTTTTCACACCCATATATGTAAGAGCAAGTTCTCCTATTGTGCAACCTCATATCGATGTTGCCAACTTCCAACTAGACCCAATATTAATTTCCATGATACAAAATCACAAATTTGGAGGAGCAAATTCAAAAAAACCATTATTTACACTTTGAGATATTCCTAGACTATTGCAATATGGTGAATTGTGAAGGAGTCTTTGCAAATGCTATTCAGTTGTTGACATTTCCTTTTATTGTTAAAGATAGAGCAGGGACTTGGTTGTATTCTCTCTCTCAACATAGCATAACAAACTGGGAACAACTAGAGCAACGATTTCTGAATCATTTTTTTTCCTCCAAGTAGGATGACGTATATGAGGAATAGAATGACAAGCTTTGCTCAAGAAAATGGAGACTCACTATTTGAAGCATGGGATAGATTTAAGGTTATTACTGCAGCATCCTCATCATGATTTGAAAAAGTAGCTGACTATTCATTTATTCAACACAGGGATATCTTTCTCAAATATGTCTCTATTGAATTCAGTTGTAGGAGGCTCTTTGATGATTAAAAGTTGGATGAAGCATAAGAATTAATTGATCAAGTGACACTGAACTTACATGAATGGTCATATAAAAGTTGGATGATGTCTTCCCAAATAATCCCAAAAACACGAGCCATGGATGTTAATTTAAACACCAATCAAAAATTGTTTCAACTGCTAGGAAATTTTAAGAATATGATAGAGAATGTCACCAAGCTATCGAATGAGGAGTTCAATCAGTTAGATCTCAAGATTGAAAGATTATCTTAACAATTCATTAGACCTCCACCACAACTCTTGGAATCTTTGGAGAAATCTTTTTGATATGACAAATCTGAGCCATGACTTGACAAGACTTCACTACGATCAACAAAAGAATTAGAAAAATTCAATTCAACCACTCCAACTATAAGCCAATAGTACCATTCCCTCAACGGTTGGTAACATTCACTTAGTGGTTGGTCAAACGAAAGCTAAATGAGCAATTTGGACCTCTGCCACATTCTCAAAGGGAATCTAAGAAAAATAAAGGTGAATTCAGCCCAATGCCTTCATTAAGGACCTATGTACCACCAATCCCTTTTCTACAAATGCTAGTGAAAGCAAATTCTATGATGAACCAAGACAAAGATGAAGAATTTGGGAAATTCTGTGATGATGATGTGGTTGCTTGCAAATTTCTTGAAGTACTCGATGAGGTTGGATTTGTTGATGGTGTTAAAGATTTTTCTAATGATGATTGTGATGAGGATGATCAGTTTAAGATTGCTAATGAAGTTAGTGATGTTGATGTTAGTGTACTCTTCACTACTTTTTATGATGTTGTGGATAGAAGTGTGGAGACTTGTGCTATGGAAGCAATGTCTCAAGAATCACTTTCTTTGGCCGCACAATTATTTGATAGTATGGATGTTGTAGGAATTGAACCAGTTAATGATGAAAGCATAGGGACTTGTGTAGTGAAGGCAAAGCCCCAAGAATCACTACCTTTAGAGGCACCATCACTTGAGCTAGAGCCAGAACCGTTACTTGACCAAGAGAAAGTCACATTCACTTGTTTGGAACCTTCAGGTACCTTTCAGCAATTCAAGGTTAGTCACTTGTGATCTTTTTGAAAATTGCATAGAGGCACCTATAATTGATTTTGTTGGATGTGACTCATTCTTTGATAAATGCTCAGTTAAACTTGATATTTTTCTAGTTCTTCCTTATCTCGCATCCATGTGGGAGGTGTGCTCTTTCATTGGGTGTGCATGTTTTTATATGGTCTGGGACTAGATACTTCCAACTAAACTGTCTCCGACCTCCAAGAAGAACCTTAAAGGAGATGAAGATGGATGGAGCGATGCTTCATGATATTGATCCCATGATGATAGCTCTCTCCATGATTTGGGTCATTGTTAAGAAAGTCCAGAAGTATCTTACTCTAGCATGAGCGAGATTTAGAAACTAATAAGGAGTCGAGCTAATGACCAAAAACAAGCGCTTTTTGGGAGGCAACCCAAGTTCTTTATTGTTTTCATTTAAGTTTTTCTATTATTTCATAGTTTTAACTTTTGTGTTTTCTTTAATTTCAGGGTCAATAACATTCACGAGCTAGCCGTGGCAGCTGTCATGGGCGTTGAAGGATTTGGGAGAAAATTTGAAGGCAAGCCGTGACCAAAAGGCACGACTGCGCCTCTTGAGTTGCAACCGACCTAGCATACCCCGGTGAGGCCATGTCTTTTGACACAACCGTGTATTTTCCAGCTCTCTCCCAATGCTAACATGGGCAGGCCATGCCAATTTTGGCATGGCCTTGCCTCTATCGAAGTGGGAACCCGTCCACACCACGGGTAGGCTGTGCCATTTTGGCACAGCCGTGCCTCTCATGAGTTGAGCTACCCGTGCCAACCATGGGCAGGCTGTGCCATTTTGACACGATTGTGCTTCCTTTGAGGTGGTTGTGCCATTTTTTCACGGTCATACCTCCCTTATTCTCTCTTCTTCCTTTTTTTCCCTAACCCAGTCCCTCTACTTGGTTTTTCTCGTCTAATCTTCTTTTTGCAGTATTTAGAGATGAGGAGTGCGACTAATAGATAGAAGAATGACTTAGATGTTTGGCGTGCATCACTTGTAACTTCTATCACTTCAAACCTCCTCCGCATTAGATTTTTTGGTTTTCATTAGGAAAATGAAAGATATAAGTCTGGGGGATGTATATATATTGGGTTGTTAGTTAGTTTTTTGTTAATACTTTTTTTTTTGCATAATTAATTTTCTGGTTGCAACATATATCATGTCATTATTTATTTGTTTCTCATAGCAAGATACTCGCACACTTGTTCTAGATATTCATATTGTTGTGATAAAGCATGCTTGTATATTTAGTGATCTATCTTCTCTTATCCGTAGATAACAAGAAGTGAGCAATGTTTTTATCGAAAGAGTTTGTGTGTTGGCCTTGTTTAAGGGTCTCTTCACACTATACTTGACTTTAATGGTAGACACTTCCAAAAATAGTTATGATTCATAGAATCAGACTAGTATGCTTGTTTTCCTTTGTGACTTCTCGATTAAATTTAGGTTACTAAATAACCATGGTTCATGTCAACCTATTGGAAAAAATCTGTATCCAAAAAAAAAGAGAAAAAAAGATTAAGTTGAAAAAGAAAATATGCACATGAAAAAAAAACAAGGAGAACAAAGGATATAAAAAACAATTGTCCGAAGTGGAACTAACAAGTTACCCCTTTGAGATCGAGTTAGATTAAAAACTCTTTTAGAGGTTATACCTATCTTATGATGTTTAACAGAAACGAAATCAACTAGCAAGCCTAACAAGACTTGCCTCTATCAATATCCACGCCGAGCTTTCTTCGAGACAACTTCACAAGCAACAAGCCACGTCTCCATTTGGTACTAGCCAAAGGAAGGAGACGACACAAATCGAAGAGAAGAGGTCCGACCAACAATTGGTCGGCCAAAGAGAGGTTTGGCCAAACTAGAAGTTTCGGCCAAGAGGGAGAATTTAGCCAACTCATTGCAACCAAGAGAAGGTTCAAACGGAGGGTGCTTCACTAAAGGTGGCCGACGACTAGATATGACCGACAACACAAGAAAGACGATGGCCAAAAAGGGGGTGACGACTTCTTGGTGTTCGGCAACAACAAGAGGAGAAGGGGTGACACTTCAATAGGATTTTACAACCAATTCATTTTCTTTCTTCATGAAGAGGTATTTTATATATCACTTTATAAGCCCAAACCTAGTGATATAAATTTATATAAAATTAATCTGTTAATATAAATTTATATAAAATCTACTCGGTCATATAAATTTATATAAAACTAATCCGGTCATATAAATTTATATAAAACTAATCTGGTCATTGATATGTTTAGATTATGAATGTTTTAAGCATTGTTCAGTATATATCTTGTTGCATTTCATGAGCATGATTTGTATTCACACACCCTATTTCATTATATTGTCATGATTTTACTCCTTTAGTTAGGAGATCTACTCTCTTTGTATTTTGATTGACAAGATGCAATTTAGTGCTAAAATGGATCAAAACAAACTTGGAGAAAGCTTAGAGGAGAGAATAAACTCAGCAAGGTCGTGCCGCATAGGCAAGGTCGTGCCTTTAAGGCACAACCGTGCTCCTTCACCAGACCCTTTCAGAAAAACCCACGGTCTGGCCGTGCCTCCCAGGCACAGTTGTGACTTGTTAAGCATCACATCTAGAAATTCCAGCAAGACCCACAGCCAGGCTGTTCCCCAAGAGGTATGGCTATGCTTTTAGTTGAGGATAAAGAAATTCTAGGAAGACTCATGGCCTAACTGTGCCAAAAGGCATGGTTGTTCCTTGCTTCAAGTTTGTTTCCATGCTTTGGTAGTGCCCAAGGAGTACGACCATGTCTTTTTCTTGGGGTTTCCCATGGCACGGCTATGCCTCATAGGCATGGTCGTGTCGCGTGTTCACAGCGCCATGTGGACCTATAAAAGAGTTAAGAAACCCTTCTTTTGGAGACATATTGGACCGAGGGATCCTCACCCTTCCTTGGGAGAGGGTTTTCCCCTTCTTTGGGAAACCCTAGAGCATTCATCATGATGATCTGTCCACCTCCGGAGCAAGGAGCATTACATTGATAAGCATTCTTTTTTTTCTCTATTTCATATATTGAGTTGTAGATTGCTATTTCTTTGTCTCTTGGTTGTATTTCCTTTGCTATGGAGTAGTCCTCTGAATTCTAGTATGTAAGGAGTAATTGTGAAGTGATGTTAATGTATGAACTATGGATTTATTCATTTTCGTGTCTAATGATGTTTATGACTTGTTCCATGTGTGTGGTGTCTTGTTTTGTATTTAATTTAATGTGTGTGTGGTGAATGCATATGGATGTGAAGTGTTGGTCACAATGTAGAGGAGATACTTTGAATTGTATGACCGGGGAGCTTTTAGTGAAAGAGGGTAATCCTTTAACTGAACTTTCCAAAGTCATCGCCTTAAAATGGGTGCTAATTCTCCATAAGGGATTAACTAATTATAGTTTGATGAGTTTTCACCAATTTATTGTTAGAAAGTGACTTGTGTAATCTAGATCATATGACCAGGGAACCTTTAGTGATAGAGGATAATCCTTTAATCAGACTTTCTATGTTACCTCTTCTACTTAATAGCATTGGAAGGAAGTGGTGTAAGCACTCTAGTGTAGTCTTCATGGGTCCATACTAATAATTTGGTTAGGATCTCTACAAGGGTGTAAACATAGAGGGTAAGAGGATGAGAAATCCATAGTACATCAACTAGCATCATGATGAAATTGAAACCCTTGAATCATCCCCCTAAGCCAACTTCTCTCGGTGATCTTGCTCACTCATTCTCTCTCTCTCCCTCTCCCTCTCAACACTCTCTAGTGCTTAGGTCACTCTCTCAAACTCTAGTTCTCAAGCTTTCAACCAACCTTCGATCATCTAGATAACTTGATTTGCGAACTTGGCTAGTGCTTAATCAATAGTCTCTGTGGATCGATATTTTTATTACTTGACGACTTAACTGTGCACTTGCGATGGGACAACAAGTTTTTGGCGCCGTTGCTGGAGACTATTTTTGATTAACATTTTTATTAGTTGACTAGCAATTTAGTTACTCTAGACCTTTTTTTCTTTCTTGCTATTTAAATTTTGTATTCTTATTTTTCTAATAATTTTATTTTGTAGGTGATCCAAAAACCTACTAATTTTTTTTACAAGATACGATGAGATCTGGCATGACAAACATGTCTTTGAGAGAATTTTTCACAACCATATCCTTAGGTGCAAGTTCTTCTATTGTGCAACCTCATATCGATGCTGCCAACTTTCAACTTGACCCAACATTAATTTTCATGATACAAAGTCACAAATTTAGAGGAGCAAATTCATAAAACCCTTATTTACACCTTGAGATATTCCTAGACTATTGCAATATGGTGAATTGTGAAGGAGTCTCTGTTAATGCTATTTGATTGTTGTCATTTCTTTCAGTGTCAAAGATAGAGCAAAGACTTAGTTGTATTCTCTCCCTCAACATTGTATAACAAATTGGGTATAATTAGAGCAATGGTTTCTGAATCATTTTTCCCCTCCATGTAGGATGGACATATATGAGGAATAGAATCACATGCTTTGCTCAAGAAGATAGAGAATCACTATTTGACGCATGAGATAGATATAAGGGTTTATTGCGGTAGTGTCTTCATTGTGGTTTGGAAAAGTGGCTGACTATTCATTTATTCTTCACAGAGATATCTTTCTCAAATAAGTCTTTATTGGATTCATCTATAGGAGGTTCTTTGATGAATAAAAATTTGGATGAAACATACGACTTAATTGATCAACTAACACTAAACTTACATGAATGGTCAGATAAAAGTTGGATGATGTCTTCCCAAATAATCTCAGAAACACGAGCCATGGATGTCAATTAGAACACCAATTAAAAGTTGTTTCAGCCGATAGGAAATTTTAAGAATCTGATCGAGAATATCACCAAGCTATCGAATGAGGGGTTCAATCAGTTAGATCTTAAGATTAAAAGATTGGCTTCAAAATTCATTAGACCTCCACCACAACTCTCAGAATCTTTGGAAAAATCTTTTTGCTATGACAAATCTGAGTAACGACTTGACAAGCCTTCACCATGATCAACAGAAGAATAAAAAAAATCAATTCCACCACTCCAGCAAGGGTTTATAAGCCACCAGTACCATTCCCTCAACGATTAGTCAAACCAAATCTAGATGAGAAATTTAAACCTCTGTCACATTCTCAAAAGGAATCTAAGGAAAAGAAATGTGAATTCAGCCCAATGCCTCCATTGAGGACCTATGTACCATCAATCCCTTTTTTACAAAGGCTAGTGAAAACATCATGATGAAACTAAAACATGGGTGTGGGCCTATAAAAAGAGGTCAAGATCCCCTTTTCAAAAGGAGGAAAAGGTTTCCCCTTCGTGGGAACCTACAAGGACCATTTCCTACTCGATTTCCATGATCTGTCCATATCCGGAGCAAGGATTTCATCCAAGAAGATCGGCAAAGCATCGATAAGCATTTCTTCTTCTCTACTCTTTGTATTAATTGTAAGAATGCTTCATTTCTTATCTCTTGCTTGTAATTCCCTAGCTATGGAGTAAATCTCTTAGATTCTAGGATTAAGGGATTTGATGTGATGTTGATGTAAACACTTTGGATTTGCCAATTTCCTTATTTTAGGAAGGGTTTATGATTTGTTCCATTTGTGTCATGATTTGGTTATGTTTGATTGAACATGTGTGTGAAATGCATGCATGTGAATATGAAAGATTGTCACCATGTAGAGGAGATGCTTTAGATTGTATGCCCGGGGAGTTCTTAGTGATAAAGGATTACCTTAACCAGACTTTCTAGAGTCATCACCATGAAATAAGGGCTAATTCTCCATAAGGAATTAGCTAATTACAATTTAATGGGTTTTCACTAATTCAATGTTAAGAAGTAACTTGTGTAATCTAGATTGTATGCCCGAGGAGCCATTAGTGACAGAGGGTTTCCTTAACCGAACTTTCTATGTTACCTCTTTGACTTAATAACATTGGAAGAAAGCATTATATGCACTCCGGTGTGAATTTTGCGAGTTCATACCGGTAATTTGGTTAGGATTCCTACAAGATTATAAACATGGAGGTAGGGAGATGAACATTCCATAGGATCATTAACTAGCGTCATAATGAATCCTAAGTCCTACAACCTCTTCTATCTTGGACCTCTCACTCTCTCTCTCTCCCAAGCTCTAGTTCTATAGCTTTCACAACCAACTTTCGATAGTCTAGATAACTTGCTTTGTGGACTCATTAGTGCTTAATCCACTGTCCTTGAGGATCGATATTTTTTATTACTTGATGACTTTACCGTGCACTTGCGGTAGATACCAATAAGTTTTTGGCGTCGTTGTCAGGGACTATTTTGATTAACATTAGTAATAAGAAATTTAGTTACTCTAGATATTTTTCTTTTTTGTTAATAAACTTTTGCATTTACTTTCCTTGTAAATAGTTTTGCAATTTATTTTCTTTCTTTAATTCTGCATTTATCTTTTGTGTAAATAATTTTTTCTTGAACTTAACTTGAAAGCACTTGGATTTGTTTCTTTTTGTATTCGAAGGACTAATTTTGTAAGAGATCTTTTGCCTGTTGATCCTGAGATTGATAGAACATTCAGAAGAAGAAAAAAATCTGCAATGATAATTGGAAGAAGAAAAAATTCAATCTAATATGACAAACAAATCTCTAAAAGACTGTGCAATACCATATGCAAGGGGCCTAAGGTCTAACATCACCAGACCTTCTATTGAGGCCAATAATTTTGAAATCAAACACGCTATCATTTCTATGGTACAACAGAACCAATATGGGGGAGGACCAACTAAAGACCCCAATCAACACTTGGAAATATTTTATGAAATCTATGGAACAATGAAGATTAATGGAGTTTCAGTGGAGATTATAAGATTGATGCGATTTGAATTTTCATTGAAGGACCGAGCAAAAGTATAACTCAAATCCTTGCCTGCCAATAGTATAACAACTTGGGAATGGTGTGAATAAATGTTCTTGGAGAAGTTCTATCCTCTAAGTAAAACTGCACACATGAGGAATTGTATTGCAAACTTTATGCAAAAAGACGGAGAATCCCTTAATGAAACTTCGGATAGATTCAAAGGTCTTCTTTGACAATGCCCACATCATGGATTGGAGAAATGGCTAGTAATCCACATATTTTATAATAGAATCAACTATCAAACAAAGGTTTCCTTAGATTCCATAGTTGGTGGAGCTCTAATGAATAAGGGTCTTGCAGAGGACATAATTGAAAGTGTGACATTAAACCATCATCTGTGGGCATTAGAGAGAAGCAACCCAATGAAAATTCTTGGAAGACATGATGCAAATACATTGGACTTAATTCCAATAAAGATGGATACCCTCACCAAAAGATTTGATTCGATGAATGTAAATCTAGTTAATGCGGTGATTTCAAGTTGTAAAATCTATGGTGATTCTAAGCACACCAAAAAAGCTTGCCAATTTGGAGCAATTTCTACACAATTTGCTCAAATTAAACATGTGGATGCGATTGGCAACTTACATCAAAGAATCAACAATCCATATTCCGAGACATACAACCCTAGATGGAGAAATCATACAAACTTCTCCTACCGCAACAACCAAGAGCAAATGGGGCAACCTTTCAATTTCCAACAAAATTCACAACCCTCAAGATTAGAGAAAATTTTTGAGAAGATGCAAGCTACCCAACTAGAAATGAAGAATGATCTCAACCAACTTATTGAAAGAATGGACAATGTGGAGAAACATCTTAAGATGCTTGACAATCAAGTTGCCAAGTAGCCAAGACCTCAAGAGACATTTTTGAGAAAACCTGAACAAAACCCTACTGGGCATTGCAATATTGTTGAGCTAAGAAGCAGATGGACCTTGGGAGAACCCCCAAGTGACTTGTATAAAGAGGAAGTTGAGAATGATGAACCAATTGAGAGACTCCCTATGGGGAGATATGTGGCACCGATTCTTTTTCCTCAATAGATATACACAGCAAAGAAGGATGAAGAGTTTAACAAATTTTCTAGAAAAGGTCAAAGAACTATGCATTGAGATTCCCTTTATTGATGCTTTACAACAAATGCTAAAATTTTCCAAGTTCATGAGGGAAATCATTTCCATCCGATGAAAGAAAGATGGGTATCAGACTGTAGCTTTAATTGAAGAGTGTAGTGCTTTACTTCTGAACGCACTACCACAAAAGCTCAAGGATTCAGAGACTTTTTCTATGCCTTGCAGAATAGGTACAACTTTTATTAATATAGCCTTTTGTGATCTAGGAGCTAGTGTTAGTCTCATCCCATTTTCTGTGTGTAAGAGATTTAGACTCAATGATCTCCAGTTGACCACCATGGTAGTGCAATTAGCAGATCATTCTTGTAGATACCCAATGGGTATAATTGAGGATGTGTCGGTAGAAGTAGGGGATTTTATAGTCCCTACTAATTTTGTGGTCTTAGATCTGGAAGAAGACCCAAAGTTCCCTATTATTCTTGGAAGGCCTTTCCTTGCTACAGCCAAAGCAAAAATAGATGTTAAGAATCATAAGCTCACATTGGTAGTAGGCAAGGAAAAAGTAAGATTTGATTTATCTAAGGCCTCTGATCCATTTGCTATTGTCAAGAGTTTGTACTACAGATTGGACGGAGTCCAATTGGACAAGAGTAAACACCACCCCAACGACCAACCACTGTACCAATCACCAAGTCCGGTGAGAGAGGAGAAAAGGCCCAAGAGAAAAAACAATAAATATATCATCCCGGCAAGAGCCTGGATGAGATATGGGCTTGAAGTTCCAACTTGCCCCTTTAAGGAAAAGGCTACAAGTTAATCCATGATAGAAGTCGAGCTCATGACTTTAAACGAGTGCTTCTTGGGAGGCAATTCAAGGGTTCATTTTTCTATTTTTTTTTTGTTTCTTGATTTTAGTTACTTCAATTTAAACTTTAATTTAGTTTTCTTTTTGTTTTCTTTTTCAGGCTGCACTCCTCCATGAGTTGGCCATGGGACTTGACATGGGCATAGAGGAGCTTTTGAAGAAAAGTTGAAGTCTGGTCGTGCCTCAACAGTGCACGGGCCAAAGATAACCACAACAAGGTCGTATGGTTTCACACGACCATGCTTCAACAAGAATTTGTGTTAGATCCAACCACGACAAGGCTGTGTGGTTTCACACAACCGTGTGAATCTAGTGGAGCCACCAGATCAAGTCATGGCTTGGTCGTGTCTTTTGACACGACCGTGCCAACGGACGTGACTCTTAAGCAAAACTTTATTAGTATTAGCCCTAAGAACCAATTATGAGATAATCAGGCTTATTAGGTTAATGGATATGGATTGACTTATTGGGTTAATGGTTAATCCAATATGCTAAAATCTATCCCATTAAAGATGATTAATGGAGATTAATTATGCATTGAAGGAGGAAGATCATTGAGTGAGAATCAAATGGATCCAACTATTGGATTGAGTTCAAATTAGACTCATGGAGTCAATTCAGATTGATGAGGATCAATGAGTTAGACTCATTGGGTGAACTCAACCAACTAAGGAGGATTAGTGCTCATTAATAGAGATTAATGGAGCATTGATGAAAAGAAGACCAAGAGACAAAAACCTACTCTCTTCTTCTTCTTCTCTACTTGGCCAAAACAATCTTTGAGGAGGGTTGCTAGCACAACCAAAGGTTGTGTTTCTCTAAAGGCTTCATTCGTACGACGAACGAAAAACGTGTTCGTGTGGATACCGAAGAGGCGTGGCCATTCTGATCATGCTGAGATCCGTCAACGCAAGAGTTGTTGTTAGGAGAACATTGTTCACGCAACAAAGGTATAATTTCTAAACATCGTAGTATATCATATTTGCTTGGATCTCTAGAGGGATCAATGTTTTTCCACTGTGCATGAGTATAATTTTGCATATAGATCCCTACATCTCTCTCTCCCTCCTTGGTGCCACTGAGCACCAAGAGGTGCCACCCACCTCTTGTGTTGCCACTGGCCACCCCTGCTGTTGTCGGTCACCCAACCATTGGCCATCCTACTATCAGCCTCCCAATTTTCGGCAACAGCCCACTCTTGCTGGTACCCTTGGTGCCGCCAACAAATAGTTGTCGCCTCCCATCACCTAGTGTTGTGGGTTTTCTTTCATATGCGTCATCTCCTTCCTTTGGCTAGTAACAAAATGGAGACACGACTTGTAGCTTTGTGAAGTTATCTTGAAAGTGTCTTGGTGTGGATACGAATAGAGGCAAGTCTTGTGAGATTTGATAGTTGACACATTTTCCTCTAAACCTCATCATACAGGTACATGTTTTAAACATTCTTTTTTATCTATGATTATATCTTGCACATATATGGTCTTGTCATTTTGGGATGTGCATAAACTTTTATAAAATAATTTCGCTTCCACTGCGTGCTTTTGTTGAAAAACATATGTACTGTATGTGAAATCCCCAACAGCTAAGTTACAGTGAGACTCGAACTCAGAACTTGATGCTTCTTTGATTGTTGTCAATGCCATAAGGTTGACTTGGTTTGAGTCTGATTCATATTTTGATGATGACTCATCCCAAGTGGCCTTCAACACCTTCTTCTTTTTCTTTTCATGCTCCTCCTTTTCTACTAGTAGAGGACAACCGTTTTGAAATGATCTTTCTTGTTGCATTCGAAGCATCAGACATTAGCTTGATCTTTCTTCGAGATCTCTTTATTTATGAATCTCCGAGTGAACTTCATCCGTTGGATCATCCTTTTAACCAAGTGTGCGACTTCCAAAGATAGGTCATCTTTGTCAGTTGTTGACTCTGGCTCAAATTCTGAGTCGGTCTCCTCTTTTGGTTTGGATTTTGTCTTGTATTTTCATGCAATTAAAGTTATACCCTTCTCCTTCTAATCAAGGTTAGTTTGTTCATGAAGTTCAAAATCACAAAAGAATTCATCTATTTTTTTTATAACTAACAAATCCTTGGATACTTTATAAGCATCAACAATTGATGCCCATAAGGTGGTCCTTGGAAATGTCTTAAGTGCATACTTGATCAAGTCACGATTGTTGACTTGCTCGCTGATTGTATGAATGTCGTTCAAGATTTCTTTGAAGCATCTATTTGACTTACTGTTTCACTTCTGTCATTTCAATATTTTGAAGCTGACTTAGTAGTAGATCTTTTTTGGAAGTTCGTGAGTCAGCTGAACCTTCATGGAACTCAATTTATTTTTCCTAAAGTTGCTTAGCATTGCTGAATGGTCCAACTTTACTTTGTTGGTCCTGAGTTATCCCACATTTTAATATAGTTGTGGCTCTAACATTGGCTTGAGCATTTCTTTTATTATCACTTGACCAGTTGTTGAAGTCAACTGGGTTGTCATTTTCATATGTAGGTAATTCAAAGTTTGTCTTTATTATTAGATAGTTTTCTATCTTATTCATGAGATAGTATTCCATTTTACCCTTCCAATAGGAAAAATTATTGTCATTGAAGAGAGGAGGGTGGGTTGTACTGAATCCTTCCTACAAAGACATTTTTTGCAAACACAAATTTGTTCAAGTTGTATAAAGGTCTGGGATAGGGTATTGGTTTGGGTTTGGTTTGGTTGTAGTTAGGCTTGGATTTGGTTTCGGTTAGGCTCAGACTATTAATTGATTTAATTGATTTGTTCTAACTCAAAGCACAAAGTTTGCCTTATATTAGATTCAAGTTTTGCTTTGGGCTAATTGAGTAAGAGTTTCCTAAATTAGCTTCCAAGTAGTGGCGAGACACTGACCTTCTTGATCGGAACAACGACCACTTCCTAAGTCAAAGATAACTTTAGAATCTAGCGCTAAATCAACTTTAATACAATGCATTGGTCTAACTGGTTTAGAGTGAGGTGAGTTAGCTTCGGCTAGTTCCACTTGACTAGATGCATCAGGTAGGGTACTCCTTACCCAGCCTAAACATGCACCTAACCAAACTTTCCTAGCGTACTATCAACTCAACTCGCTTTGATACAAAATTGTAGGATGAAACTCAACGCTAGAGAGGGGAGTAAATAGTGTTATGAATTTTATAAGCTAGTAATTCAAGAAATAAATAGATAAACAGAATAAAAGTAGCACAACGAAAATAAATAAACTTAGAAGATTATCAGTTAGATCAAAAATAGACATGTGCAACAATAATAAAATTATGATTCTTATTTCTTAATTTCTCCTAGGTGGAGAAATCTTATAGAAAAAGAATATAAAAATTTAACACAAATTAAAATTAGATATGACAACACAAGAAAAAATGAAATTGTTACTCTAGGTGTTACCGATCAGAAATGAAGCACGAGGTTGCAACGTGTCATCGTCGCAACACAGAGAGCATAAGCATAGAGAAAGATTGAAAGTGTATTTCGATTATTTTAAAGCTTTGTCTCGAGGTCCTTTATATAGCCCTCTTCTGTTGTTGACGTGACACTTTCCAATCGACTGGAGCCTCCCTAGTCGCCTGAATCATGCTGATGTGGCTGCAATGTCTATCCAGTAGATAACGTCGTCCGCATTCTCTGGTCGCCTAGGAATGGTCAAATCTCATCTTCACCGCCTTGCTCGGGTCACTAAACTTTATCCTCTATCGATCACTTCAAAGATGCTCCGATCGCCCATACACTCTGATTACCTCGACCTAACTATAGTTGCCTCGACCCAGCTATAGTTGCCTCGACCTAGCTATAGTCGCCTAGGCCCTCCAACTTCACTCGCCAAGAGTTATCACCAACCAGTCACCCCGGACTCTCTTTCGTGTGCATGGAACCGTCGAACATTACTTCCCTATAATTGTTACACGTAATGAGTATGATATAAAATGTGAAGTTACTCGCACTTACTTTGACTAGATGTCCAACTCTAAGTTGACCCATCTAGTTTGGGTTGCCAAAATATAGCTCCCAGCTGCTTCCACTTGGACTTTGTTTGCCAAGCAATCAGCTCTCAGCCTACTCCACTTGGACTTGTTTGACGGGCAATCAACTCCCAGCCAACTCCATTTGTACTTGTTTGTTAAGTAATCAGCTCCCAGTCGATTTCACTTGGACTTATCTCACCTAGTTTCCAACTAGGATTTTCTTGCTTGGTTCCCAACCAAGACTTAGCTTATGTCTGATTCACAATCAAGGCTTTAGTTGCCTACCTTCACTCACTAAGACTTTGCCACTTTCTAGTTTTACTCACTAGAACTTTTCTACTGCTTAGCTTCACTCACTAGGACTTTGCCATTAGTCAAGTAACCTGCTCATGCACACTTGACATAGAATCATTAGATCACACCAAATCTAACTTTAACCTTAGTCATACATCAAAATGCTGGGTTACATGTTGTATTCCCAGCACCAACAAGTACCGCATTGAGATCTAGAACTTGTCGCTCCAATTCCTTGATCCAGTTGTGATCAACAACCCAGGGATCAAAACCCTCACGTAATTATCCCTACATATCACAAAAGCCCCCGGTTCCCTATATAGAAAAGCATGATGAAATAGCATAAAGTGGTTGCATGTCATGAAAGCTTACATGATAAAATCCAAAGGGAGACCTGAGCTAGTCCTTGTAGAGCATGCTCCCGAAGCTGAACCCATTCCAATTCTTTGATGAACCATAGCTCTGATGGATTGGCATTCCAATGATGTCGATCATTAGCGGGTTGTTCAAGAGGAGGAATAGGAATATCATCTGAGAGTGAGATTGGTGACGAAGGAGTTGTAAAAGGCTGGCTTGCGAAGTGAGACCTAAGTCTGGTTGAGCTTTCATTATGGTTTCCTTGTTATATGCTTGCCGCACCTACCAATGCTAGAAGAGGAGGCTATCGATGTCTTCTCGGGGTTAGGAAGCTTGGACGACCCATAAGTCTTATCAATCATAGGGAAAGCCAGTGAAATTGGGAGGATATGCGGAAGACAGGGGGTTGCCTACCAGTCGCATCTCCGGAACCTTTTGTTCGTGCGAGTCTCCTTGCGGTGGCAGATGACTTCGCAGTTGCTGGGGAGAAATTGGTAGTCCAGGGCTCGTTTGACCTAGAAGATGCTTGCTCTACTAGCCTTTTTCTTTGAGCATAAAGATGGCACTTAGCGTTCCACATGTTTGGTAAATTCTGCGAGCAAACATAAATAATTTATCATTAATAACCCGGATATATAAATAATAGGAAGTCACTTGAGCATGGTGGTAGGGAATGCGGAATGAATTTTAAAAATATAGAATCATGGAGCTAGGATCTATATCATCATTAATAATAGATGAAAGATCTTTAGGAGATCTTGTGTATGCTAAAGGCGAAAACAGAAAGGGGAAAGAACAACTTACGTCAAGTTGAGAAGTGCACTTGATGGAGTTGGAGCACAAGAATGGTAACAAGATATAGGAAGTCAAAACAACTGTCTTTACCACTGCTACCCCTTTTATAACCAAGTAAATTTCACCTATGAAAAGGTCATGGATGGAAGATATCTCACCGATCTCTTCAAAATCTCGATCTGACGATAGTGATAGCAATTTCTCTATGAGTGATGCTTGTACATGTGGGATCGAAGAAAGAGTGCTAGAGGGGGGTGAATAGCGCGTGTCACTTTTTCATGTTTTTTGAAATTTCGAGTACACAGCGGAAATAAAGAAATAGAAATGGAAATAAACTAACACTTTATTTTTACTTGGTTCACAACCCAGCGGTTGTTAGTCCAAGGCCTGCACTCATTGAGTGCTTTCATTGGGCAATCCACTAAAAAGGTCTTCTTCTCCGAATATGAATTCGGAGATGGAGACTTGTCTTTAAAAAAAGTAGGAATGGTAACACATTTACTGACCTGTAAAACTTGCGTATAAAATACGAGTACAATGAAATTAAATATACTGACAACCAATTGAGATCTAATGGAGCGTGTTATTGTCGAAGCAGCGTTTCGGCATTGTAGTAGAAATTTGAAGTAGCACGGAAGTCTTTTGATCGTCGAAAAGTGTTACCTAAGCTTCTAGTCGAAGACTGCCTATATAGGCTGATCCAGGCGCCTCAATCCCTTTGAGCCGCCTGGATGAGGCTGACATGGAGAACCCTCGGCGAAGGTCTATCCGACAACTCTTATCATGATCCAGGTGCCTCAATCCCATTGAGGCATTTGGTTGCTGACGTGTGCCATCCAACAAAGGCTGCCATCTCATTCTGCTCGCGCTGAGGTCATTGAGGCGCCTGATTCATCTTGAGGTGCCTGATCCTTCCAGGCTCCTGGTTCAACAATTTTCAGGCTTTGACTTCTACATCATTGTGTTAGTACATACAAAATATATAGGAGAAGAAAATAATTTTTGACAGTATCGGGATTGTCCGATTCTGACTTTTAGGTTTTCATGAAACCCTAGGTCGAATCGATACCTACTGTTCCTTCAATGGGGAATGCATCCTCACATACTCCTCCAAGGAGAGTTTACCTGTTGCCAAATATCTGGACCTCCAGACTGTTTGGATTTTTGCTCATAATCCGATCTTGACCTCCAGGACTTTTTGCTAGAGGTCCGATCCTCGACCCGCCTAGACTTCTGCCTGGTGTCCTCGACCCCAGGGCTTTTCGCTTAGTATCCTCGACCACTAGGACTTCTGCCCAGTGTCCTCGATCTGCCAAGACTTTTGCCTAGTCCTCCAGACCAGGACTTGGTTGCCCAATCTCCCTTATCAGGACTTCTTGCCCAGTCCAACTGACCAGGACTTCGTTGCGTAGCCTCAACTAGGACTTTCATCTTGCCTAAGTTCTCTTAGGATTTTGAGCTTCCTGCACACTCAGTCAAATTCGTCAGATCACAACAAAACTTAACTTTGACCCTTTGCCATATATCAAAACGTAGGTTTGATTAGCTGATTCTTCCAGCCCCAACAATCTCCCCTTTTTTGATTTATCACAATCTAGTTCAAAGTTAAGTAAAAAAAATCTTTAAATAACAAGACAACCAAGGAAAAGATTTATAAGTAAGGCAAAGTAGGTTTCTCCCCCTTAATTGTTACTCTCCCCTTGAAGTTAAGGTTTTTAGATTTTAAGGAATTTAAGAATTTTTCCTTAAATTTTACTCATTTTCATCTCTCCCTCTTTGACATGTATCAAAAAGAACAAAGAGTTTAATTCATTTTCAATAATATTTTGCAATTAGATTTTCAAAAAATAAGTATTTTTTAGACAGAAATGCTTTCAAAAATATTTTGAAGTGTTTTTTTAAAAAAAATTGTAAGGATTTTTCAAAATTGAAGATTTTGAGATTTGAAAGTCTTTTTTCAAACATTTTGCAAGCCTTTTTCAACAGAAGTTTAAAAATTATTTTTAAAGTAGAATTTTCAAAAAAGCATTTACAATGTTTCAAATAGATTTTTCAAAAATATTTTCATGTATTTTTCAAAGATAGAATTTTCAACCATATTTTCCTAGTATACAAGTATTTTTGAAAATATTTTAATGTATTTTTCAAAGATAGTTATTAGCTGACTATCAAAATATAACAAATTGTTATCAACTCAGTCAGGTTAAGTGCATGATTCTAGTTAGTATTGTACTAAAAAGGAACACTTAGTTGATTGATTTATGTTGGTATTTTTAGCCCAGATTTATACTGATGTACTGATATAAACATCTAAAATTTAGACTTAGTCTTAATTATCTCATACTGTTCTAAGTGTTTGAATACATAAGCAAGGTATCCTAGTGTGCTTGTGAGATGCTGGATGCCTAAATCTACATGTACATGATTTCTACAGGTAGACCTAGGCTAAGTCCATGGTTTTTGAAAAAAAAAAATACTAAGTAAAATGGGATTTTTACAATAGTAATAATAAAAAATTATTAGTTATCCTAGATTTTTCAAAAAAAAAACATGATTTTCAATAAAAGAAAAAATATTATATTGATCCTATTCTACTAAACACATTCCTAGTTGTCTTTTGGGTGTGCTAAACTCAGATTCAGGTAAGGGTTTAGTAAAAATGTTCGCTAGATTAGACTTGGACTCAATATAATTAAGTACAATATCACCCCTAGCTATATGGTCCCTTACAAAGTGATGTTTTACTTCTATGTGCTTTGTTCTTGAAAGTTGAAATGGAGTTTTAGTTAATTTTATAGAACTTATATTATCAATTAGGACTTTTGTGTTTGTGTAATTAAGTTGAAGGTCCTTAAGTGTATGCATCATCCATAGTAGTTGAGCTACACATTCCCCCATAGCTATGTATTCAGCTTTAGTAGTGGATAATCCAACATAATGTTGTTTTCTGCTGCACCAACTGACTAGACTCTGACCTAATAACTGACAACTACCACTTTTGCTTTTTCTATCCAATTTGCACCCAACATAGTCTAAGTCAGAATAGTCTGTTAAGTCTAAATTGGAGGTTCTAGGATATCAAATTCTTACATTTAAAGTACCTTTAATATACCTAAGTATTCTTTTAATAGCACTTAAATGTGATTCTTTTGCACATGTTTGGTATCTTTTAAAATAAAATATCTGGTCGACTTGTAGTTAAGTAGAGTTGACTACCTATTATACTTTTAAAATGTTTAAGGTCAATTGGTTTTCCTTTTGGGTCATTGTCAATTTTTACATTTGTGGCCATTGGTGTATTAATTTCTTTAGAATTTTTCAGTCCAAATTTTTTAATTAATTATTTAGCATATTTATTTTTAAAGACATAAATGTCTTCCTTTGTTTGTTTAATTTGTAACCCTAAAAAGAAGTTAAGTTCTCCTACTAGACTCATTTATAATTAGTTTTCCATTAGTTTGATAAATTCTTTTAAAAAAATTGAGTTGGTTGACCCAAAAATGATGTCGTCCACATAGACCTGAGTTACAAACAAATCTTTTTAAGGATTTGACAAACAAAGTAGAGTCAAGTTGTCCTTGTTTGAATCCTTTAGAAACTAAGTAGGTTGATAACCTTTCATACCAAGATCTGGGTGCTTATTTTAATCCATATAAGGCCTTTTTAAATTTGAATACATGGTTTGGGTAGTCTAGATTCTCAAATTCAGATGGTTGGCCTACATAGACTTCTTTCTTAATGAATCCATTTAGAAAGGCATATTTTACATCCATTTGATATAACTTGAATCCTTTATGTACTACATAGGCTAGCAACATCCTAATGGACTCAAGTCTTGCTACTGGTGCATAGATTTCATCAAAGTCAAGTCCTTCAACTTGACTGAACCCTTTAGCCACCAATCGAGCTTTATTTTTAACGATTTTCCCTTTATCATTTAATTTGTTCCTAAACATCCATTTAGTGTCAATAATAGTTTTATTTTCTGGTTTAGGTACGAAGTCCCATACTTGGTTCCTTTCAAATTAGGCTAGTTCTTCCTGCATTGCTATAGTCCAATCAGGGTCAGGTAAGGCTTCTTCTATCATTTTAGGTTCAATATTAGAAATCAATGCTATTTGACTTAAATTTCTATATGATAATCTAGTTTTGACTCATAAAGTTGGGTCACCTAAAATTTGGTCAACTAGTTTATTAGTTATTCTAGATGTTCCTGCATTTGAATCAATATTTGGTTCATTTAGATAATTTTTGTTAGGGTAAAGTCTGGGTTCATCATTATCTTCTAGATTTCTAATTTGTTGTTCGTTATTTGTATTGTTTGAGTCAGATTGAATGTCTTCATCAAAAATAATATTAGTTGTTTCCTCTACTTTATGTGTGTG
>JBBUKS010000113.1:1799869-1812841 GCA_038050645.1 Hedychium gardnerianum | reverse complement strand
GTATTGATTGTATTTACATTCTTGTTCTTCTTGTATTCTTGTTGTAAGCTTGTGTTGAGTTTGTACGAGGCTTCTCCGCCTCCAAGAAAGGGGTTTTCATAGTGTATCTGTGAGTGAAGAGAGTGGACCCTTGGATTAGTCATCTCAAGGAGATGGATACCAAGTAAAATCAAGGTTTTAGCGATTGCTTGAAGTTTTTGTTGCAAATCATCATCAAAAAGTGATTGGAGCTAATCACCCCCCCCCTCTAGCTCCCCATTTGGTCCTAACAAGTGGTATCAGAGCAAGGACACTCTTCATTGGACTAATCGCCGGAAAGAGCAAGAGCTAGAGGAAGAAGAAGAAGTTTGAAGCTTGAAACCCTAAATTTCAATAAGTCAGAGACTTTTACCAAGGGAGCTCAAGTTCAAGAAATGGAACCCCAAGATGGACTTGGATACAAATCCAAGCACCTCCACCTTTTGGATTTGGAAACTTCGACCTTTGGAAATTAAGGGTTGAAAACTTTTTCATGATGGACATAGAGCAATGGTTTTCTCTCATGGAAGGTTTTCAAGTTCCCAAGGATATTAAAGGGAAGCTCTTTAAGAAGAAGAAATGGACCGAGGACCAAATCAAGAGATTTGCGGCAAATGAGAAGGTAACCAAATAGTTGGTTAATTTAGTGCCTAATAATCTCTTGTGCAAATTTGGGGGATTTCAAGATGTTAAGGAGCTATGGAGCAAGTTGGCAAGGCTTCATGAAGATCCCTCCACTTTGCCAAGTCAAGAAAAATCCAAAGAGGGAGACTCATTGAATCAAGAGGAAAAGGACTCGGAAATTGAAAGGTGTTCAACATCCTAGGAGGAAATTGAACAAGAAGCATTCACCTCAAGGATTGAGGGAGAGAGACCATTGACACCGGATCAAGAAGAGGTCTCTACATCCGGGTCAAATGAAGAAGAGTGCTCCACCTCCATAGGTCAACAAAGCACAAATTGTAAAGGTATAACCATTTTCATTAGTAAAAATAAAGATCATATAATGTGCTTTGAGTGTAGGAAGAATGTACACTATAAAAGAAAATGTCAAAAATTCATCAAGAAGAAGGCTCAAATGGAACTCAAGAAGAAGGAGAAGCCTAAGGAGGTCAGTCCCATGATACGAAAGGGCAAATAGCACATTGTGTGCTTTTCTTACAATCAAAAGAGACATTATTGAAATCAATGTCTAAGGGGGAGGAATCCAACCAAGAACCAAGAAGGAAACTCAAGTCAAGGGGGAGCTTCCAAGACTAAAACCAAAGTACCATTAGTTAATGGTAATCCTTCATTTCATGATAGAAAGCATGCTAGAAATAATTTTTATGATTTACTACATTTTATCATGAAAATAGAAAGCATGATAACTCTAATGATAATCATAAGTTACATCATGCTAGAAATAGGTTTTATCACCTTGATGCCAATTACCATGAAAATAAAAATTTTCATGAACAATCTAGGGATAGGAACACTCTAGGCAAGAATCCTAACCCAAAGGAATCAAGGAAAATCAACTTTTGAGGATTTAAGGATAGAAAATCAAGTCTTGAGGTCAAGACTTGAGAAATTGGAAAGGACCTTAGAGAAAATGGCAAATATGTTTCAAGGGTCCAAGAAGCAAAACCTAGGTCAAAATAGACAAGAGTCATCTAAGGGAAAGAAGGGTTTGGGATACAAACCTAAGTCCAAGAAAAGCATGACTACCTATCATAAAGTTCCATATAGCTATGGAACTAATTATAGGTCTAGGAATCAAGCCAAGGTTACAAGGGAAGTTATCCCTAGAGTTAACCTTGACAAGACTAGTACGACTAGGGCTTCTAAGAAGCCTAAGAAAGTCATTAAGAATGTCACAAGGGAGGTTATTCCTAGAGTTGACCTAGAGGTGACTAAGACTTTGAAGAAGTCTAGAAAAGTCATTATGAAGGCATCTAGGAAAGTTATCCCTAATGAGTATCTAGAACACCCAAGGAGCACCAATAAGTTTTGGATTCCTAAAATTGTGTTCTCAACACCCTAGATGGGGTGTGTCAATTCAAATTGGAAGGGTAGTTAACCCAACCATTGTGAAGTTGGCACTTTAGGACATTTTTAAGGTATTGTGATATCTTGAAAATGAGAAGTTCAACTCTTACTCTTGATGAGAGTAAAGTGTGTCAATAGAATTTGAGGTCTTAAGATTAAACTAATTGACACAAATAGGATAGAATTCAAAGAAATGTCAAGTTAGGATTTTGACATTTTCTTAAAAGATAAGGGAAACTTAGGATTATTTTTGATTTAGTGATCAAAGGATAGACTTAGATGGAAAGTCTAGGCATTTTCTTTATGCTAAAATTATCATGATTTGTTTGTCCTATCATATGTCATCATATCATTTTATATATTCATATTGTTTTGAAAAATAATAAATGTCATGCTATATATACATCATATAGGATGATAGTTTTTCTTTTGGAAAATATTCATTTGATGTATGTCATGGTTATTATCATGCATTATTTAAATTTTTTGAAGCTAAGGACAAATAACATCAATTGACATCCTAGGTTGGATGATCAAAGTTTAAATGCTTACCTAGGAATGCATGTATCTTTAGCTTTAGGGAAAACCTATTTTACATCTCATAAAAATTATAAGGATGACTTGTATGTGTATTGAGACAGAATAGATACAAGGGAGATGTTAGGAGGATGAACAAGACTCAAGATGTTGATATAGTGCATCTATTTGAGTTTTAGGTTTATCAAAACACATAGATTATGTAAAATTCAATCATGGAGAAAGCTAATGTACAAGTCATGTGCATCTAGCCCAAAGATCATGGTTGGAAATTGATTTTTAAAATCATTTCAAAATTATTTTGGAAAATCTTGGTGAAGTCAATCTTTTGATAGGAATCACCATTGATTAAGTAGATACAAAATAGAGTGAAACATTGAAGTTTTCAATGATTTCTAATTTTATGTCAATCTTTGAAAATGAGAGTTATTTTCTTAGAAAACTATTTTTCTTTGATAGTATATGATATAAATAATGTCTACATAAAATTTCACGATTTTTAGAATTATTTAAGAATTTTTGAATGTTGGCTTGAAATTGAAATAAAAAAAATTCAGTTACAATAATCGATTGGTCAATCGATTACTTCACACCAATCGATTGAGTCAATCGATTGGTGATGAATTCCCATGAGCACAGAAGCTCACGAAATCGATCAATCGATCGATTGGATGTGGCGTAATCGATTGGAACCCAACTCCAATCGATTAGCATGGCCGGAATCGATTGATATTTGAAACCAATCGATTGACAATGCTGATTTCGGCTGAAATGTTTGATTTCAACTGATTAAGCCATGATTAGTCAAATTTAACTATCCATAATCCTACGAAATGCTTGGACAAGTTTATAAAGGTAACTTTCTTGATGAATATAAGAAAGAAATGGTTAAAGAGGACTAATTTAGAATTAAGAAGGAAGTTTGGATTCAAGTTTGAATCTTTAATTTTTTGACTTGTTTTGAGTTTTGTTTAGAAAGACTCAAAATCATTGTTGGTTCAATGATAGAAGTTGGAGCATGCTTTGAGAGGGAGATTTTCTTTTAAAAGACATGATTTTTATTAAGGATGAGGAGAGAATGAAAGATTGAGAATCTTCATTATAAATGCACATATTCTCAAGGTTGAGCAAAGGATACAATGAAAGGTATGAGACTTTCAATTGAGGAGTAAATCTCTGGGAGAGATTTTTCGCTGGAGAAAAGACTCTTAAGAAGAGCTTTTTGATGTGTGTC
The DNA here is from genome assembly GCA_038050645.1 of Hedychium gardnerianum. NCBI lineage: Eukaryota > Viridiplantae > Streptophyta > Magnoliopsida > Zingiberales > Zingiberaceae > Hedychium > Hedychium gardnerianum. Next base: position 1,809,021 of record JBBUKS010000113.1, on the reverse strand, counting down.
AAAGGGGGAGAAAATGTATGGTTCAAGTTAGGAAACCCTCATTTATGCTTTGATATGGGAGTTGGGCTAATATGGGTTAGTCTAATTTAAACATATTGTCAAACATCAAAAAGGGGGAGATTGTTGGTGCAATTGTCCTCGAGTTAAGGGTTGACCAGGTTGACCAAGCTAGGAATGGCTCGAGCTTGGGTTTAGATGTTTGATCAATATGTTAAGTAAAGTCAAGTAGGTCAAGGGTTGACTAGAGACTTGAAAATAGTTAAGTCCTAGTGGGACTAGGCAAGGGAAAGTCCTAACTGAAGGTTAGGTAAATGGAAAGTCCTAACTGGAGGTTAGGCAAATGGAAAGTCTTAACTGAGTTTAGGCAAATGGAAGACCTAGTTGGGAACTAGGCAGTGAAAGTCCTAGTGGGACTAGGCAACCGTAAGTCCTAGTAGGACTAGACAAAGGGAAGTTCTTGTTGGGAACCAGGCAAACCTAGTTGGGAACTAGGTGAAGTCTAAGGTGGGTTAGCTGGAAGCTAAACACTTGACACAAGGTGAAGTCCTAGTGGGACTAGGCAAACCTAGTTGGGAACTAGGTTAAGTCCAAGGTGGATTAACATTTGGCACGACTGAAGTCCTAGTGGGACTAGGCAAACCTAGTTGGGAACTAGGTTAAGTCCAAAGTGTGTTATTTGGGAGCTAAACACTTAGTACAATTGAAGTCTTAGTGGGACTAGACAAACCTAATTGGAAATTAGGTCAAGTTCAAGGTGGGTCAACTGAGAGCTGAACACTTGACACGTGAGAGAAGTCCTAGTGGGATTAGGCAAATCTAGTTGGGAACTAGGTCAAGTCCAAGTTGAGTCAGCTGGGAGCTGAACACTTGGCACAGAAGAAAAGTCCAAGCTGGTCAAAGGTTGATCAAACACTTGGTGAAGAAGCCCTGACAGGTCAAGGTTGATCAGATGCTAGGTAACGGGAAGTTTTAATAAGTCACGGATGACTTTGGGGTTGGACAAAGGAACCCTAAACTTGGTTTGAGAGTTTAGGGTTGAATAATCGATTAGGTAATCGATTGGCTTAAAGATAATTGATTAAGGTAATCGATTGAACCTGCTTCCGAGAGAACAGAAGCTGTCCAAATCGATTAAGGAAGAGCCAATCGATTGAATCTGTTCTCGTAAGAATAGTAGGAGCCAGAATCGATTGGGTAATCGATTCAGGCATTTTCAATCGATTGGAGAACTTCCCAATCGATTGGGAGAAGAAAAATCGCGAGAGCACAGTAAGTGGCTGAATCGATTGGTCAATCGTTTCAACCCATGCTAATCGATTGGGAGGTAATTATCGCGATTGCACAGAGAGTGCTGAATCGATTAGGCTAATCGATTCAGCACATCCTAATCGATTAGGGGAATTGATTAGGCTCAGTTTAATTGATTGAAGCAATCGATTCAGAGTTGTTTCTCAAGTGAACAGCAGGGTTGTGAATCGATTGGGGCAATTGATTCATCCAGAGTTCTCGAGAGAACAATGAGCCTTTAAATCGATTGGACAATAGATTAGAGGCTACCCAATCAATTGGTATGACTCATCAATCGATTGGTATAACTCACCAATCAATTGAGTATTTGAAAAAGAGACGTTCTGCAGGTTTAAACGGTTGTATCTGACGTGTAAGCCTAATCGATTGGAAACCCTAGGTCAGAGTGTTTTCGTGAAGGATTGAAGTACGACTCTCAACCCAGAAGTTTTGAGAGATTTGAGAAAGAAGTGTTGTTGCATTTCCAAGTCTACAAGAAGGATTTCCTAAGTAACAAGAGATAAAAAGCAAAGACTATTCATTGTAAAGCTTTGTATTCATTCTATTGCTTTTGTTTATTGTTGTATTGCTCGTGTTCGAGATTGTACGAGGTTTCTCCACCTCCTAAAAGGAGATTTTCATAGTGAAGCTGTGAGAGAGAGCCTGATCCTTGCATTAGTCACCTCAAGGAGGTGAATACCAAGTAAATCGAGGTGTTAGCATTGTCCTTCAAAGTTTCCGTTGCAAATCATAAGCGATTGGAGCCCCCCTCTAGCTCCCTTTTGGTCCTAACATGAACAACGCTACAATACTTTATCCTTCTTTTTTTAGTCAGTATCTTCTAAATTTTCCCACCGCAATTTCGTTAACTTGGTCCCTCAATAAATTTTTTGGAGAATCAAAACAAACGAACTTTCAAAAAAAACTTTCATTCCATAGCAAATGCAATCATATTCTTTGTTAGGTCTGCTATTGTTGCAATTAGTTATTTAAAAGCTATTCATTGTGTTAGTCTTGTCTTCTTGTGTTTAATTGTCACCGCAAAGAAGTATGAGAAAGATGCTAAGAAATACTGGGATCTCTTCAAGATGCTGCACTAGTATTATTTCTTCATCTTTATCATCGTCTAGTGTCTTTCTAGATTATTTAACAAGCTAGCTATAGACAATATCTAAGCTAATGGGGAATGCTAGAGTTATTAAGTTATTATGAATATTTGAGTTACTATTATATGTTGTATAGGCATAGTTCCGTGACTCCCACCTCATATATTTAATTGTGAGTGTTATTGAGTATACAAAGTGTAATGTTTTGCTCTGAACAACACTATACAATACTTTATCCTTCTTTTTTTAGTCAGTATCTTACTTCTGAACTTTCCCACCGCAATTTCGTTAACTTGGTCCCTCAATAAAACTTTTGGAGAATCAAAACAAACGAACTTTCAAAAAAAAATTTCATTCCACAGCAAATGCAATCATATTCTTTGTTAGGTTTGCTATTGTTGCAATTAGTTATTTAAAAGCTATTCATTGTGTTAGTCTTGTCTTCTTGTGTTTAATTGTCACCGCAGAGAAGTATGAGAAAGATGCTAAGAAATACTGGGATCTGTTCTACAAGCGCCACCAAGACAGGGTGAGTTCTCTCCTTTTAATTTTCATTGTCTCATTTTTATTTCATTTAAATTGTTCTCCATTGCAAGAACTAAACTTGTCATTTGTTTGATGTTTTTTTGTGTTGTGCAGTTTTTCAAGGATCGACACTACTTGGATAAGGAATGGGGCGATCACTTTTTGGTTGTACAACGTTTTTATACAATGCTAAATCATTTTCTTCCCTTGAAAAATTGTTCTATACTGATTTGATTCTTTACTCGATTATTCTTCTTCTAGGATAGAGAGGTTGGAAAACTTGTTGTATTGGAGGTAACCTTGAACTTCTCAGTGATGCAATGCTTTACTCAATGCTGTAGTGATAATTCTAAATTATATTTATGATTGCTTTTATTCTTTCTTTATTTTTACCACACTATGTCTTGAACTTCCACAGTTTTTTTTATTATGTGTTCCCTCATGTCCTCATCTAGGTTAAAGTACCATGTCAGAGTATTAGTTCTCGGTTAGAATGGTAAGATTTTATGCACTATTGTGCTGACACACATGCCAAAACATGTCGAGATAAATTTTGACAAGTTTTACTTTTTTATGTAAATTTCTTTCTAATTAGCTTGTTTTCCTTCAAGTATGAGAGTATGGCAATGTTATACTCAAACTAAATTAATATTTTGAAGAAACAAGTTAAAAATGTTTAACAAACATCACTAACTAATAGCATGCGTTCGAAATTACAAAATGAGTGTTGTGTTTCATATTTGTGTGAGATCAACCTATAACTAATGCTCTTGTTGATTCCAATTCAACTATGTATTAATACTGTTGTTTATAATTAATTAATATTACAATATAATTATTGATTTAGTTTAATTAATATCAATAATATTAATTTATTTAGTTAATCTTTTAACTTATAATTAACAATGATTACATTATTTATAGATCTACAGTAATAATCAAAATCAATTAATGTTTAATTAAATTAATATTTCAGCATATATATTAATTATATAAATACTTATATTTGGATTAATTTAGTTATAGGTTAATTTAAAATTAAATTATATATAATTGTTAAGAAAAAGTAAAATATGTTAATTATGTTCCCACCAATCCATCATATTAGCTGTGAATAAAAATAATAGTACTTATTAACAATTTAAATTATAATAATTAGAAATTAATTAAACTTGAAATAGAAACTGGCACTATTTATTAATTAATTTACCCACTCCAATCCTTCAGAATTTCAGTGCTACCCCTTGTGATTTGAAGCCCTTGCTTTTTCTCTTTTGTGATGCGAAGGGGAGGGACACTCAACACACTTGTAGCACTTTTGCCCCTCACAATCTTGACCATGCACTTTTACTTTTAGCACTAAGAATGTTTGTACTGACACTAAAAGTTCAGTTGGTGGATGATATTCCAATGTGGTAGTCTATGTGGACTGTACCCATCTATTAAGTCTTTACTACTTTATGCCTCTATTAACTATTCACCTTTGTGTTTGTTGGGAATATTTATAATTAATTAGGGACTTATTGTAAATATCCAATTATAAATAGATAAGGCTTGAAATATGAGTCGGGGTTCAAATCCCCAGTTGGAATGATAAAGGGCCATGTTGTACTAAACATGAAGACATGTGGTGTTGAAAGCATTGAGGAAGAAGGAGCTGGTGTAGAATCAAGATCAGCCCATGTCAAGCCTTAATAGAAGAATAAGAAGAGGAGATCATGGTTTACCTGGGAGGGCTAACCCGCTTGCTAGTGCTAGAGGTAGTCGTAGAAGCTTCGTGTTACTTTGTGTCTTGCCTTGAATTACTTGTTCTAGAGGTAGTCACAAAAATGTCGCTGCTCTCGTTGCATGAATCCTCACATTAAAAGAGTAGAAAACCATTGTGAAAGCTTGTCCTTTCATTTTGCTCATGAAACCTTACATCATTGGTGGAGTTGAACAAGTCTTGATCACATAATATCTTACACTTCATTTCATGGATTAAAATTTCGTACTGTGCTAGGTGGCATGATCAAAATGTATTAGATTTCCAAAATTTGATACTACTTGGCACAAATAATGTCTCATATGTAACTGTGTCGATCATGTCGATAAGTATCATGTCATGCCAACACTCAACACCGCTTAGCATGCTACAACACAGGTCAAGATGAATTATTTTCTTTAGCTTGTGTGCATATAAGGTAATGTCAAAAGTGTATAATCTTGTCAAAAGCGTATCATTTCAAATGGAGAACAAACTTAAAGTATATAGTTCTCTTATTATTATTATTTTTTTCATCTCCTTCTTCCTTACACCTTTAGTTCGTTATCAAAATCATATATTGGAACATCAGTACCATACCAAAAGATTTAAAAACTGAAACCTGGTATGTCGAGATTTTAAACCTTGCCTCTCATTTTGTGCTAATTGATGGGAGATATAGTAGCTTTTCACCATTGCTGTCCAATATGGAATGATATTCAATACCATGCATATCAATTTACATGTAAAATGATAATAAGGTAATAAATATATATACATTGAGAGAATTAGATAAGGATAACATCTTCCCACTTCATATTAAAGTTTGCAATTTCTCTCATTCATTATCTTGCTCCTCATCCTTGTCCCAATAGTGAGGATTCTCTCATCTTTGTTTCTGCATAACCTGAGCAACCTAACGACAAGTTCTGCTCCACCTGTTGCTGATTTGTCAGTCATGTGCATTTGGTTGAGGAATTTTCTTAGAGCATTTTTCGTTTCTTAGAAAATAGACTTTAGAAGTTGAAATGAGAGATGAAATAATTTTTTCAATTTTGACAATTTATTATAGGTGAATGGTGTGATAGATATTATTTTTAATGTTCAATCTTTACTGGCTTTATTTTATTTTCTGAAAAATGCAAACTGAAAATAGAAAATTTTCATCAACCATTTGCACAAGAACTTTGATGTCTGCTTCTTCCACCTCGAATCATTATCCCCTAGAGGTTAGGGTAATGATAAATGTTGTCTCCAACTTGCAACTTGTGCTTTCATTTCCTTACTATTTTTTGGCTCTGTGCTTCCTCCTAATTCTGTGCTTGGTCTAGCAATTCTGAATTCCATTCTTTTTAGTCTCTTGTCTCCTGTGGGCAGCAGCATGCCAACATCGACTAAAGGGAGAGGACAATTAATTCTTTCCCTCTGCTTTCTTCTGTCTCTTGAGCTCCATCCCAACCCTTAGTAGAAATCTAATCTACATCTCTCTTGCTTGTTGGATTTGTCTCACTACAGCAACAATACTAGAAGAGATTTGATCTACATTTCTCTTTTGTCCTTAAGTTGTCTTAGTTGGCAGCACTCCAAGCTTCTCCTTCCTTCTAATGTTAAGCTTTGTCCGCCTCCTTCAGTAGTCACTCTACTTCCTTGCTATGACTACAAAACTCATTCCCATCCCCAGCCTCATCAATGCAAGTTTGCTCATTAGTTTCATTTTCTTTATATTTGCTCTGCTTGCTCAGTTAATCATCATCAATGGAGTTTCACAGTCCTGGTTGTAAACTCATGTATAGGAGTTTCACAATCCTGGTTGTAAACTCAGTTAGATATTGAGGGATATTCAGGAGTGTATAAACTCATGTATACCGATCCCTAGGAGCATACTCCAATCTGACGCTGTGTTAGGCATAAGTAGCTTCCAGGGATGGCGGATGGTTGATTATGGTGATTGGGCTTACCCAATCCTAGTTGTACATCTTTTTCTTTGGATTTAATATATTTTTATTTATCCAAAAAAAATCAATGGAGTTTCACAATCTATGATGTAATACTAGAGACAAGTGACGAGAGACTACTTACATGGCACCATCACAGTCTGTGACATCCTTAATTATTGTAATACTCCTATTGCTACATGAGTTCTAGATGCAAGAACTTCTGAGTGCATATCTGAGACATGTCCCTTTTCTCGAGCCTTGCACCAACATCTCATTCTATCAATGTAACTAGCAAATGGTTCACTCTCATCAGCAAAGGGCAATGGTCAAGTCACTCCTATATCTTTATATTCTTCTGTCCTTTATATATCTTAATTTTCTCTGAATTTATTATCCGGAGCAAACTCAGTTACTAAATTGTTCAATACTCTTTTACTGTAACTCTATTTCATTTCAAGGTTCGAACTATAATGGTGATTAAATAGGGCTGTAAACTAGCCGAGCCGAGCCGAGTTTTGAGATGTTCAAGCTTGTTTGATAAGGTAACTGAGCCGAGCCTAAAATGAATCAGGCCTTTGAAATGATTGTTCAAGCTTGGCTTAGTTTATTTTTTATGAGCTTGAGCTTGTCTGAAGCTTGACTTGAGCTTGGTTTGTTTAGATATTATCGAACACTCAATTCAAGCTTGGCTTGAGCTTGGTTCGTTTAGATGATATCGAGCTCTCAATTCAAGCTTGTTTGATTATTTTATTGGTTATTAAGCTTGATAATTCAAACTTAATTATTTATTTTATTTATTTATTTAGCATGGTAATAAGAATTTTATTAATGAACATTGTTCATGAACGTTAACGAGCTGAACACATATGTGTTCAAGCTTGTTTATTTAGTTTAACGAGCTGTTCAAGCTTGTTTGTTTAATTAATCTTGTGTATATTGAACGAACATAAACAATATCTTACCAAGCCGAACACCAAGCTTGTTCATGAATGTTTAGTTCATTTACAGCCCTATGATTAATACATGGCATGAATCTCAAGTATTGAATGAGTTGAGTGTCCAAATTTGTCTTCTCGAGAGTCTGACTCTTCTGCTCTCCAAATTCATTCCTTGTAATTGATTCTACAGTTTGGTTTTATGCTAAACTGGATCCAAATATGTCGAACATACACAATAAGGTGGAATCAGAGTAATAAATAACCTGTTGAAATCAAGTAGATTTAAGCAAATCATTTGAGAGGATAAAAGCTTAGCCTTCTCAAGTCTGCAACTGTTAAATGAAAAACACATTTGTTATGTAAGTTCTATACACCAAGCATGTTGCTGAGTGTACATTATTTCTGATATCATAAACTCTTATTTTGAGGGGACGTTGAAAAGTTGGTGCTTGTTAAAGTGCATTGCAGGATAGTTTTTTATTTTGTAGTGATGTTTGAGGTTTTTAATATCTTTATGCTTTGACTGAACCTATGTATGTCATGAATTTGACATGAGTTTAATACACTTGGTGTTCCACACAAAACCTGTTTTTTTATAAAGTTATCCTATGAATAAGATGAAATCTACTTTTATCTTTATCTCATCATTCCTGTATTTCTTTCTTTCTTTTTCATCTAATTGTCATTGTTAATATGTACATTTGTGTAACTTATTGTAGGTTGGTTGTGGAGCTGGAAACACAATTTTTCCCTTGGTTGCAACATATCCTCATATATTTGTTCATGCCTGTGATTTTTCACCACGTGCTATTGAGTTGGTCAAGGTTTGTGTTCTTTTTTTATATCACTTAGACATGCCGTCTAGTTTCAGATTATTGAAATTCCTGCAGCCTGCCACTGCTAAGAAGTAATAAATTTCAAAATTGTTTTACCACTTCTACTGCTACTACCACTATTAACAGATAGTTCTTTAGCTTACCTAAATGTACCATCCAGGTTTAGTGTCCTTTGTTCCTTGAGATGAGTAAAACGTGTATGAAATGTATTTTTTTTCTTTTATATTTAATGATCTTGTAGTTATTGTGGATCAATACAAGCCCACTAGATAACAGGAAACATGTTTATGTAATAGTGTGTAGACGCATGCAAACTGGAAAATGCCTAAATCACCCAATCTGTACTGAGACTTGAAGAGGCTGCAAATCCTGAGTTATTTTAGGTATCAGATAAAAAAAAAATCTAATTTCATCCTTAGGATTGGTCTCTAGCCCTACTAGTATAAACATGAATTATTTAGCATAACTGTCGTGTTGCATACCTCAGTCTCTATGTGGTGTTGTATAGAGTTGTCAAACGGGCCAACCCGTGGCGGGGCGAGTCAGCCCGTGGCGGGCCAGCCACTTGGCGGGGCGGGGCGGGCTGACCCATCATCTTGGTGGGTTGAGAAATCTCCAACCCAACCCAATCCAAGGCAGGTTGCGGGTTAGGCGGGTCAACCCACGGGCCCATCAAAAATTAAAAAAAAAATAAAAAAGTTTTATATCTTCAACATTTTACTTCGGAAAGATTTCATCAATCAAATGTATCTAAAAATAAGTATTTTAAATATAAATGG
>JBBUKS010000113.1:1772116-1786267 GCA_038050645.1 Hedychium gardnerianum | reverse complement strand
TCTTTTATTTCTTAGTTTTTAGTTTTCCTAACCCAATCCCTCTACTTGGTTTTTCTTGTTTATTCTTCTTTATGTAGAATTCAAAGATGAGGAGGTGTGATTACCAAATGGAGGGGTGACTTTGGTCGTGGAATGACTTATATACTTAACACACATCACATGGTAACCTCTCTAACGTCTTTCCACCTCCTCCATAATACATGTTTTCATTGGGACAATGAAAGATTTAAGTCTTGCGTGATGCATATACGGTGGATTATCAGTTAGTTTTTTTTTCATATTTCTTTTTTGCATAATAAATTTTTTGCTAGTTGCATCAATCATTACATTATTGCTGACTTGTTCTCATAGCAAGAAATCTAGCATGCTTGTTCTAGATATTTATGTTGTTGTGCTAATGCATGTTCTAGTATGTTTAGTGAACTATTTTTTTCTATCTATAGTAGCATGAAATGAGCATGTATGTAATTGTATGAGTCTGAGAATTGACCTAGTCTTAGGATCTCTTTTACATTATACTTGATATTAATAGTTGATACATCTAAAAATAGTCATGATTCATAAAACTAGACTAATACATGTGTTTATAAGGTGATTTCTCAATTAAATTTTGGTTATTTGATAAACTCGAATCATAGCTCATTTGAAAAAATCAAAAACCCTCTACTTATTTTAGTGCTACATGTTGCAACATATAAGCACATAAAAAAATTTAAAAAAAACATGAATAAGGGTTAAAAATATAGTTGTTGTGAGTGGAAACTAACAAGTTACCCCTTTGAGATGGAGTTAGGTTACTGGGGAAATAACTGTTATGTTTCTCTTTATCTGAGCTATCCTTTGAGACCTTGTGTAGTTGAGAAAAATGAACCATGCGTGTGGCAGGTAAGTGTCTATTGCCGAGAGCATAAGGAATATAGTTAGATGATGACTTGACTAGGCTTGGGAGTAGATACTTGAACATGTTAGGCCACTTATTGCACCGTGCATGGAGAACTATTATTTTGGCCATTCTCAAACTAATCTTTGTATCATGCTCACCAATGAAACTATGAGATAGGATTAATGTGAATCACTAGGGATTATGTTGCACCTCATTCATGAATCTAGATTGTAGGTTTTTACTTGAAGACAAGCAAAGGTTTAAGTCTGGGTGTGATGTACATAAATTATATACATTTTTATGCATTGTTTGATGCACATCTTCTTATATTTCATTGACATGATATACATTATTGCACCTCATTTTATTATGTTATCATAATTTTTACTCTATATCGTTCAGAGATTTGCTCTTTGTGTGTTTTCATTTACATGATGCATTTTGGATCAAAACGGAACTTTTATGAAGTGCAAAGTAGAAAAGCAGAGCAGAAATAGAGCAGGAAGTAGAGAAGCCAGGAGAAAACCCATCTCGTGCCTCCCAGGCACTGCCAAGGCACAGGACATGCCTCCCAGGCATAGGCATGCCTCACTTTCACTAGAAGCTCAAGACACGGTCATGTCTCCCAGACACGGCCGTATGTCAATCCTAAGAAAACTTCAAGCACGGTCGTGTGTCCCAGACACTGTCGTGTTTGGCTTGCAGTGCATCCTCAAACCTGGGTCATGACCTGGGTCATGCCTCACAGGCACAACCATGCCTCCAGATAAGTAAACATCAAGCCATGGCCATGCTTCCAAGGCATGACCGTGTGAGCTATAAAATAGAGGCCATGTCGGATTCTGGGCAACCTGTAGACCAAAAGTAAAACAGGCATATCTTTTCACAAGGTTGGATTTTAGAGTTGATTCAAATACCAAAATGTAGATAACTTCAAGATCTACAATTTTTTTTCAAAGTTCAACAGAATATAATGTTGGTGCAGTTTACACTAATAGTCTTACCCTTGATTTTTATGTATGACAATAGGTTAAAGTTAGGTTGTCATTATTTAAACAAGTTGAGCTAAGTGTGCATGGTTGACTGACTTGATCGATCTAGAGGGCCAGACACCAGGTAGAAGTTCAGATGTGTGATTCTAGCAAGAAGTCCATCTGGGTCAGAGAGGACCAGACAGTTGATGGGAAGTCCAGTTGGGTCAGGGAGGACCAGACGATTAGCGGAAGTCCGGATGTGCGATTCCGGCAGGAAGACCTGGTTGGTCGAAGATCAGACGTCGAGGAGGTTACTCAGCAAATGATAAGTGATGTATAAAATTGGAGGTGTGAATCCAGTGAGGACGGGTTCCCGGTAGAGACTTAGGCGTTGGTCCAACTAAGGTCCAAAGTGGAACCCTAAGTTGAGATCATGATTAAATCCTTGTCGTGGTAAGATAGGATTTAATTATTACTTACATGCATTATTTATACTAACTCCTTTGCTGCATGTATTTTTAGTACTAACATATTTTGTAGGTGATTAAAGTCGCGGCCTTAGCACAAAGGCGCTGGAGGCACCTCGGACAGCTGGGGGCGCCTCAACGCTGGAGGCGCTGGATGCACCTCGGAGTGCTAGGGGCGCCTCAGCGCAGGAGGCGCTGGAGGTGCCTCGAAGTGTTGGGGGTACCTCAGCGCTGGAGGCACTAGAGGCGCCTTAGAGTGCTGAGGGCATCTCAGCGCTGGAGGCACCTCAGAAGGCGGGGGGAGCCTCAGGGCCTAGAAAAGCACTGTTGACGCGCAAAACTGCTGGAGGCGCCTTGGAGAGCTTGGAGGCACCTCAGAGAGGATAAGAAGTGACTATCTCAAATCCGATAAGCCTCAATGGAGGTGCCCCGGAGTGTTGGAGGCACCTCCAATGACTTATAAAAGAAGTACTCGACTAGCAGCTCGGGATATCGCTTCAAGACCCGATTTTCACCGCATACTGCTATTTCGAGCGCCTACGATTGCAGTACTGCGACCTTGCTGCACCAAACTAAAGTCAAGTGCTCACCGACAGAAGTACTTTAGTTGGGTAACAAAATTTTTATTATTATTCATTTATTGTTACCCCTACATAAAAGAAGTGTAGACTTGTTACACTCTCTTATATCTGATTCTATACTCGATTGCTCTTTCGGAGGTTTTCCGGAAGAGAATTAGTGGATTGCCCGTCGAAAATATCCCAATGGGGCGTGGGCCTTGGAATAGTAGTTCGCTAGGGCTATGATCCAAGTAAACTGATCGTGTGCTTTATTTTCTCTATTTACTTTTATCTATTTGTTTTTCCGCAGCGTACTCGAAATTTCTCAAATGAGATTTAAAAAGCCAGAAAAGAAAAAGTTTTTAAAACACGTGATTCACCCCCTCTCCCCTCTCACGTGCACTTGATCCTACAGATAATCACATCTAGGCCATGTTAAAAGGCATGACCGAGCCACCCATGTTAGCTCATTCGCCTAGACTTGCAGACAAAACTTTAAACCATCATAACTTTCAGCTTAGTCAACTCTTGGGCTGAGTCAACTCTCAAATTAAAGATAATTTCCATGGATACAACTTTGGATTAGACTTCAACTCGAGATAAGGTGACCTAATGGGTAAAACACCTATTTTTGCAGAGCCCAATAAATCTGCCATATCAGACCATTTGGGGGAAGTATAAAAGAGTCAAGCAAACCCCTTGCTTGAACCATCTTTGGTTTGGAGTTCAACCCTTCTCCTTGAGTAAGGGTTCTCTCCTTAGGGAAACCCTAGGGCTCTCATCTACCTCCATCCTTGATGATCCGTTCAACTCCGAAGAAAGGAAACATCCAGAAGACATCGACTTCATCTCAATAAGCATCTCTTCTGCCTTTATTCTAAGATTTTGTGTTGTAAGAGTGCTATTATTCATGTCTTTAGTTTGTTCTTCCTTTGCTATGGAGTAGTCTCCAAATTCTAGGGTTAGTAAGTAATTATGATGTGTGATTGATGTATAAACTATGTATATGATATTTCCTTGTTTAATGAAGTGTTTACTTCTTGTTCTATGTGTATTGTGTCTACTACATATTTAGCTAAATGTGTGTGTGTGAGTAATTCATGAAGAAGTAAGGGATTTTCCTTTATATTGAGGTTGCTATTAGGTTGGATAACCGGGAGATCCTTATTGACAGCGGATACCCATTCAACCGGACTTACATACCCTTAGTGACAAAGGGTATCGATACTTACCTACTTCCTAAAGTAAAAAGACCTTGATATAAGGGTTATTCTTTGTTACAACATTCTAATGGTACTCCATTTTAGAAATCTATTAGAATTCCTACACGAATGTAAGCATGGAAAATAAGGAGATGAATATGAATTAGTGACACTAATTAGTATCAACCAATTCTGGAATCATTCTTCCCTCTCAACCAACTCTCTCACTCTCCCTCTCTCTCTCTCTTCTCTCCATAGTTCTTACGCCCTTAACCAATTCTGATTGTCTAGATAACTTACTTTGCAAAGTTGACTAGTGTTTAATCAACAATCCCTGTAGATACGATAATCTTTTATATTACTAACGATGTTACCGAGCACTTACGGTGTGATGTGCGTAGATTATATATATTTTTATGCATTGTTTGATGTACATCTTCTTATATTTCATTTACACGATCTACATTATTGCACCTCATTTTATTATGTTATTATATTTTTTACTCCATATCATTCAGAGAACTACTCTTTGAGTGTTTTCATTTACAAAATGTGTTTTAGAGCAAAATGGAACTTTTACGGATTGCAAAGCAGAAAAGTAGAGCAGAAATAGAGCAGGAAGTAGAGAAGCTAGGAGAAAACCTTGGTCATGCCTCCCAGGCTTGCCCAAGGCATAGGTTGTGCCTCTCCAGGCATGAGCGTGCCTCACTTTTAGTAGAAGCTCAAGGCACGGTCATGTCTCCCAGACATGGCCGTGTGACATTTGTGAAGAAGTTCAAGGCACAATTATGTCTCTTAGACACAATCGTGTGTTAATCCTAGGAAAACTTCAAGCACGGTCGTGTGTCTTAGACACAGCCATGTCTGGCTTGTAGTGCATCCTCAAAACTGGGTCGTACCTCTAGATAAGCGAACATCAAGCCATGACCGTGCTTCCAAGGCACGACCGTGTGAGCTAGAAAATAAAGGTCATGTTGGATTATGGGCAGCCTGCAAACCAAAAGTAAAATGGGCATAACTTTTGATGAAATGTATATGTCGGATTATGGCCAGCCTGCATACCAAAAGTTAAATAGAGGTCATGTCGGATTATTGTGCCTACTACATGTTTGATGAAATGTGTGTGTGAGTAATGCATGTAGAAGTAAGGAATTTTCTCTTATGTTGAGGTTGCTGCTAGGATGGATAACCGGGGGATTCTTAGTGATAGAGGACATCCATTTAATCGGACTTACATACCCTTAGTGACAAAGAGTATCGATACTTACCCACTTCCTAGAGTCAAAAGACCTTGACATTAGGGTTTATTCTTTGCTAAGACATTCTAATGGTACTCCATTCTGGAAATCTGTTAGAATTCCTACATGAATGTAAGCATGGAAAATAAGGAGATGAATATGCATTAGGGACATTAACTAGCATCATAATGAAATCAAAATCCTAGAACCATTCTTCCCTCTCACAACCAACTCTCTCTCTCTCCCTCCCTCCCTCTCTCTTCTCTCTCTAGTTTTCAAGCCCTCAACTAATTCTGATTGTCTAGATAACTTACTTTGCAAAGTTGACTAGTGCTTAATCAACAGTCCCTATGGATACAATAATCTTTTATATTACTGACGACATTACCGTACACTTGCGATTATGTAACACCATCTTGCACAGTATTCCTTACATCTTCTCATCCCTCAGATGCACCTTGTTTCCTTCTCGCTCCACTATTGTATTCTTCCACAGCTCATCGTAATTCGGATGCACCGAGCCCGTCGGCTCCTTTCTCATGATATCCTTCTTGCTTGCTTGCGTCTTCTGCCAAGGTATGTCATCTCTGATGCTCCTTAGCCATTGTATATCTTTATGTTCTCCTAAGTCCATATACACTTAGACATACATATTCAAGTAATAAGATGACCTAACTTAAACTTATTTGATAGCATATCAAAACACCACTAGAAGTTCTAACAAGACAATAATGGGTTGCAATTTGTCTTGTGATATATTGTATCATTGACAAAAGTCAATATGTAGTGAATGAAAGTAGTATGTGCGGCCATCCGACTATATATTGGCTTTAGTCAACCCCCCCCCCCCCCCATAAGATGGTTCTATCCATCCCAACTTGAAAGATCTATTCTCTTTGTGGTCGGGGCAATCAAAACAGAACATAGTAAAATTAGAGAGGTAAGAGAAAAGAATTAAAGAAAGAGAGGATAGAAAGAGAGAGAGAGAAAAAATATATTTTTTTAATTCCAAATCCCATCACGGGCGTGTCAAGACAACAATAACAGTAAAGATTATTAATGATAGCAACTCGCACATCTTTAACGGTAGGATACAAGAGAGATTATACCCGAGGTAATTGTATAGTGGTAGGATATATATATATATATATATATATAATTTTTTAAATATTTAAGAATCGAGTTTCATCTTCGATAAATTAATGGGTAATTTTTTTTAATTGATGAATAACTTAAGAATGCTAGATTAATGATCTGCCCGCTACGAGTATTTCTTGATTTACTTTGATAGTTGATGAAAAATTTTCGTGGGACTAGATCGTTTATCCCAGAATTAATCAGCATAAGTTAGATACATATGACAACTAAAAATAATTAAAAAATCTAAAAAACAAATAGAAGAGATATTATATTTCAAGAATGATACTATGATTCTGCCAGCCCAAAATATTTGAATGATGCTAGTCGGAAATTAATAAATGTACAAAGTATGTGGATAAGGCAATGAATAAAATAAAATGTTCACAATCATATTGCAGATGAAGCTAATACATATGATATTAGGAAATGAAAAGAAAAACTTATGGAAAACATGAGAAAATAACTTCTATTTGATGAAAAAGTTTATGAATTTAAAATATAGCTATAGAGATGGTACTCTTATTACTGATATATGAGAAGTAGGGTACTATCAACCAACTGAGTTTGACAAAAACAATGTAGGCTTTATGATTTTTGGATTCTTTGCCAAATTGTTAAAAGGCTTTTCATGGTATCTATTTCAAACTTCACTCTAAAAGGAATTATATCCATGACCTTGGTCGAGCGTTGTCATTTTAATGAAGAGATCAAAAGAATAGATATGAGCACAAAGACGTCATACATGTATATTGTTATATTTGAGAGGTAGTTCATTGGAGTAACCTGTCATGAGACTAGTTCATTAGAGTAACCTGCCATGAAACTTCATATGATTCTTACATATATAGATATGTCAATGAAGATCTCATTGCAGCTTAAGTGTGAGTTTTCTTCAACTTAAGGTATTTAAGTCATCTTCGTCATGAATATTTATACTTTGACATCTTACATAAGCATCTCCGAGGAGGTGTGGACTCGGAATAATTTGGTATAAGTTGAAGTACTTGAAGATGATTAGACAGCCAACAAAGGATTTACCACTCCATATAAGGAGATGTATACCCTACGGCCGCTTGTCAGGATTATTACTCGTAGTCTTTAGCCAAAGCATCACATGTCAAGAGTACGGGACTATTGGACACAAGTAAGAGTAATTTGAATCCGCATGACAAGGAAGTATAGCTTGGGCTAGGTGTGACATAGTCAGCCTAGTGGGGACTAACACTTAGACCATATCCTGAACCAAATGAGTATAAGACGAGTGAAAGGAACAAGACACGACTCATTGTAGCTGCTGAAAGGTTCAGAAGTGGTTGTAAAATCAACCTGTGATTTTTTGATCAATTGGAGATCATAATGTACTACTAGGTGTCACTCATGATTGTTCCATAATTAAGGATTAATTATGGATGACCAACATAACTGGAAACCTATAAGGTCACACGCATTACGATATTACCTAAAAGATTTAAAATGAGTTTGAGAATTAGATTCTCATATCGAGAGAGACAAGGTTTTTGGACCAAACGAGCGACAAATATGAAAAGTTATTTGTCGAAATGGAAGCATGGTTGAGCCATATCTTTTGAAGATGTGATGGATACTCTTTGGTTTAATAATAAACTAATTTGGTTTGGTTTGATTATTGGACCAAGTGGTTTAGTTTTAAACCAAACCAAGACCTTAATGGGTTAGGTTTTTGGTTAAGGCTTAATGGGTTGAGCTTGGGATTAGGAGATGACTTGCTTCCCAAGCCATTGAGAAGAGATTATAAATACTCTCCCATTACAAGAGAATTAATCTAATGAGAATTTGATAACCTAATTTGATTAGAAAATCTCTTCTCTTCTCTTCTTTTTCTCCCTCTCCTCTCGCCGCCATCGACTGTTCGACGCCGACACCGATTCGTTGCCACCATCGAATGCTCGTCGCCGATACCGATTCATCGCCGCCACTTCATTTGGTGCTGTCGGGTTGCGCTTTGAGCCGCTGGACACCAAGTCGAGCAAAATCCCTCTCTCGGATTGTTTTGTCTCCCTACTTTGGCTAGTACCAAAGCGGAGACACAACTTGGACTTAGAGAAGTCAACTTCAAAATACTCGGCATGGATACGAATAGAGGCGAGGTTGGATAACGTCGCTCGGTTGATTTCGGAAGAGGCTTGCCTTGCGAAGCTAGCAAACACTCTCTACAAAGTTCGAATACGAACTCGCAGGTATAACTAGATTAATGATTAATTTAATTTTTCGTAAAATTTTAATTGCACGATTATATCCACACATATTGTATTTTGCATGCGTGGATGTATATGTTATAATAATTAAAAATTATTATGTTTTTATTTACATTGTACATGTTTTGTAAAAATGTGTAGAGTATGCATTCGCGTCGAGCTCCCCAATCGTTAGAATACTATTTTAAGAATATTTTCTCCACAACAATAGTTATTAAAATAATATTATATTCATTTTTCCAGTAATAGGAAATTCTTCCATAGTAGTTAAACCTCATGGAGAAGAACAATCGTAAAACATTATCTTAGAAGCCACACTAACAAGATTGCGGTTCAAATTCAAACTTTTTTTTTCAACTCAGTCCATAGGTTTCACCTGCCAAATCTTTTGTCCTTATAAACCTAATGATTGAGTTGATTATACGGTGTTAATGTCTTGATCAAGTTGCTTCTTATCAAAATCTTTACATTTATGACATTAATGTATGCTTGAAATATGTCGGTCAATTGTTTCATGCATTCACACACAACTCAGACTGCCTTAATCTGTAATCAAAGAGACTAATGGATAGGTAAGATAATGACATGCTTTAACTTAAACTTACATCCTCCGGCATTGACAAACCCATTGACAAATCTCCTTTGCCACCATTATTCAATTCTGCCACGAATTCGTCTTAGAATCATAAAAATCAAAAACAAAAAAACAAAATAAATAATAATAATTCATATAGAATATAATAAATAAAAATATTTAATATTAAAAAAAATACATACCAAATATAATGGTTATTAATATAACATAATTAATTTGATAAACCATGGGGTTTTAAACTTGGAATTCTAACTATATTAATTAGGAAAGAGCTAGGTTTAAAAGTCTCATGGTTTGTCAAAGTCTAATTATATTATATTAATAATAATCATATTTGGTATGTACTTTTTTTAATATTAAATATTTTTAATTTAATATATTTATATGAATTATTGCTATTTATTTTGATTTTTTTGGTTCTGCGATGAATCTACGGATTCATCGCAGATTGGAAAATTTACAACGAATTCAATATTCGTTGTAAATTCTGCAACGAATTTTGAATTCGTCGTAAATTTTGCAATAAATATTGAGTTCGTCACAAATTCTGCAACGAATTCAATATTCGTAGTAGAATCTGCGACGAATATTGAATTTTATCGTCAAACTGCAACGAATTTGGCAACTAAAAATATTGTGTTACTAATTTGCGACAAAATTATTTCATTCCTAATCAGCGATGATTTATGTTTTTATCGTAAAATTTGTTACAAATTTAGAACGAAAATTTTTTGTCACTAAATTTCATTCATAAATTACTTTTTAGTTAGAATTCTAACTCTCCCTCTTAATTTTTCATTCTCTATATTTTTTAATTATTCTCCCTAATTTGTGTCATCAAACTCCTTTTCAATACTTACCTAAGTGTTGTAAAAGATTATGGGTAAATACATGTTGATGACCTAGGGATGAATGAATGACTAAAATAATCAAGTTTCAACTGAATTTAAAATTTTACAGTTTGTGCACTGTACTAGTCAACTAGATTCCTAGTTCAGTAGACTACCTAACAATCCATTCAGCTAATTAACTTAATTCACTCAATTAAAGTATGATTTTTTTATGTCATAATCAGAAAACAAAAATTTATAAAAAAATACTATTTATTTTTAAATTATTATATAAAATTGGAGATGATTGAAATTTTTTTATATTTCAACCCAAACTTGATACCAAAGTTATCTTGATGATTTCTATTAATAAATGATTCATCCATATATATATATGCTATAAATAAAGATTACGGTATGCTACGGGAGATTTTTTTTTAGTAAGAAGCGGGCGTAAGAATGTTGATCATTTGGATAGACCTCTATTAGTATTTTCCGATTTACTCTGATGGCCGGTGAAAAAATCCCGTGAGGCCGAGCCGATCCGATCACCTCTCAAATTAGTCGATTCGAAGAGCTAGATATTTGGATTCTCTAAAAAACAATAATGATAAATAAAGATGAGTTGCAAGTGTAGTATATGCTATAAATAAAAATGAGTCGCGAGTGTATATGCTATAAATAAAGATAAGTCGCAAGTGTATGAGTTCTCAAGTGCAACAGATTGTGATAAGCAATATGTTTCAGAAAATTATTATTATTATTATTTTGATAATTCAGGTATTCAATTTTTACAATCTGATTAATTCTAAAGGTGACAAACTCGGTCCCATAGCACTACAAAAAATACTAATTTAGTAATGAAATTTAGCGACGAAAAATATTCGTCGTAAATTGGCAACGAAATTTGCGACAAAAAAGTAATCATCACAAATTAGCAATGAAATTTGCGACAAAAATAATTTTATCCCTAAATTAGCAACAAAAATATTTCGCTGCTACAAATTAATTTGTCGCTAAATTCGTCGCCATTAGGATTCATCGCCAATTTTACGACGAATTAAGAATTTGTTGCTAATTTGGTGACGAATTTTGGTTTCATTGCCAAATTAGCGATGAATTTCATTTTGGTTGCTAAATTTAGTGACGAATCTAGGATTCGTTGTCAAATGGCAAAAATCTTCGCCACACAGGAGGAGCAATTTGGCGTCATTTAGCGATGAATCCAGTATTCGTCGCCAAATAGGCGACAAATCCCAGATTCATTGCCAAATTGGTGGATGAGGCAACTGGCTTTGATAAGTTGAGAAAAGAGCATCAGTCGATTAATATGTTAATCAATCGACTGATACACTATCAACACATTTGAATTGGGTATCAGTCGACTGTCGGTGTACATCAATTGACTGATATCGATTTGAAGGAGCACATAAGCGAGTCGGACTCACGTGATCTATTCGACTGATGGGATCAGTTGACTAGTGGTTTATATCAATAGACTGATGTCGATTTGAAAGATCCAAAAGCGAGTGAGACTCGCGTGCTGTGCTCAACTGATGGCATCAGTCGACTGGAAAGTACATCAATAGACTGATGTTGATTTAAAGAGTACAGAAGTGAGTGAGACTCGCGTATTGTGCTTGACTAATTGTTTCAGGTGACTGATGTTGTACATCAATAGATTGATATCGTCAGTCGATTGATGTTGTACATCAATCAACTGATATCGTTAGTCGAACATAACCAATATTCATAAATTTGGCGACGAATCGACGAATTATTAATTCGTCGCCAAATTTGTTAATATTGGGGCCAAATTTGAGCTCCGACTACAAATCTGCGGGATTTCAAATTTGACGACGAATAATATTTCGTCACCAAAAAAATCATAACTTAACCCCTGAAACCCGCGATCCCCTTATCCCCGAAGCCCCAAATCCCCCAATCCTTTAACTTCGATGGTGACGGTGACGAAAACGGAATTGGAAAGGTACAACGGTAAGCTTCCTCGATCCCCTCTCCTTTCCCCTTTCCTGACCAGCTGGATCTGGTCGCGGTGAGGTTCGACGATCGGCCGTCATGGCCATGAGGTGCGGCTGGCTGGCCCACCCTCGAGGTTGTCCACTGTTCATGACTGGCCAACCGTTGAGTTGGCCGGCTGCTAAGCTAGGCGGCTGCTAAGGCCAGTCGGTGAGCTGCCGACCATCTCATTTATCCTCATAAAAGCTCTTTTTTACATGCTTGCTCTTTTTTTCATGCTTGTTGTTATTAGTGTAGACAATTCCTTAACACTCTACATCTCAAACTTCTTGATAAGTTTGTTTGTGCTTTAGTTTGATAAACATAGGTTTCTTTTTTAGTTTACTTAATTTGAAACCCCAAGAAATTAAGTTTGTTGGTGCAATCATGTCCCAAGAAGTTGAGTCTGACCATGTTATTTTAATGTGGTTGGCAAAGGATTTAAGTTAGGCTTATCTTGTGATTCTAATATACTTAGCAAGTGTTAAGTGCAAAAACTTGTCAATAAATGTGGGTGTAATGATAACTTAGGTGTTGGCAGAAGTCTAAAAGGTCTTGGTAGATAAAGAAGTTTTCAATAGGTGTTGGTAAAATTCCAAAAGGTCTTGGTAAATGGAGAAGTTCAATAGGCTTTAGCAAAAGTCTAAGAGATCTTGGTATATATATAGAGAAGTTCAATAGAGGTTGGTAGAAGTTCAAGAGATCTTAATAGATGAAGAAGTTTATTGGTAGAATGTTTAAAAGGTCAATGTTAATCAACAATGCGATGGTCTCATGGATGAAAACGTGGAGGTGGGGCTTTTAGGTAGATGGATAAAGACCTATAGGTGAGGTGTTTGGACAAATGGATGAAGACTTGAAGGCAATGTTTTTAGGAAAGATGGCAAATGAGCCTTGATAAATTACAAGAGATTACAATTTTGGGTTTGTTTTTAGGTAGAAGTCTACCTAGGCATGTACTCTTTGAGTAAGTGCTCTGAGTCATAGTTGATGAATGAGCTCTTGAGGAAAGTCAAGATTCTCAAGTTAGTCAATTAAAAGTATTTTCAATTGATTGAATAATTGAGTCAATTAGGTAGTCAACTATAAACATTCTATTTGAGAATAGAAGGATTAATTGATAAGTACATGGCTTCACTTCTAGGTAAATCTGATCACGGTTCGGAATCGACGGTTTGACGGTTTAGAACCGCCAGTTCGATGATTTTTAGGGGGTCGTCCCTTAACCTTAACCGGCCAAGACGGTTACGGTTCATGGTTCAGAACCGCCGGTTCACAGTTCAGTTCACGGTTCACCACAGTTCAAGATTATTATATTAAAAAATTTAAAATTTAAAATTTATTTAAACAAAGGGCTTGCATTTATTTAAGTTGCTTACGTATCCCCTTATGATATAGGGGAATCGACTTCATCATCTGAAAGTTGCATTCCTTGGATTCTTTTCTCGACTCTGGTCCAATCGTCGAGTAATACTTGAGCTTCCAATGAGTCGGGAGATAAAGTCGATCGTCGTTCATCTAATATGTTGCCGCTGACACTAAACGTCTGCTCCACAGCAACAATTGACACTGAACAAGCTAAAATTTCTTTAGCAATCACGGAAATAACGGGAAAGCTTTGTGCCTTCTGTGACCACGACTTTAGGATGTCGAAATTATCGTTATCTACTTCATTAAAATCAAAAGAAGTTGTAAAATAATTCTCAAGTTCCTGTGTGGAACTTGAGGATCCTCGTGGACGTTTTGTCCTTTCTTTTAATAAAAGTTATATTTTTGTAAGTTTTAAATTACTAGTAGTAGTAGTTTGTTGTGTTTCAGAAATATTAGTTTGTATTCCATATTTTATGTAATATTGATTAAAAATATCATATAAATAAATTCTAACATTATATATAATATTAATTGGATCAGGAGAAAAAGAATCTTTAACTAGAATTAAAGCATCATAATATAAAGTTAACATTTCTTGTAAAACTTCTAATTTAAATCTAGGATCTAAAGCAAATGCA
>JBBUKS010000113.1:1752980-1772016 GCA_038050645.1 Hedychium gardnerianum | reverse complement strand
ATCTTCGGGGTCTGTCGACCCATTGTATTCACTTATGCATGGTGGTCAAAAGTGCTTGGGCAACAGACCTTCTAGAATATTCGCCGAAAAGGGGAGCTATTGAGTTCCCCCGACCCGCCGAGGATCACTCCCTTCCCCTTCTCATTTTTCGGAACTTTAGCTCTCCCAGCTGAAGATTCCCTGGACTACTCGGGCCTGAGCGATCCCCCGGCCGGAGCCCTGAAGAAGGTCGGTGGCATTTCGATCCGGTGCGTCAAGTTTAATCGAGGTACCATCGTTGCCTCACCCGACCCACCGTGCATCCTCGGAGAAGGGTTCATGGTGTATTGTGGATGTCACATGGTCTGCAGCTGCTGTTGCCACATCTCCTGTTGTTGTTGCAATGCTCCTTGTACTGTTGTAACTATTATTTTATTCAGGTCACTTTGAGACATGGTGATAGTCGGTCTTCTAATGTTGTCCATTATGGTTTCCAGTTTATGATCTAAATTACCCACAGACGATACCAATTTATTCCTGTACTAAACTACTCAACAAACGAGCCACCGGTGAGCTAGACAAGTCTCTGACCAAGTCTCTTTGGGCGACCAGACGAGAAGAGGAACTTCAGGAGAACTACACCGACCCTAGAAAGTGGAGAACCGGAGGGTTAGAGGGAAGACTAGGAAGATTCCCGGCACAACCACTTCGACACTCAAATCAGTGATCAGAAGAGGGAGCTGTGAATGAAACAGTAATAGAATGTCTATCGCATATCTCTTTATGTGTGTGTAGACTTATTTATATATTTTATGGGGAGAACTACTCCTTAATAAGGCATGTTGCCCCAGTAAGATGTGTCTGTGATGGTAAGGAGGTGTTTGTACTGTTAAAACATGTTAGTCGTACTATTCTCATTCCTTGCATGTTACGTCAAGTTTATAGCTCTGTCAGTCCTAAGAGGAATAGTATCCTACGATTTTTCCGAGCGGGAGGTTTATGGTCGAAATCAATCAGGTCGGTGTATGATATATTTCGATCGGGAGGACTCTTTGAGTGAGTCTCTCTAGCATTAGCTTGTTTAGGAATTTTTTCGATCGGATAGAAGGCACCCTGGGCGTTAGTGATAGGTTGCGCTCATCCGCTCAGGTATCTAGTGTTCTTGGGCTTTACCCGGTCTGTGGGTGACGAGTCTCGACCGGGAGGTATCGAGGTATTCCCTCTGGATCAATGACTATTTAGTCTGAATACCCGATCGATGATTTTCCACATGAATTTTTGATTGTATTCCTCGTATTTATTGTGAAATTAAAAACCTCAATAAAAAAATACAAATCATTATATTTATAAATATAAGGATTAAGATTTTTAGTCAAGAACAGTAATAAGAATTTCAACCTATTTTTTAATTAATATATTTAATTATTTTAATATAACTTAAAATAAATTATTTTATTATTAATTATTTCATAAATAATTAGTATTGATTAGGGCGGGCGGTATTTTTATATATATAAATTTAAATTTTTAATAAAATTATTAGTAAATTATTATTTTGAAAACTCATTCGATAAGTGAAAAATAAATAAAATGTCCATAATTAAATTAAAATTCATAAGTTAATTAAATTTTAAATAAAAATTTTAAATTTAATTAAATAAAAATTATAAATTAATTAATATATTAATTATAAATTATAAATAAAATAAATTAAAGATCATAATTAATTAAAATATTAAATGAAAAATATATAGAGTTATTAAATGAAAATATAATAAATAAAAATATGTGATTTATAATGTAGGGTCTAAAAAAATTATATATATTTTTTTATTATGAAGATAATAATATATTTTTATATTTTTGATATGATATATTAAAAATAATAAAAAAAAGTTTATTTAAAATTTTAATTATTAGAGATGTCTTAATAAATTTTTAGTTTTTTGAAGTGATATAAAAGCGGTATATTAGAAATTAAAAAAAAAGTCATATAGAATTTTAATCAGGCCTTTATAGTCTTCATGTGCAGTAAATGCCACGTGGATACGAAATGTAGTGGATCCACGGTGGCGGAAGATAAATGTGGGCCCCGGAAGCTACATCATTGATATGTGTGCCGTGCCCATAGCTTAGCTGACTTCGGGTGCACGTGAAGCGCCCTCCTCTTTTACTCTTTTTTTTTTTTTTTTTTTTGAATAATTAAGATAACAATAAGCGTCTTCCTCTTTTACTATTTTTTTATAATAAAAAAAAGAAAGAAATTCCTTTTTAAGGCATATTCACTCCATTAAAATACTTATTATATTAACACGACGGTGTCGACGGTGCGGTGCGACTGCGACGCATAGCAACCGCCCCAACTAATTTGAGCACCTGGAAGCCCGGATTAGCAAGGTCATTAGCCAAACCTCCACCAAATCATTCCCGTAATATCGTTAATCACGGCCAGTAAACTCGTACCGAATCGCCGCCGCCGCCGCGCTCGGCTCGGCTCGGCTTCCGCTAATCAAATCGGTACCATTCCACTAACGCCTGCTGTGGACCCCGTTCTCACGCGGCCCGCGTGAACGGGACCGGCTTAATGACGCGTTCTTCTTTTACCGATCGATTTACGAGGCGGCGGAGCCCAGAGCGGGGCCCACTTTCTTCCAATAAGAAGCAGGTACGTACGGCGCGTAGTCCGAGAAAGAGTACGGGAAAGCCTCCCCCTGATAGTTCCGGACCTTTGATTTAACCCGGTCCACGGCCACTGAGGACTGGTTAAATTCTAACCCGCGGTAACGCCTGGGTTGGGTCGGGTTGGGTAGGAAGTGGGACCAGGTCCGTGATTTGCAATGATGCGGGGCCCACACTGGCTTAGCCAGGCCAGGGCGGGAGAGCTGCCGGCCAAGGGAGAGGCAGGCGTGGGACCCGCCCCTCGCTGAGCGTAGGCCCCTCCGGTTGCAGCTGCTGGGCCTGCCTCGGGGCTACCACCAACCTCAATTATTTTCCTTTTTTAATAAAAATAATAATAATTATTATTATTATTATCAGTTTTACTCGTCAAGTACCGACCTTACCTCCGCCACCCAACTTCCATCTACTCCCGGGTTTACCGGGTGACCCACAGCTCGATGGACGGCCCAGATGTTGTCGCCATTTCCATCGTCGGAGTCGCTCGTGACGCTTCGGCTGCCACGACCTAATCCCGAGCCAGCTGCGTCAAGGATTGAGACAGACAGCGAACAGCATTCACAAGGTGGCTCAGTAGCATGTGGTTGGTTTGACGGGATGCTGTTCGGGCGGGCACAGCCAAATCCCCAGGCCGGGAGGAGGGAGGCCGTAACTGCGGACGACTAACGCACCGATACGTGGCTACGGGCGTGCGTTACGTTATAATCACGGACTCGCTCGAGGTGGTGCAGTCACCGGTCAGTAACAACACCGCTCCATTATGACGCTCTAGCGGGGTCAGCCGTCAGCCAATAAATGGTCGTAAAGTGTCCAACTAGGAGGCCGGGACCACCAGAGCACAGCTATCGAATTAAAAATAAAGGTTGCCTGATTTATTAATATTTAATAAGGGAGGAAAAAGGGTTTTATTTTTAATTTTAGGTTGGCTGTCCGTTAATAGCACGACATGGGCGCTGTCCGGGCGCGTAACGGGAAAGCGTCACCGGCCTGCATTTTAGAACCACGGGTTTCTTTAACGGCGTTAAGAAGATTTTCCGGGCGAGCCGGGCCTCGATGCCAGCCGACCGCGGTTGGATTATTACCACGCGGATTTGACCCGAGTTAAGCCGCAGTTGGGATCTCGCCCAGAGTATGCTCGGTACGGAATCTTCGAATTGCAATGTTTATCTTTTAATACTGTAGATCTCCTCCGACAATGTGCGTCTGCAAGTTTGGCGGAGGCTGTGCGACCTGGACGGGATCCAATAACGCTACCAGGATCGACGACAGTACGTAGTCGCCTCTTTCCTCACATTTCTTTTGCTCCTCTCTTCTCGCTCAAAAGAACAAGGAAAACAAGGGGGTGGTAACTCTGTGTGTGTGTGCGCGCGCGCGCGAGAGAGAGAGAGGAGAGGAGAGGAGAGAGAGAGTCGGAGGTTGAGAGTGATCGACGGAGCTGATGCTCTGAGAATTGGTTAATGGATTCGGTTTAGGGTTTATGATGGGTTATTTTGATTGGATCGGCGGTGGGTAGGGAAGTCGTGGAGCTGCGGCGGTTTCAGAGGTACTGATGGCGTCGTCGGAGGTGTCGGTTAAGGGTAGCTGTGGAGGACAAGTGCAGAGCTTGTCGTCAGCGGGTAGCGAGCCGTATGAGGGCGCAGCAACGACCGGCGGCTTTGCTGATGTGAATGAAAGTTTGTGCTTTGCCAATGACTCTCTCAGCGTTAAAGGTAAGTTTCATCGCCGATCTGAGTCAGTGTTTGATGAAATTTCTTCTGGTTTTGATTCTGTTTTGTTTCTGTAACAGAATCGGAGGACGCTCTGTACACCGAGTTATGGCTTGCTTGTGCCGGTCCTTTGGTGACGATTCCTAGAGTTGGGGAGAAAGTCTTTTACTTCCCTCAGGGGCATATTGAGCAGGTGCCAAGTGAAATATCCAAGGGACTCCATAATTTTGCTAAAATGTCTTCTAGATTTCCGATTCCTAGGATTTCTTCTTTTGGTCCTCTAGGATTACTCTCATTGTCGTCAAGGTTCTTGTGCTTATTATTTGCTCGTCTACGGCCGCGTTTTAGGTGGAAGCGTCCACAAATCAGGTTTCTGACCGGCAGATGCCGCTTTACAACTTGCCATGGAAGATCCTTTGTCGTGTGATGAATGTTCAACTGAAGGTGGTCTTGTGAAATTCTGTCTTTTTTTTCTCTTTTTTTTCAGCGAGAGAGCTAAGAACTTGTTTCTTTTCTTTTGATTAATCTCAGAATTGTGGTTTATCTTGACAGGCTGAATCAGATACTGACGAGGTATATGCTCAGGTGACATTGCTCCCAGATAAGGTAGATTTTCAAAACACGCACATTTGCCTGCTCGTGAATCGTTCGCTATGTGTTTTTGTTGAAGCCTATGAAGATAAAGTTGGGTATATTTTTGTTATATGAATTTTATGAACGTTACATCAGCAAGACGAGAACACATTAGAGAACGAAGCCGTTCCATCTCCAAAGCCCCGGCCTCATGTGTATTCCTTCTGCAAAACACTGACCGCATCCGATACCAGCACACATGGTGGGTTCTCTGTGCTACGACGTCATGCGGATGAGTGCCTCCCTTCACTGGTAAGATTTGAAGTTGTGCTTATCCATGCTCTTCTTATTTGTTGCGCTTTCTCTTTATTATTTGATTGGTGATCAGGACATGAGCCGACAGCCACCAAGTCAAGAGCTGGCGGCAAAGGATTTGCATGGAGTAGAGTGGCGTTTTCGCCACATCTTTCGGGGTAAATAAAAGTTAATAGCTTGTATGCTTTGTTGCAGAGGAAGTTTGATATGAACTTTATTTTATTGAGTTGCTGATAATGTTCGTATAGATTTAGGGATGTGGCTCTTACACATTTGATTTTTTACTCGGCTCAAGGTGTTTTTTTTTTTTTGCCAAAAGAGTCATTTTTGCATGTGAAGGTTACAGTAATTCTCATTTGAGTATTTGCGGACGAGAATATTGTTGTCTTGGTGAAGATCCATCTGTCTTAATTTGTGGTTCTTTCTCATCCATTTCTTTTGGTGATCCGTAATGGGATTGCTAAAGCATTGTCATATGTTGACACGTACACTGAAAAGCTAGATGCGTTGATTTTACTTGTTTGCCTAATAACCTTCTCTGTTGTTGTTTCCTTCTGTTTTGTTCTTGTGCTGGTTACCTTGCTCACTTCATAATCTGCTTAATGTTGCATGAAATAGGTCAACCACGTAGGCATTTACTTCAAAGTGGATGGAGTGTTTTTGTTAGCTCGAAGAGGCTTGTTGCTGGAGATGCCTTTATATTTTTAAGGTTTGTCTGTATCTATCTCTATTAATCACTTTTGATCCAATTTTGACTTACTGCAAGCAATGACCCTTTCCTAATTAACAGAGGAGAGAATGGGGAACTTCGTGTTGGAGTGAGACGTGCAATGCGACAGCTGGCCAATGTTCCATCATCAGTTATATCAAGTCACAGTATGCACTTGGGCGTCCTTGCAACAGCTTGGCATGCTGTCAACACAGGCACCATGTTTACAGTTTACTACAAACCGAGGTGTTTGACCTATATGATCCTATTATAGTATACTATGAATCCTAGGGCAATTGACCTAAGCTCATTGCTTTGTTTGTTAGTCTTGAAATTATTATGCTTTTCAAACTAAAACTAGTAACCATAATTTAGTTGTTTGATCATTTATTTAGACACTCGTTAATTATTCTAACAGGACTAGTCCATCAGAATTTATTGTTTCATTTGATCAATATATGGAATCTATTAAGAGCAACCATTCTATTGGGATGAGGTTCAAAATGAGATTTGAAGGTGAAGAGGCACCAGAGCAAAGGTATATGGAGGTCATACAACTCAGGGATTCCACAAGTATATTATAGAAATTATTGCTGTAGGTGTATAAGATCTTCTGATTTGTGGAATTTTGGATGCATAAAAGGTTCACTGGAACTATTGTTGGGATAAGCGATGCTGATGCTGACAGGTGGCCTGCTTCAAAATGGAAATGCCTCAAGGTAGCTTGTTAGTTATAATGGCTATTATTCCTCAAGCTAGATTGAATGATATTATGCTTCAATTTGTAGGTGCGGTGGGATGAGACATCTTCTATTCCTCGCCCTGAGAGGGTTTCTCCATGGAAAATTGAGCCTGCTCTTACACCACCTCCTCTTAATCCTCTACAAATGTCTCGACCAAAAAAGCCACGAAATTCAACCTTTCCCTATTCACATGACACTTCTCTTAAAAAAGAAGGTATTATGCCTTGTACATAATTACCACACTTGGCGTGATTTAATTTAGCTTCAAACTATTGATATTATCATTTTTCTTCAGGCACTTCTAAAATCACTGCAGACCCTTCCCAATCACATGGAGCACCAAGGGTCTTGCAAGGTCAAGAAGGGACGACCTTGAAAAGTGCCTTTGCTGATGTTAGTGAGGCAAATAAAGCTCCAGAATACATGATGTGGTCAACATATGAGGGAGAGAAAAATGATGTTTCTGCTCAGAGAAGATTTGGGTTAGACAGCTTAATGCATGTAAACAAGCATGAGCAAACATGTTCTGTATTCCAGCCTCTTGATTCAAGTGGCTTTCCATCATTTTATGAGCAAGCTTCAAGTGATAAAAATCTTTTAAAGACTCATTTTCAAGATGGAGATGTCAAACATGACTATTCACCTGGATTATGGTCTTTGATGCCTCCAAATTCAGATTTTAATATGCTTGAATGTAATTTGAAGGCAAGTGCACAAGTTGCTGAAGTGTCCTACCAGAAAACTGGAATTTCCAGATATGACATGCCGGGTGGGTTTTCCGAACATCATGGTTCTGTTGGTGATCAATATTCACCTAACTGGCTGGGAAGTTTATTGCCGGATTCTCGAGTTGATAATTGGCTTCTACCTAGGGTCATCAAGCCTCAACCTATGATACAGTCGCAACATGAGGTAACAAAGCCCCAAGAAACTAGAGGTTATAAGCTATTTGGGTTTAATCTAAACAGCAGTCTACTGACATCTGAATCAGTTGCACCACAGAATAAGTCAGCTGATATTCTGTTGCCACATGTCCATCCTACTGCAGTTTTGCCCCTGTCACTGGGCTTAGTGGCTAATAAGCAATTGGAGTTGCCCGTTACAGAAAAATTTATTGGTAGCTTATTGAAAAATGGCGTCCCAGAGAAATTGGTACCAGTTTGTCCACAGGCTTCTAAAGATAACCAAGACAAAGTGCAAGGTGGTTCAACTCGGAGTTGCACAAAGGTTTCTTTCTCTATTTTTTTGTCATTCCTTCCCTTTGATTTTGTATACTGTGACAGTGCTACCTTTTGAATTATTTGGTTTTTATGTATTTATTTTGCCTTGGAATTGTCATGTAGTTGAGGCTAAAAGGGATGATGTTTGAAAGATATTTTCTTTGTTTAGTCTTATTTTCAACCATAGAGTTTAGGTTGCCCTTTCTTTTCTTATCATGTAGATTGGGGTTTTAAACCAAGATAAAGTAATTTCATGACTAGAACGTTTTACATGAATCCTTGATCAATGTAAACCAAGATAAAGTAATTTGTTTTTATTGAACATTTTACTCTATTTTTTGGTTTGATGACTGGTGGAGAATTTGTGTACTCCACCTGAAGGGAAAGTTTATATGTAGTCATGCATGAAACTATTGAAGTTAATATGTTGTATCATTACTACATCCTACAAAGTAATCCTAACATATGTTATGGCTAGCTATTTGTGTCTCTGGGCAATTGTGGAATCACAAATGCCTGGAAGGATCAATCTCCATTATTATATTGTTAGAGAAGAATCTGACCACCGATATATTAATCAGGTGCATAAGCAAGGTATTGCTCTTGGCAGATCTGTCGATCTCACCAAGTTTAATGGTTACGAAGGACTCGTTGCAGAACTCGATCGAATGTTCGATTTTGAGGGTGCATTAGTGTCTGCCAACAAAACTTGGCTGGTTGTGTACACTGACAATGAAGGTGATATGATGCTTGTTGGAGATGATCCCTGGAAGTAAGTGTGTTTTAACTATGTTCTGCTTTTGTGGCAGAGCTTTTACTGCCGACTAAGCTGATTTGATTTCCATTTCAGTGAATTCTGCAATATGGTCCGGAAGATCTTCATCTATACTCACGAGGAAATCCAGAAGATGAACCCTGGAACGTCAAATTCTCGAGTCAGAGAAAATCCATCTGCTTCTGATGAAAGAATAGCTGGTGAAGGAACAAAGGAACCTGCTGCTACTGCTAATCCTGAAAATTCTAGGGGCTGTCCTGGAAGTGATATGGTTTGTGTTTCCAGAACTTTATCTGCCACCATTTCAAATCATTTACTCATGTTAAGACCTAATTCATGATTACTCCCCTGCCTGATTCCCGTCATGCTATACACTTCTAGCTATGATTGAGTTGCAGTAAAGTTATTTGCCATCTTCATCCTTCAACTTCAGTTTATTACTAGAAAGTAAAAGGAAATCTTAGTGACCAATGATCATGTATCTTCATCTCACAAAAATACTTTTGGATCATATAGTTTAATATTTTTAGCGTCCTTTTTGTTTATAGATCATTACAATGCAAGGGACTTATTCTTCAATATGTTTCATGGTGCAGGCTTTTTGAAGAAGTTGAGCAAAATGGAATACTCAATGTTGAAATCGTTTTTTGTGGTGAGTACCAACTTATGAGATACTGTGTGCTTTGTTGGTAAGTCCATCATCATCTTGCCTTTGCTTGGTTGTCCCCAGGCTGGGACATGGAACTTAACTTATTCTACAGTTTTGCTGGTATTGTAGTCTTGCTTACAAAGTCCCTTGTGGTATATATATACTACTGAATAGCTAAGTTAGTTCTTAAACTATGTACGCACCCACTATGTAAATATTCATCTGTTAATTTTATTTAGTATCTTTAACTCATTTCCCGTTCTTTGTTCCTTGTGCGTCATGAATCTTTTGTATTTTTGCAATGAATTTTGAGTTGCTGAAGATCTTTTTGCTCAATTAAAATCACAAAAAAATAGACTTTAAGTTCCAGCTCCAATTCGTATTATGTGAGCTTCAAATTCTGGTGAATACTGGGGGGCATGCAACCTATTTTTCAGCAATCTTCGAACCCTATTACAGCACTATTCCTATTTGTGGTGTTTGTGGTGAAGAATAATATTTGCATCCAATGCTTTGAAGCTTTTCATTTTTTTGCCTGAGTGTATCTGAGTTGTGTGATATCTAATCCACTAGTGGAATCATCTTATCTTTATTGTTCAAGTGCATACTTTACCTCCATACGAGATTGGTCTGACTGCAATGTATAGTTGAAGAGTTATGCTTCCTATTTTGCAATGCAAAATTGTGCAAGAATGTTGGCAATTGTGGTCTTGGATTGCCTAGTAAATTGGTTCCTGTGATTGCAAGTGGAAGAACAATCAAGGAACAATGTTGTTTACTAGATGCAGTGAAGGGGAACACAACATGTTGTTGGGAACATTGTATATGTTCCAGTCTGTTCAGAAAAATCTATTGTTTAGTATGACTGATTTCCCAATCCGTTTCAGAAAAATTTATTCATTAATGTGGATTGATTGTGAAGCTTAGCTGAATATATCTCGAATAGTTTTCATATCAGTCAGTTAATTGACTACCCTTCAAATTGTGTACCAACTTTGGCATTTTTTTTAATTCAAATTATTAACCTCGGTTTGATGGATGAATGTTCCTGAAGGCTTATTATTTGGTCCATGTTATAGCATTTTAACAGGAGTCTGATCAACGAAAGCAGCGTCAATCAATCTTCATCTTTTCCCAAGTAATCTTAACTCTTTATGGTCTCTAAAGATGGCAGGGATTCTTATTCTTATGTGCATTCTATAAATTGAGGAGGTATTTGCCTCTTGAAACATCCATCGGCCAAGGCAAAGCTGCGAATGGTTGCACCGAGAATGGTCCGGTAAGTGGAAGAGCGGGACAACCTCTTTGCCATATCAAATGTGGATCAGTGTATATATAAATTAGACAGGAAAATATTGTTTTTCTTGTTTAAGTTTCTCTGGGTGGGGATTCAGCAAAAGTGAAGTGCTGCTGCTATCATCATTGCCAAGTGGTCACAATTTGATACTGCTATTAATGCAGGCATCACCAGCATCTTAGCAGTAAAGGGCCATGGCTGAGGCTGGCTGGCCATCCCCAGTCGTGGATCATACTGCACAAGGGTCTGATTGAGTGGTCATCTATCAATCAATACTTTCCCGACACACTTAACTAAAGAGCGGGGGACCAGGATGTGTGGCTTGCCTGTGCAGCCCGCTTATTCATTGATTTGCAATTACCTACAACTGAATTACTGGAATCCAGAATTGGTCCACACTTATTCTTGCAGGATCACCCAAGGAACATTTCTCATGTATCGTACCGCCGTTTGCCATATGTACACATACGGCAAAATCTACAGGACATTTAATTGACATATAGGACACAGGTACATTAAGGCACAAGAGCTGAATGACTGGACCATTGGGGTCATTCTCGTCTCCTTATTGCCTTATATATCACCTTATACATCTGATTAACCACTATTTATTGAAGGATAGATGAGCAGCTGGGTACATCAAAGAGGGGGCCGTCTAAGTCAAGATGTGTCAACCACAACCAAGAGGCACCACGACCTCAGGGCCTTTAAATAAGGCCACAGAGCTCCATTCTGGAGAAGAGGGAAAAGGAAGCCCATGCCAATTTTGTAATCTCAATCTCCGTCTTAAACCTAAGACAACCTTTATCATGGACCTGGTGAAGACTCACATGTTGGAGAAACCATTCTTGCATTTGTAGTTGAACTTAAGCATACTATTTTAATGTAGTAATAATATAGTGTCAATCAGGTTGATCAAGTAGTCATAATAACTCGACATGGAAATCACACCTAGAGCTTGTGAAGCTTATGGATTTGAGTTGCGAAGATGGAGCTCATGATGAGCTTATTGACTAATGAGGTCAGGATGAGCTTGTTGACTGAAGAGGTTGAGTTGTGGAGATAGAGCTAAGGAGAGTTTTGTAGACTTGAGAGTTGGGTGCTTGAATTGAGGTAGTAGTTGATTGAGTTCACCAGAATTTAAGAATCTCGGTGGACTCAAGGAGGTGAAGTCTTAAAGGCATGGAAGCAATGAGTGCTTTTCTATTGTAATTTTTATTTTTGGGCATAACCTCTTGTAACTATGTTATGATTCCTAGGTAATGGGTGAGTTGCTTAGAATTTGGTTGTTAAAGTCTCTCAATGTTAGATTATTCCCAAGTTGTGTAGTTGACCTATCTCTAATCTTGAACTTTACAGTAGGGTTGTCATGGTGTAAGAGAAGGAGGACTTGCTTAGTTGTTTTAATTGACTGACTTGGTTGGGACATAGTCAGTCAATTGGCTTAGGATAACAAAAGATTAGACCAAAGGTTTAGGCAAATAAAATATTTTTATTTGAATAATAGTAGATTTGATATATTTTCAATTGATTGTAGGTTTAGTAGTCAACTAAACATGCGTTTCAATTGATCAGTGATATTTTTTATGATTATTAATTTATAATTTTATTGTCAAGACTAGTTGATTGGAGGTGAATTGAAATGTCTATTGGGGACTTTGTTTATAAACTCTTGAAAGAGCTTTTGGCACAAAGGTTGGACAAAAACATTTCCAAAAATCCATGTGCTTATCATCAACAAGTGCACAACATTTAAGTGGGATAAGGATGGAAAGAGCTCTTAGGGTGTAACTGAGTTGGTACCCAAGTAGTAAACTTGCATCAATAAGCAAGGGTTTGAGGCGCGGCCGCGTTAAATAACCCTCCCACTTAGGGGGTCGCTTAGTATATAATTTGTCTTCCTTCATCTCATCGTGGGGTCGGTGATGAGGAACATTTGGCGTGAACGTTATTATGTTTTTGCATAAAGATAAGAATGGAAAGGCTTTAACCTCTTAACTCTTGCCTATACTCTCCTTGCATTCATTTCATATGATATGGAGAGTTGAGGCTTATTGTGAGCGAAATTCCTTGGTAAAGGTGTGATAATTTGTGAAATCCCAAAAGTTGGATCAAGAAGTTATCCTTGTCTATAAAAAGCTTGATAATAGTGGTTATTATGAGGATGAGACACGAGATGAGTAGGTCGAGATAGGAGCTAAGTCTTTGAATCATGTAAAATTCTCATGTTACTATCATGTTTGTATTATCTTTTATTTTCATTACTTATATACTCTCAAGACGACCAACCAATTGTACATGAGAATGTCGGTGTAATCATGTTCCAGTTTGGTCTTATTAAATATTAGTGGTGTAATCATGTTTCAATTTGGTCCTATTAGACATTAGTGTTTTGAATTGTTTTGATGTTTGTGCAATGTACAATATAATATAATATGTTAGTGCAATCATGTTGTGGACAATATAATTGAAATAAGTTCAAGTTAGGTTGATATATTAAGCAGGTTGCTTACAAACTTGATATTGATAAAATTTATATAAATGAATTGAGATTGGGCAAATATTTGGCAAAAAGAAAAATCCCGTTGGCAATAATGGCGTCTAACAGCCATGAAAAATTATTAAAGTCTAACAAATATTGATAGAGGTAAAAGTCTAATAGAAAATTAACAAATGAAAAGTGCAACAAGCACCAATGAAAGTTTATATAGGCTAAGATTGTCTCAGGACAATAGTATAAAGGTTAGTTTATAATCAAACGATTTAAGATTTGAATTTCAGTTGCGATGTATTATAGAAAGAAAAAAAATTCTAGTAAAAAGCGGGTCTGGATGAGCTTTCATTAATGTTTTTCGATTTATTCTGATGATCGATGAAAATTTGTGTGAAGTTCGATTGATTATCTTAGATTTAGTGTTACTTTATTAATCATTTTTTTTTATGTAGGCCAAGATTAATTGAATAGTTGACTAGATGTTTAGGAAATATAAGAAGTTTAGACAAATTGATTGGATGCTTCACAAATAAAGTAAATCTAGATAGATAAGATTGATTGGATGTCAAATGAGTAGAAGTCCTAAAGGAATGATCTTTAGGCACATTAAAGTTTTGATAGATCAAGGTAAATTTAAGATTAGCTGATGAAAGTCTTAGTAAGTTAGAGTGATCATAAAACTAGATAAATAAAAGTTTTAATTGTTCAAGGTAGACTGTATAAGTGAAAATGTTGATTAGTCAAGGTTGACTACATTAAGCAAAGGGTGAAGTTCCAAAGGCTATATTTTTAAGGTGAAAGTGTTAATAGATTGAGATCATTAAATACTAAGTAAAACTAAAAAGTCTCTTACACATAAGGTATGTTAGTAAGATGAGAAAGTCTAAAATACATAGAGATGATGAGAATTTAGTTGTACAGTGCTTAAGGTTTGTTTTCAATTTCATCCCCCAAATCACATATCCTTGACAGTGATCATTGAAATCAAATCAAATAAATATTAAAATTAAATTCTCTAATTTGAATCAATTTGATTTGATTTATTATGAGTGTTCATTTATAAATGTTCCATTTCAAGAAGTACCTCTAAGCTGCGGTTGCGGAGCAGAAGGAGATCATGAGGTTGTCTAGTCCTACCTGAGATGGAAGTTCTCTACCGGTGCATCAAGGAAGCTCTTAGACTTCACCCATCATCGAAAATGTTCTACTATTTTGTTTCTGTCATCAATGTTCTTGAAATAGTTATTCTCCTCAGGCGATGGGCGGTCGCATAGATTGTGGATAGAAGAGTGGCTAAAACATGATTTTGGAGTGTTCATTTCGTTGTTTACCAGGATGGAAAATAAATTGGTCAAAGTGACATCAATAGATTTACAATGATACAATTATGAAATTTGTTGATAACAGAAGGTGAAATCGTCACCTCGACAGCTTCTTCAGCGTGGCCTCCCAGTCCGGAAGGGATACAATTATGAAATTTGTGTTTGTGTATGATATGGTCTATCATGCCAGAAGGAAAGGTAGTGTGGTTGGATACATGATAAGTGTTGGTATCAAATAAGGTGAAAAAAAAAAAGATTTCTTAACAATTGTAGAAGAGGTGTTAAGAATTGTTTGTTAGTGCAATCGTGCTCTTAGTCATCGAGCTTGAGCTTGAATTTTAATATTTGAATACAAATTTTAGTTAGAATTATTTTATGTATTTGATGTGTGTATTAAGTCATACGAAGGCTTGGTTGAAACACACTCGAAGACTTTGACACAACCAAAATTGGAGATTGACTTGATGGCTCAAAGTCCATTAGAGATTGGAGAAGAATGTTATCACACACGCGAACTATGTAGATGAAGAGTGAATGATGACATGTAGATCGAGTTGAGTGCTTGATGCATCCGAGAGACAAGTAATCAAGTGAGGATGAGTTGTAAACTTTTAATAGAGCTAAGACTTGAGAGACTTGTTAGCTGAAAGAGGGCAATTCTCAATTTAATTAGGCAAAGACTTGATTGTTACAATGGTCATAATCAACCATCATCCTATGACTCAATCGAAAAATCGAAAGTAGTGTTGCTATGATAAAACTGAGGGCGACAATCGAATGACCTAAGGTCTATAGTGAAACAATAGATTGGATAGGAGCTGTTGTCTCGTGTCTCTTTATTTCTGATTTATATTCTACTACGTAAGCTAACAATTGATAGGAACAAATACGAACTATCAATAAGTTTCAGGAGATCCTATTCATCCCCTTTAGTCTCTCTTCACAATCCAACACAAACTTCAGATCTAACTACGTGCCCTAAAATGCAATTATAATGTATTTTCTAATTTACATGAGCATATAATAGTGCTCACAATGCATTAGTTAAATTTTTTTTCTTATATGATATGGTGGATTTATTTGGCTATACATTAGACTAAAATGCTAGCTTCTAGTTTGTAAAAACTAAATTTGTCTAAACTAAGATTACGACGTGTTAACAATGCTCCCTAAATTTCACCACTAAATTTACATATTAGCTAAATATACAAATATTTTCATTTGTCTCAAACAAAATTAACTAACATATCGACTAAAATAATAATCAACTAAATTAGCACTGAGATTATATATATATAAAAATATGGTTTATCATAATTAGCATTATAAGGTTGAAGAATATGGGGCAATGATTAGATCCTCTAATACATAACCAATAGATTTAAAGTTTGAATCTCAATTACAATGATCGGTAGACATTTGGATCCAAGGGGTGTAGTGTGGATTTAGGACTCAATATGAAGGCTTAGGAGTAGTAATTAGTTTTATAGCCTTATAATGTAATCTTGATTTCATTGGTATAATTTTAAAACTGTAATATTTTGTAATCTGAATTAGTAAACAGTCTTATAGCCTTATAATGTAATCTTTTGATTCCATTACAAGTTTGATTATTTTGTTTGGTATAATTTTAAAATTATAATATTTTGTAATATGAATTACAAGGCTAACAACATGTCATCCAATTACATTCCAAGCCCAATATTTAACTAAAATTTAAATGTCAACTATACCCCTAGAGTCTCCCAGCCCTTGTTGCTCCCTGCTTGTCCCCCATGTTATCTTCTCCTAAGAATTTTTCTTTTTGAGCTCGTATGTCGTCGTCATTCTCCCGCCACCAGTGACATTTTTAGTATCAATGCAGCTGCCTCCCCTGTCATCATCGTCGCCGAAGCCACTATGAACACAGCCCATTTGATCGAAATGATCTATCACCTCTCTTTTCTATTTTTCTACCAAACTCAAAGAATAAAAAAAAGAAAAAAGAAAAAGAAAAAGAGAAAGGTCAAAATGATTGCTCTAATGACTTCAATCGTTTAAAAGTACTATAATTATTTTATTATTTTATAATAATATGAATTACATTTCTTATAAAAAAATGATGAACACCGAACAAAAGAATAGACTATAATCATCCTTATAATCAAAGATTATATATATATATATATAACTCTTTGACCAAACGTAATATTAATTACATTACATTTTATTATATTATAAACTTAATTACATTACGCCATCAAACATAGCCTTAGTGTCCATCGAGATGGGATAGGGTTGGGTTTTAAAGTTCTAAAATTCTCAAAAGATGTATTATATGTTACTTTTTATCATAGGGCACACAGAATTTCAATATTATTCTTCCCACCAATCATTGTAACATCAACTTATTTTCTTAAATATTCGAGTCATAAAAGTAACATTCAACCTTCAAAATCAGAACTACAGTCTTTTAATTTCTCAAACCCTGCAATACAATAATATTGAACTTTGAAAATAAACACCAAAATAGTGTTATAATTTTCAAAATTAGTACCATAGTATTTTGATTTCTCAAATCCTATCACAAAATTTTAAAAATCAACACTAAAATGATGTTGAATCTTCAAAATCTGACAGTATTTTGATTTCTCAACCTTGGTAACACATGAACTTTGAAAATCAATCTCTTACATAAAGTTATGGTTTCATGATCATATGATGACACGTACTTCAAATTAGTAGAATTTTGATGTCATCATTTTTTATTCATGTTATGTAAATTTTATGATGATATGGATGAATTAGTAGAATTTATACCGGTTGTAATTGATTATGAAACTTGAGACAAGTAGAAAATTATATGCATTTCATAATTATTAACGTTCAGCTTAGTTTATACTAGAATAGTCAATCGTTCATAGGAGTATGTGATAGCAAGAGGTTGTCCACCATCAACATTTAGATGCACCTTGATCGTCCACAGAAGTATGCGATAGTGAGTTGATGATCATGATTGAGATTTACGTTACAAAAAAATTTTAAAATAATAATGGGATTATAGACGGAAATTATATTCTATCGATAAATACTGATAGAATATTTATTTCGTCGGAATATACCGACAGAATCCATATTCCGTCCCCAAAAATTCCGTCGGTAATTCCCGACGGAATTTAATTTTCATCGGGAATTAATATTTATAAAAATAAAATAAATATTAATTCCCGGCGGAAAATAATTTCCGTCGGTAATACATGTTGAAAAATTAGGGCTCAGCCCTAATTTTTTCACGCGATCGACTCCTTTGTCCCTCCGGCGATCTCTCTCCGACCGACGTGAGATTTTTCTGATAAGTCCCTCAACGCTCTCTTTCCCTTTTTTCTTCGACCGGAGGCGAAGTCAGGGTGGCGGCAACGACGTTGGGGGTGGCGGCGTCGGGCTCGCGGGCGGCGGCGACGTCGGGCTCGCGGGCGGCAGGCTACCGGCCGGCTGCTCTCGGGAATGGTGCAAGTCGGCCGGCTGGGCGGCTGCTCGCGGGAAAGGTGTCGACCGGCCGGCTGGCCTCCTGTTCGTGGGCGGCAAACTGCTGGCCGACCGCCTGCTCGTGGGCGGCAAGCTGTCGGCCGGCCGCCTGCTCGCGGACGACAAGTTGCCGGTCGGCAGCCTGCTTACGACGGCATGCTTGCTCACGGGCAGCAGCCTGCTCGCGGGCAGCAGCCTGCTCGCGGGCAGCAGCCTGCTCGCGGGCAGCAGCCTGCTAGCGACCGACTGCTTGCTTGCGGCCAATCCTGCTGCCTATCTGCTGGTGGCCGTGACTCGTGGCTGACAACTTGCTCGGTCAACATCTTGGTCGTGGCCAGCGGCATGGTCCGGTCGTGAACTCGGCTTACCGTAAGCTAATCTGCTATATTTGTGAAAATAGATGTTTAATTATGATTTTTTTGTATTTTGTAGTATACTGCATTTTCTGTTCTCTCTGTCTGCTCATCTCCGTCCTTTCATCACCGGTTGATCATCTTCAGGTATAATTTGTTAAATAGTATCACCTATATGCTAATTTATGTG
The DNA here is from genome assembly GCA_038050645.1 of Hedychium gardnerianum. Taxonomy (NCBI): domain Eukaryota; kingdom Viridiplantae; phylum Streptophyta; class Magnoliopsida; order Zingiberales; family Zingiberaceae; genus Hedychium; species Hedychium gardnerianum. The sequence continues at coordinate 1,753,511 of JBBUKS010000113.1, read as the reverse complement.
GTGAAATTTATACGTAGAATAATTTAGTATTTGGATTAATAATATGATATAGGTATTTTGTTATTTTAATGTTGATACATTTACATTCATGTTAATTATAGAGTTCTTGTAATTTAGGTTTCTTATCATATAGGTTGATACAATTTCTTGGTTATTGAATGATAAAGGTCATGATTATTCGGCGATATATGTTGTTTTTTATATTATAAAAATCAAGTTCAATATGTGGGAAAATCGGTTATAATTTTAATCCTAAATTTAATAGTTTTAGCAATTCATATACTTTGGATTATTTTATGACTTAAGACGTCTGAATTATCACCCTAAACTTGTATCAAATACACATTAGAAGAAATAGAAACCTAAACATATATTTAAAATAATATTTAGATAATATGAGTGCCTAAAGTAATGTTTAGATAATATGAGTGCCTAAATTAAATGTTTCATAATTATTATAAGTAATTAAATATAAATACCTAAAGTAATTAAATATGACTAATATAAAGAACGTGCGAAGATGTAATTTTC
>JBBUKS010000113.1:1721524-1740700 GCA_038050645.1 Hedychium gardnerianum | reverse complement strand
AATCGAAAATGATTTTACAATACTTGAATCTTGCTTAGCTTGCTTTCTTCTTGCTTGGAGAATGCCTCTTGATCTCTAGAAAGTGTAGCAATACTTCTCCTCCAAAGCTCAAGAACTCCTGTTTAGAACTGTGCTTCAATCCTTCGCGAAAACACTCTTTATCGCGCTGACCTAGGGTTCCCAATCGATTAAGCTTACTCATAATCGATTGTCACATCAGATCCAACCGTTTAAACCTGCAAAATGACTCTTTTTCAAATACTCAATCAATTGATGAGTCATATTAATCGATTGGTTAGCCTCTAATCGATTGCCGAATTGATTCAGAGGCTCACTGTTCTTTTGAGAACTCTGGATAAATCGATTGCCCCAATCGATTCACAACCCTGATGTTCACTCGAGAAACAACTCTGAATCGATTTCTTTAATTGATTAAACTGAGCCTAATCGATTAGGATGTGCTGAATCGATTGGCGTAATCGATTTAGCACCCCACTATGCAATCGCGATAATTGTCTCCCAATCGATTAGCTGGCATGTCAATCGATTCATCCACTTACTGTGCTCTCACGATTTTTCTTCTCCCAATCGATTGGGAAGTTCCTGAATCGATTGAGAATGCCTGAATCGATTAATCGATTCCGACTCCAACTATTCTCATGAGAATAGATTCAATCGATTGCCCAATGACATAAGCCTTACTCGATTGCCTAATTGATTACCCAACCCTAACTCACTTGATCTAAGTGTGGGGTTTCCTTGCCTAACATCCAGTCAACCTTGACTTATTGAGACTTTCCGTTGCCTAACTTCTGGTCAACCTTGATCTGTCAGGGCTTCTTCACCAAGTGTTCGGTCAACCTTTGACCCACTTGGACTTTTTGTCTCGTGCCAAGTGTTCAGCTCCTAGCTGACCCAACTTAGACTTGACTTAATTCCCAACTAGGTTTGCATAGTCCCACTAGGACTTCTTTCATGTGTCAAGTGTTCAACTCTCAGTTAACCCACCTTGGACTTGACCTAGTTCCCAATTAGGTTTGCCTAGTCCCACTAGGAATTCTCTCACATGCCAAGTGTTAAGCTCTCAGCTGACCCACATTGGACTTAACCTAGTTCCCAACTAGGTTTGCCTAGTCCCACTAGGACTTTACTTATGTCAAGTGTTTAGCTCCCAGCTAACATACCTTGGACTTAACCTAGTTTCCAACTAAGTTTGTCTAGTCCCACTAGGACTTCAGTCGTGTCAAGTGTTTAGCTCTCAGCTAACCCACTTTGAACTTAACTTAGTTCCCAACTAGGTTTGCGTAGTCTCACTAGGACTTCACCTTATGCTAAGTGTTTAGCTCCCAGCTAACACACCTTGGACTTAACCTAGTTCTAACTAGGTTTGCCTAGTCCCACTAAGACTTCACCTTGTGTCAAGTGTTTAGCTCCCAGCTAACCCACCTTGGACTTCACCTAGTTCCCAACTAAGTTTGCCTAATTCCCAACCAGAACTTTCCTCTACCTAGTCCCACTAGGACTTACGATTGTCTAATCTCACTAGGACTTTCACTGCCTAGTTCCCAACTAAGTCTTCCATTTGCCTAATCTCAGTTAGGACTTTCCATTTGCTTAACCTCCAGTTAGGACTTTCCCTTGCCTAGTTACACTAGGAATTAACCATTTTCAAGTCTCTAGTCAACACTTTACCTACTTGACTTCACTTAACATATTGATCAAATATCTAAACCCAAGCTCGAGTCATCCTTAGCTTGGTCAACCTGGTCAACCCTTGACTCGGGGACAATTGCACCAACAACTTCTTCATCCATATCTTTGTTAGGACTCGTGCAAGCTAGAGGGGATGGGGTGGGGGTGAGGGGGGTGATTAATAGTTTTGATCACTTCTCTTAGTCTTGTCGTGCTCGTCGTTTGAATGCGTAGCGAAAACCTTGATTCAAACTTGACTCCACATGCACAACTCTGATATTTTATTTGGTATCTGCCTCTTAGGCGACTAATCCAAAACCTACTTCTAGTGATCTCCCTCCACTATAAACTTCTTCTTTTCGGATACCTTTAGGAGGCGGAGAAGCCTCTTCCACCTTTTTCTTACAAGAATACAACAAACAAATACAAAATATAAATACAAATGAAGAATAAAACCACTTTACAATGGACACTTTGCTTGTTTGCTTCTTTGTCGCTTTGGAATGCCTCTTGATAATTGGAAATGCAACAACACTTTGCCGCTAACCTCTCAAGAATTGACCCCTTCAAATCTTCACGAAACTCTCTTTTATAGGTTGTTGCTCAGGCTAATTTTCACCTATCAATTGACTGATGTCTGCCACAAGTCGACTATCCCATCGAATTCTGACTTTTCAAACCTACAGAACAGCTCTTTCCATGCAATTTGATCACCATCAGTCAATTGATTTACTCCATCAGTTGACTGATAGTAATCAGTCGAGTTTCCCAATCAAATTGATAAGCTTCTGTTAAGGTCCTAAAGTCATCAGTCGACTGATAAAAACTCATTAGTCGATTGATATTGAGTTGTATAGATCTTTGAACGAACTCCATTTCGCACAAAAAATTATCTCGTTCTGATATCCAAGTCAAAAGTTATGGCCTTCGGAAGTTTGCTCTGTCGGGACTTCCTCATTGTCTAACATCCGATCAACCTTGACATGTCAGGACTTCATTGTTGCTTGACATCCGGTCAAGTTGACTTGTCGGGACTTCACGCCTCAAGCTAACTCTCTGTTGGACTTCCAACTGCTAAGTGTCCGGTCAAACGTGAACTACTTGAACTTTTCTCTTGCCAACTATCTGTTGAACGTTCGATCACCAAGTGTCCGGTCAACAATGACCCACTTGGACTTTCCGTCTCGTGTCAACTCTATATTGGACTTTCGACCGCCAAGTGTCTTGTCAACTGTGATCCACTTGGACTTTTCTCTTGCCAACTACCTATTGGACTTCCGACCACCAAGTGTCGGTCAACTGTAATCAACTTGGACTTTCCATATCTAGTCAAGTATCCGGTTAACCTTGACCTACTTGACTTTTTGCTCAATCAATTTAATATATTGATCGATTGTCAAGTATCCGGTCAACCTTGACCTACTTGACGTCTCACTCGACTAAATAACATATTAATCAAACATCAAAATCCCAACTCGAGTCAACTCGAGCTTGGTCAACTTGGTTAAACCTTGATCAAGAGTCGATTGCACCAACAATCTTCTCTGTTTTCTCAAAAGCAACGATCTTCAATTCCTTTTATTTTTTCCAACTAACAGCCCTTTACAAGCAGCTCATTTTCTCCTTTGTTCAACCACAACAACAACAGGAGGAGTAAGTTATTCTTTCTTCTTTCATATTTCATTAATTGAAGGTGAATTATAAAATATAAATTTTATTTTATTAGATTGGTAGTTAAGATAGTCATTTAGATCGGAATAAATATCTCATACGTAGGAATATTAAATATTACAATGAATCGAGATCATAAATAATTTTTTGACTTTGAGTTATAGATAAACTCCGGAGATCGATGGATTATTATTTCAATTAGAACCAAGGGTTAAGATCAAAAAATTTTGAATTTAAGTTCATTTTTAGCTCATTAAATTCAAAATTTAGGTTTTTGGATTGTGAAAATCAACTTACATTAATGTTTCATTTTTTTTAAAGTTTAGCTTATGTTTTTTTAAGTAGTTTTGAATTTTTAGAGTTGGATAATTCTATTTTATGTTAGTATTAATTTTTTTTATTTATTGAATTTGTCTCCTCGATTAAAAATCCTAACTACATCACTCATCCTAGATTTTTTAAAAAATGACATATATTAATGTTCAAACTAACGTGTATGCCGCCTTTGTCAATATAACACTAATTCACTTCCATTTGATCATTACTGTTATTACTAATGCTGTGTTTAGGGAAAGAAAAGAAAATAAAATAAAAGGAAAATAAAATGAAAAGGAAAGAAAAAGAGAGGGGAAAAAAATACTTCACCATTTATTTATTAATCACTATTCGAGGGAGAGAAGAGGAGAGGGAGAATTACCATACGACTCTTATTATTCCCTCACCCCAAGAAACACATCACTACAATTCAATCGCGTGCAAAGAATTAGGGAAGAGAATAAAATGTTTGTAAGTAAATGTTCAGGTAAAAACTTATATATATTCATTTAATATATATATAAGTTAATTAAATAAATAAATTTAAATAATCTATTAATTATTCAATTTCCGTGGGATTCATTCTCTTGAAAATTAAATGCCCTCTCATTTAAAAGGTCATTTGATATTCTGATTTACCTTCTTTCATCTCGTCGTGGGGTCGACGATGAGGGACGCTCAAGGTAAGCGAAATCATCTTTTGCTTCATTGAATAATCTATTAAATTAAATGAATAAATTTGAACACATATATATTTAGTTCGTTAATATTTATGAACAAAGATTGTGAATTGTTTATAAATAATGTTCATGAATATTAGTGCAATCAACTTCTGGTAAAGGTTGACCAAGTTCGATTGACTAAGCTCGTTGTGACTCGAGTTTGAGTTTCGATGTTTAATAAATATGTTAGTTGGCAAGAGGAAAGTCCAAATGAGTCATAGTTGATTGAACACTTGATGATTGGAAGTCCAACATAGAGTTGACACGAGGCGTAAAATCCCAACAGGTCAAGATTGACAGAATGTTAGACAATGATAAAATTTGGGTAGGTCAAGATTGATCGGATGCGAGGCAAAAGAAATCCTAATGGATTAAGGTCAATAAGAACTAGACAACACTACAACAAATTTGATTTTTCGCACCGCAACATGAACGATGCACATTAAAAGCACGCCATTAATATTATTATTTATGGTGCGCCGATTCATGTGCGTTGTTAATATTATTATATCTTACACAAACGATGATGTGAAAAAAATACCCTAAATAAATATTTCTACGGCGTGAAAAATTAAACAAATGTTGTTAAAACTTAATATTAACAATGCGAAGAGCGCGCTGTTAATAGTCTTATGATAAAATTTATTGATTTTTAATATGAGCGCCAAATCCCCAAATCTCATCGCGCCCTTTCACTTTTTTCTCTCTTGCCGAATCCTCGCCAAACCCTCAATCGCCAAAAGCTCCAGGTATTTTGCCTTTCTCGATCCTTGTCTTTAAATTTATTTTGCTATTTTCTCTTTTCATTTCCAAATACGAAGTGGGATATCTCCGCTTGGGATCATCTTTTGAATGGTTAATGGAGTTTTTGGATTTCATGGCTTCTCTTTTATGATTAATGGAAAATAAATTGATTAGCCTCAGTCTAATGATACGAGTTGAGAGCATCTCCGCTTATGTTTTATTTATGAGTTTCTTTTATAAAAAAAAATTCTAGAAATAATTTTTGATGTTCGGAGAAGGTCAAATATTTTACTTTTTCCTAATGATGCTTAACTATTATTGTTCCTAGTTTTGTTTCATGGAAATTGTTGTTGCTTTTGGATGTGTTTAATTTTCTGGCTAGGACTAAGACTAGAGATCAGATTCCTCAATATTTTTGCAATGGATTGTAATTTGTAAGTGACCTTCTGCTTTCTCACGTGTTTTAAATTCTAAAATTTTAAATAAACTCTGTTTTAAACTATGAAATTATGAGATCATGGATGTTTTGACACTTAACCTTTGTACGCCTGAGTTGTAGGAATGGATTTTGAATCTCTGCTCTATTTCCTATCTTGAAACGGTGGAATTATAATAGTTACTTGCCTTGATACGGTAGAAAATTGTTGTCTTGATTTTTTTTATTCATTTGATTGGGGAATCACTTTTTTGAAGGGTTAAATTTAGGTGAGCAAAATGGGCAAAAAAAAAAAAAAAACACAGCAAAGCATATGCAAGTGAAATTCAGATGATATTGTATTCTTTTTAAAATCTCTTTCAATCTCTTCATGCTATTTTGCATGAAAATATAGCTAAAAGGCCATCGGGAGTGAACTCTAACACTTCATCTAATTCATCACAAGATTTATATGGTAAAAAGCAAATTGATGATGACAAAATTGATTAAAAAAAGAGGACGGGATCCATCAAAGTTGAATTTGGTTAGTGGTCTACAAAAGCTCAAAGAGCTAGAGTGTAATGAGTTTGGACAGCCGATTGGAGATAATTCAATGAAGTACGCTTCTTTTCTAGGTTGCATGATAATGAAATTTGTGTCATATACATTAGACGAATGGAATGACATAGACGAAGAAGTGAAGAATAGGATGTGAAGTTGTCTTCAGGTAATGTCTTCGGTCACTAAATTTTTCTTGTCCGATTCTATAACAAAATGTATACATATTTTCGTGCTTCTTAATGGACAAGTGAATTATAATGTTAAGAAGTGAGAAAATAAATCAATCTTTCAAAAGATAGCTAAGTTGTAGCGCGATAGAAAATCCAAACTGTAAATATTTATACGAGAAGCTAATGTTGGTCGAGTGGCTTATCAAAATCTTAGTTTTTAAAGTCTGAATTTACATATTAGTAATACTCTAAAATTAACTATGATTTACTGACATATTTTGGATGATTTTAAGGTTTCTGAATAGAAAGATTGTCGTGTTGGATACATTTTGTGGGTTCAAATAGATAATCAATTATATATGAATATGTTAGACATATTTTGATTTTCAGGAAAAGAGTGCAAAATTTAGATCAATGAGGGTAAAGTAAAGACCACATTCACATAATGAGTCAGAGAGGTTATGCTCGTTTGGCTTGCATGATGATAAATATTATTATGCATAAAACTTTATGAAAAGTTTTACGAATACATTTAGTAATATTATTATTGGTTCCTAATGATTTTTATATTTCTATATGTCTTATACTTAAAGAAAAAGCAAGTCCCATAGATACACCTATTACAAGATCAAAAGTTTGGATTGAAGGTCACAAGAAAAAAAATGGACAACCTAGTAGTCAAGCTGTTGAACAAAAAATAGTAATAAAACTATCTTTTGTTATTTGCAAAAGGTCACAAGAAAAATAAAATGGGCAACCTAAATTTCTTTTTTTATCAAAAGTTATCTCTTGTTATTTGCAGAAAGAAATAGAAGAATGTCCATCCGAATCTCAAAACACAATTAACATTGTTGATGATGCAATTAACTTTGTATTTGGCAAGGAAGCTCGAGGTAGAGTGTGCAAAATGGGCTTTGGAGTTACATCATCGAATGTTGGAGCTTCTGTGAAACAAAATGGAACTATTAAATAATTTCAAAGTATGGTGCATAACCTTCAACAAGAAATGCAAGAAATGTTGTCTATGTTTTTTTTTCAAAATATGAGGAAACAAAATGAGCAAGAACAGATTAGTAATTAAACAACATAAGATAAAATATAAAAGAGTAATTTCTATCATAAAGGTACATTCAAACAAGACCCTCCTCTCTATTTTATTATTTTTCTATCTACTATTTCTGTTTCTCTCTGTGTTCGAGAGATTTTTTGTGTTCTTGTTAATAAATTATCTTATGGTGACATTACTTGACACAATTTGTTTGTAAAATTAGGTTGTAAGTGGTGGCATTGGTAGCGGTATTGGGAATGATATTGGTGGCGGTAGTGATATCAATGGTACAAAAAAAAGAAGGTAATATTAATAATGTTAACCAACATCTAGCTGCAGTTTAGGTAACTATCTTTAAATTATGTGTTTTCTAAACCACAAATTTGTTATAAAAATATGCATGATAGAATTAATAACTTTATATTGTTATATAATTAAAATTGAAGAATGTGAGTCGTAGAGATATCCGTGATAATACTAAATGTAAGTTGCTTCATTGGTGTGTTGATGGAGTTGTTGTAGAAGGTCGAATTGCATCCACAAATCCAAAAGCAAAAGTATCACGTTCTTCTTGGTGGATTTTGTTGGAAAATTTAGGTTGATAAAAATTTTGTGGAAAAAGTGAAACTAATTCGACCAAATGATTAAATGCTTTTTCTCGAGGATGCAATAGGAAGTACAATCACTAGGTTATCTAAATATATAGATTTGTGTGACTGATATATATTCTACTGATTTTAAAGTCATATATATTTTTGTAGAAAAGAAATCATGTTACTAAGAGTATCCACATTGGTGTTAATATGTGAGTGTTATAACACCCAAATGGTGTTACAAATCGATGTAGATGGGTGTTATAACACCCACACATTAACAATGTTCAATTTTTTGAACGCGGTTAATGAACGGATTTTATAAAAAAAATAAAAAAATAAGAAAATAAATTTTGGATATAAAGAATAAAGATGAATAAGTGGATAGTGGGATCCACAAATAATAAATGTTAATATTAAAATAAATATGAGTGTATGTTAATAAAAGGGAGGTGTTAATATAATAAGTACGTGATATGCTATTTGAAAATGTGATATGTATTAACATTCAAATAAATGTGGATGTCCTAAGTGAATATCTTGTTACTTTATTAAAAAAAAATCTCTTATTAGATAATGGAGAATTGACATTAATTAGTTTTTATGCGATATCTTATTATTTTGCTTAAATGTGGTGTGATGGTTGAATGTGGTTTGAGTCTCATTTTTGGTTCATGATACTAATACACAATGTTAACAACACACTCTACACGTCGTGAATAAACCTAACTGTAGCAGGTAACACACACATCATGAATAATCTTAACACAAACACCTCATTAACAACACACTTTGTACGCCATAAATAATCTTAACTGTAGCATGCACAACACACTGTTGACTTTCAATGGCTTGGAGTTGTGCAACATGTGATGCACACAGCAGATAACATAATAGCACGCTTTCAAAAATCAAATTTGTTGTAGTGCAAGGTGAGAATTTAGCTTTGGCAAGATTAAAACAAGAGTATCAATTGATAGATAGGGTATATCATGATGGTGCAGCGGAAGTAGTTCAAGATGACAAAAGGCGAAACACTCGCCCCCAACGCCCCCGTCAGTCCGTCTCAAGACCAACACGGAGGAAGTAAATCACGAGGGCACAGCGGAAGTAGTTCAAGTAGTTAGAGGGGATGGGTGAATAGTGACTTGCAAATAAAGTTAATCTATTTTTCTTATTAGTGGCTTAGCAAGGACATACACATTAATTAAATAAGAAGATGAACATAAAAGAAAGAGAGAATTTACTTGGTTACAATCCTTAGGTTGTTAGTCCAAGACTATGAAGAGCTCCATTAAGATCTCATTCTTCAAACACAAGTTAAAGGCGGAGAAGCCTCTTACAGCAGTTGATTACAAGACTAAAAAACTGAAAGCATGTGAAATAGAATGAGTGTATTGTTTTGAACTTTGAGCTTCAGTCCTTTATTTATAGCATTCGCCTTCGATCTGACCATTTGCTAACATGACACTTTTGGGGTGCCTGGAAGCAATCCAGACGCATGGATTCTGCTGACATGGATGTCATCCTGATCTGTTTCGACAACTGCTCTTGTTGACGTGGCCACGGTATTCAGGCGTCTGGATTTGTTCCGAGCGCCTTGAAATGTTCCATGCACTTGGAAATGATCTAGGCACTTAGAATGGACAATTTGTGGAGTTGACCATTTTCTTCTTCAGTTGTCTGGGTGATTTGTCTCCCGGAATTGAGCTCACCCCAACCCAATTCCATTCTTCTCCTCGAGCAGTCTTCTTTCCGGCTTCTCATTCCTCGTATGCACTAAGTCCATCGGCTCCTTCCCGTGTAATCCTTCACGACCGCTTTCTTCTTCTGCCTCTCAGATGTTTGTGTGTTTCCCTAAGTTCCTGGATACTTAGACACACAAGTTAAATTTACACGATCTAACTTAATTTGTGATGAACTCACATCAGAACTGTGGCTCAACCACTTAGGGTACTTACATATCAATCGACTAATGGATGCTAAACCCCGAAAATAGGATTTGCTACAGTAATCTGCTACCATAACCTGTGAAAAGTATTGCTACAACAAACTGTGAGCAGTAATTACTACAACAATCTATTAACAGAAATTGCTACAGTAATTTATAATAGTGATTGCTATAGTAACAGTCGACTGTCGATGTTACTATAGCAAACAGAGAAATCAATTGTTCAACTTGACTGATTCTAGTGAACAGAAAGTTTAGAACTTGACTACGGGATTCGACTAATGACTAATCAATTGACTGATGGTAATTGGCAGTCGATTGATGTCATTGTTCGAGCGAATAAAATGTTCAGAACTCAACTGATTAGGCAATTGTCGACTGATGGTAATGGACAGTCGACTGATGCTGAAGTGGATGGTGTCGTTGAGTTGACATATCAGAGTAATGTTCGGATATGTAGTGGATTAATTTACTGTTGGGTACGATCAGTCGACTGGTAGGTTGAAATCATCCCGAGCAACAGCTTATAAAAGAGGGTTTCAAGATGATTTGAACTAGTTAGTTCTTGAGGGGTTGGAAACGAAGTATTGATGTATTTCCCACCATCAAGAGACAATCTAAAGTGACAAGCAAGCATCCAAAGCAAAGTTTCTCAATTGTAAAATATTTTTGGTTTCATTTTAATTTGTATCTTATATTCTTGTTGTGTTGCTTTGTAATTCAAATTTGCAAGAGGTTTCTCCGCTTCCGGAAGGTATCCGACAAGGAGAACGATTAATGGTGGTAGTTGTTAAGACTAGGATTTGGACGTTGTCATCTTGAGAGGCGGTGAACCAAATAAAACGACCGTATTTGCATTGTGGTGCATCGAATTACTTTCAAGTTTTCGCTGCGCAAATCTATCGACGCAATCGAAGCTATTCACCCTCTCTAGCTCACAAGGGTCCTAACAACAAACAAAGTTCGCTAACCATGTTTATTAATAAAACTCTTATCAAACTTGTAAATAGTTAAATAAGCTCTCAAATATAAGCTACAAACAAACTTATAATATCAAGCTCATTAACTAATCAAGCAAGTTTAAAAATATAAAAGTCTTAAACAATCACGCAAGCTCAAATTGAGAGCTCAATGACATCTAAATGAACCAAACTCAAGTCAATCTTGATCCAAGCTCAAGTTCATAAAAAATAAATCAAGTGAAACTTGAACAACCATTTCAATGGCTTAGTTAATTTTAGACTTAACTAGGCTTGACTCAGTTACCTTATCAAATAAGTTTAAATAACATAAAGCTTGACTCACTTGGCTCGTTTAGAGCCCTAGATAGAACTTGTATGTTGTTGCTATTTAAATGTTACTATCATTTTGATTTAATGTTTTCTGCCACATGTTGTCCACCACCATTTGCTTAAGTTTTTACCATTGTGGTTCTAGTCTAGGCTTCCTTGCCCACTCGACACAACTTGAGCTTGGTTAGAGCTTCTCTGACGACCACACACCATCAAGTCTCCTCCATCCCAACTAGTTGATGTCGATCAAGCACATCTTGTGTGCTTCTTCCCTACCCACTTAAAGTTGCTCAATCTCTTCTTTCCTACATGTTAATTACTTGATGCTACCTAATCTCTTCTACCCAAGACAATATACACTAATTAAACACCTTGTTTGAGTTTCTTTGCTCACCCAATATCACCTAAACTCTATGTAGGACCGGAAAGCGTAATAAGGAGGGGGGGGGGCAAAAATCTTTTCTTTTAAACGATTCTCTTAAATTAGAAAGCAATGAAAATATAAAACATGAAGAGGGTGACAAGGTTGTTTAGTTGGTTCACAGTCCAACGACTGCTACTCCAAGGCCTACGATCTCTTGGATCATTTTCGAATAGGCAATACTATAATTTCTCCTTCCGCAAAACTTTTGGAGGCGGAGAAAAACCTCTTACAATTTGAGAGGATATAGTAACAAATTACTATTCCTCTACTAAAATAAAATGTAATATACAAGATGTTACTAAGAGCTTCGTCGTAGGTTGTCGGAGAGATCGGCATGTAGACGACAGAACTTGCACGAACAAATGAACGAATTAAAGAATTGAAGAATGTGTGTTGTTTGAGCTCGATCATACGTCCAAGTACTTTTATATACTTTTATTGGTCAATCGATCACCATTGTCAATCGACTGATCCAGATCCAATCTTGCAAATTCAGTGTTTGATTTCTGCCTTTATCGATCGATTGATTCTTCTATTTGGTCGACCGAACATCAACGTTATCCGGGTTCATATCCAGGTTCACGATCTGATTAGCGTGATATTAGCTTGATCGATCGACCGATCGTCTAGATCGATTGACTGATCTTAAGTGTTTCCTTCGCTGGTCATATCGTATTGCGCCCGATCCTCGATTTTCTTATGTGTTCGGTCGACTAATCGTCTTCTTTCCATTAGAACTTGGATCGTATCCATCTTGACTTTATCTCTTATGACCGGTCAATCGAACCTCCCTGTTCGGTCAACAAGTTTGGTCGATTGATTCATCTGGTCAACTGAAAACTCTATTTTCTGCAAAACAAAATTAGTAACATAACAATAATGGTAATCCTGCAAAATAGAGTTAATAATAGTGTATTTAAGCATGCTTTATTCTGACAGTAGAACTGTCTGATCTCAACTTTGAAATCCGTATTGATTTCTTAGTCGGATCATCGCCTAAGTGTTTTATCCCAAAATTGGGACGTGTCCTCACGCCTTCTTTTCAGAAGACCTTGTTGGGACTTACCCTACTTACTTGTCAAACATCCAATCTAATTGATCTTTTTGGGCTTTCTCTGTTTGGTGTCCAATCGATCCACCGAGACTTCCCCTAAACAATTGATGCTCATGAGTGAATGAGTGCCCCATTCGAGGTCAACATGAAGTGAGTGAGTGTAGGGCAAAAGACTTTCTATTGTCCAACAAGGTTCAAAATTAGAATTTCTCTCATATTCCTTGCAAAATTTTGAATTTGCCAAAAATTGATCCTTTGAAATACTCATTAAAATGAAATTCACATACAAAAAAAATACTATTTTAGGATTAGTTTAACATGGTCTTCACATTACTAATTCCCAAAAGAATCAATTTCTCCACTAGCTAAATCTCTTACCCTACCTTTGGATTTTATTCATACACAATCAACAAAAACTTCCGCAACATTATATGTTGCAACTTTCTCATTTAAGTGCTTCTTGTTTCTCCTTATTCTCGCTCCTAAATCCTCCTTAGATAGTCACCAACATATTGCACTTTTCATACTTTGTGGGTGCAACATCAATAAATTCGCTCATGATTAAGTTACAATTACTATATGATCTATGACTAATTGTTCGAGCTTTGTTTGAGTTGTCAGAATTAATATTAGTTTTCCCCTTGCAGTTAGGTTTAATCATCTCCTTTTTGTCGTTAGCAATACTCTTTAATTAAGAGTTTGCAGCTAGCTTCAACTTCTTGGTACTCATCAAGACACTCATCTTGTATTTCTAGTCTATTCATAATTGTCAATGTTTAGTCTCAACATTACTATACGAACAAAAGACATCTACAATTCAGCCAAAAACTTAACTGTTGACCTTGTGCTCAATCTGTGTCTAAGTCAAACCATAACACGCGGAATGATAGATAGATAGATATGACTAATATTTAGCAATATATAGACTACTACTGCTCCATCAAAAACAATCGCAAGAAGACAATTTGGAGAACAAATTAATGTACAAATCCATTAATTATGCCTTGTGCACCTAGACACATGCTCCAGGTGCACAAGCTATAACAGAAGAACATCGAAACTACTGCGGTGCGATCATGTGGCATCAACCTGAAAGAAACTAATCAGACCATACCTGCAGAGAGAGAGAGAAGTTGATGCAGCAAGAATCTTGACAGAAGAAAGCTTTGGATTTATAATTTGTTGTTGTTGTTGTTCGATCTCACCCAGTGGATAAGACTTGATTGTTATTATTATATTGCTTGAAGACTACAGTAGTGATCTTACCAGGAAATAGCTCTCACCCATCTGCAGGCTCTGCAGCAGAATTCCATGTTCGTTGATAGGTAGCAGCTGTCCAGAGGAATGCACCAGCACCGCGCTTTGGCCGAACATGGCTCTCGTGTCTAAAGGCCCTCTCGGCGCTTCCCATCGCATCCCGTTGACGAACACCGTGATCGTGTTGCTGATCTCTTTGTCGATGATCGATTCATCAATTCTGCTATACTGATCGGGTTGCTGGTGGTTGAAGATGGAATAATTGCCTTCCATGAACCCTCCTGTCTGGTGAGGGATCGACAAGAGGTCGACCTCGTCGTCCGCGGGCCAGGAGGACGAGGAGGACGACGAGGAGGAAGAGGAACGTGCAGTGGAGGAGGAGTAAGGCGGTGAGGATGAGGCGAGGGCTGAGGCGGCCTGCAGCTCCCGCTGGCGGCGGCGAGAGCGGGAGCGGCGGTTCTGGAACCAGTAGAAGACGTTGGCGTCGCCGACGGCGCCGAACTTCTCGAGCAGCTTGCGGATGCGGACGGTCTCGTCTTTGGGCGGGTTCACCGTCCCGCTGTTGAAGATGGACTCCAGGATGAGGATCTGTTCCGGTTTGGGGGTCCACCGGAAGCGTACAGCCGCCGGCCCTGAAGCCACCGCCTTGCCGGGGCTGCTGCTGTTGCTCCGGCCATCCATGGACATAATTGTAATTATGGCAGGAGGATGGGCAGATGGACAAACACAATCTGGGCCTAGATCGAGTGAGACTTTATATTTATAGATGGAAAATTCTGACTCCACAAGAATCCAATTATACAGTAGATTGACAAATTTATTATAATAAAAAGGAATCAATTCCTAATAAGTATAAATTTTCTATGAAAATTAATCGGTTATAAATTGATTTTATAATTTATTTTTATTATATAATTTTATGATGGATCGTGAAAGACATTTGAAATAAACGTAATCATTTTTTTAAAACTATAATAGATAAAAAATTCTCTATTTTATTTATTTATTCTTTTAATAATCTAGGTGTCTAGACCTTAGGCTCAATTAATCTCGAAAGTGGGTGATTGACACAGTGTAAGCTATTGAATCCGTTAATTTGCGTATAAATATTGAAAGTAATCTTCTATAATCTGTTAATTCGTAGAGGAATATCAAGAAATAAGAAAAATTCGACGTTTCAAGTAGGAGACGTGGCTAAAAATAGTATTAATCAAAATTATCCTAAAATAACTAAACAGGACACTTTTATAGATTCAAAACTCTAATTGCAAGAAGTAAATATCAAAAATATAAAAATGACTAAAAATATTTTTAAAAAAAATATTAAATGATATTTTTCAGATTTGAAAGTTGATCGATTATGAGTTTTACTTAGTAACAAATCTAAGTATCTGAACGAGTTTCGATTCAAATTAAAAAACATCCTATTTTGATACTTGAATTAGAAATTATGATCTTCAACAAATTATTCTATCAAACTTGCATTAGTGATCTCCTCTTCATTCGCTTACTGAATAAATTCGAAAGTATACATTGAGCATTCAACTTCTTAAATTTTTTATCTCAATTAAGTAAAATTTCTTATATGGATTTTTTTTTAATTGAATATAGGGGTGCAAGCCGGCTCATTAAGCTCCAAAAATATTTAATTCTTATTTAAAATTATTGAAGTGGAGTCGCATTAGAACACGTTTAATAAATTTTAAATCGAATTTGAATCCCAATCTTTTATTGAATTATTCACGAATTACTCACAACTCTATCTATTTTTATTCTGTTGTACTCGACTTTAATTCAAATACACTCCAATTAAAGTTTAAATAATTCAAACTTAAATTTGAGTCATTTAAACTATAATTCAATTCTGATCTAATCAAATTTCAAACAGCTCATTCAAACTCAAACTCGAGCTAAAATTATTTGTATTTTAAATTTCAATTAAACCAATTCAAATATCATATACATTTTTAAGTATAAACTCCAATATTACTATTTTATACTATTTAGCTCAATTCTGTTTGTTTAGTTTAGTGCAAGAGTTAGTACAAATTAAAGGTTTCACAATGCAAACAAAGATGTTAAAATCAAGAACTTAACTTTGAACAAAAAAAACAAAAATTGCATAATCATGTGTTATAATAATAGCATGTGCTTGACTGCGAGGGAAGATAAATTAAAGGAGATGATCGAACCTTTCTTTTTCTTTGCTCGATTAGTTTAATTCGGTTTGAACGGCTACACAAGTATTTGAATGAGCTTCTGTGATGGGGTTCAAAAGAATGAGTAGTGTGCTTTTTTGGATTCGATTGAATGGTTAGTTGTTCCTATGTTTAGCTGTAAAAATAATTTTAAAATACTTATTTTCATGAATTGATAAGCTCATTCCATGACAAGTCGAATGGGCTAGGGAAATTGGTTCGGGGAACTTGAAAATGCACATCATCGAATTCTAATTTTAGCATTATTTTTTTCACCTAAAGTAAACTACATAAAAGAATTTATATTATGCAATTTAGTGTTAACTATGTTAGAGCTTAATTATTATTTTGAAATGCATAACGATTGACTCGACAAACATCATTATCACAAGTCTTAATTCTATCATATATATAATCCCACCAATTGTTTGTTTATGGACTTTAGGACAACTAAGCCCTATGTGATTAGGGTTTAAATGAATATATTATATGCCACAAGGAATTGTAAAGTTAGTCAAAAGACAAGAAATAAATATGTATGTAGGCCACATAGGGAATCATTAAGATTTAAGGGTAATAACAACAACAAGAGGCTAATCTAATGAATGGACAAATACAGGGAAAAGAGAGTGAAGAGAACGATTATAACAAATATACATTTTATCATTTATTTTATATGTTAAAGATAAATATTTAGCTAGTAATAAGAACCAAAACATGTGAGGCTAATCTAACTTATATGAGGTACAGAGTTGTCTCAATCATTTTTGAGGATCTAGGCAAGAAAAAAATATTTCAAACTTTAATATTTTTAAAAAAAATTTAAATACTTATTTTTTAAAAAATAAAACTTTTATATAAAATTTAGTTTTTTGAATTTTTATATTGATCATTTTGATAATAAGTTTTTTATAATTAAAAAAATTATTAAATTATTTAATCTTTCTTAAGATATTACTAAGCGTAAATAAGATTTATAAATTTTGATTTTGAAAAACTTTCTGCTTAAAAAGTTATACTAATAGGTATGCTTAGTAGTATTCTATAAGTTATTCATGTATTAGGAAAAATAATATTTTTTTATAAGGTTTAATATATTAAGTGTTATTTTTAATTTTTAATTTATTATTTCTTTTAGAACTTTTAATTCTAAAAATAAATCTAAATCATCAATATCAAAATAGTATTATTTATATATAGAGAGAGAGTTCTGTTAGCCTGCACACCTTATCCTGCACAATCATGGGCACCTGCTGAGGTGGTCACATGCACATCATTGATCAAAATATATGTGATATGATCAGTGATCAAGATTATGTCATATATATATATATATAGGGCTTTGATAGCCTACACACCTTATCCTGCACAATCATGTGCACCTACTGAGGTGACATAATCCTAATCACTGATTATATCACACATATTTTGATCAATGATGTGCAGGTGACCACTTTAGCAGGTGTCCATGATAGTGCAGGATAAAGTGTGCAGGTTAACAGAACTCCCTCTGTATATATAAAAGAGCACTTTTTTCAAAATATCAAAATAGCATTCCAATTGAATTGTTTACTATAAAGCATTCTATCCGAATTATTCTATAAGTCTAGTGATACATTGCTTATACATTTTTTTTTTTAAAAAGCAAAAAATATATATATATTTTAAAATGTAATGAAGAGTAAAATAATTATATAAATTTTGGAATAATTTTTCAAAATTAAAAAGAATATTATAAGATATATTTTTTTATAAAAAATAAAGATTAAATCGATGAAATTTTAGATGTATTCTTTTAATAAAGTGAAATGTAAATTTAAAATGACCAAAATTAATTATGTATTCATTTTTGGTAAAAAAAAATTATTAGATTTAACTAGTAATTTGGTCAAAAATACCACAAAATTGTATAATAATTTTAATATCTTTGAGTCACTTAATCACTTTAAATACCTGATAGACTATCTATTTATTTATATTTAAAAATAAAAAATGATTATAAAATAGTTTTTGACCAAAGTTATTATAAGAATTTTTTTTTTTAGTTATTTGGTTATTTATCTATTCAAATTTTAAATTTGATATAAAAAATACTTATATAATAATTTAAGCTAAAACATAAGAAAACAATGTTAGCTAAAATATAAGAAACTACCGACAAGGGCAGAGAAAAGTGTTAGCCTACCTTGGCTTTAGCTTGGGGCCCATTTTATGCTTTTATATATATGTATATGCAATTGTTCACTTGATCACATCTAAATCATCAAATCAAATTCCATGATCAACTCAAGGGCTCTTTTTTCTTATTTACAAAATTCTATCATCGAGCCCTCCCCAAACTAAATTCCACGATCAACTCGGGTAGATTTTAATTTCCAGCTCCGCCACTAATTACAAAACACAGAACAATGAATTCATATACAAATTAATTTATCAAATAACAATACAAGAGGAGCTAGCTAGTTGGCAAGATTAAAATAAAGATTAAATTGATGAAATGTTAGATGTATTCTTTTAATAAAGTGAAATGTAAATATAAAATGATCAAAATTAATTATGTATTCATTTTTGGTAAAAAATATTATTAGATTTAACTAGTAATTTGGTCAAAAATATCACAAAATTGTATAATAACTTTAATATGGCAAAAAGACGAAGCGGTCGTCCCAGCCTCCTACCCTAGGATCAATGTTAACTGCAACATAAGAAACTACAAACAACGGAGGGAGGTGTTAGCCTACCTTATCTTTAGTTTGGAGGCCCATTTTATTTTTTATATATATGCAATTGTTATCGATCTTAAATCATCAAATCAAATTCCGCGATCAACGCAAGGGCTCTTTTTTCTTATATACAAAATTCTATCTTTTTTCTTATATACAAAATTCTATCATCGAGCCCTCCCCAAACTAAATTCCACGTTCAGCTCGGGTAGATTATAATTTCACTACAAAAAAAATCAGGATTACCGACGGAATATTCCGTCGGTAGAAGGGTTTACCGACGGAATTACGACGATATATGATTAGTCGCCATACTTCTCATCGTAGACGACGTTTTTGGTAATTT